>MU249627.1:5681260-6157667 GCA_018977245.1 Lethenteron camtschaticum
CCCACGCTCTGTAAGGAACCCACGCTCTGTAAGGAACCCACGCTCTGCAAAGAACCCACGCTCTGTAAGGAACCCACGCTCTGTAAGGAACCCACGCTCTGTAAGGAACCCACGCTCTCTAAGGAACCCACGCTCTGTAAGGAACCCACGCTCTGTAAGGAACCCACGCTCTGTAAGGAACCCACGCTCTGTACGGAACCCACGCTCTGTAAGGAACCCACGCTCTGTAAGGAACCCACGCTGTGTAAAGAACCCACGCTCTGTAAGGAACCCACGCTCTCTAAGGAACCCACGCTCTGTAAGGAACCCACGCTCTGTAAGGAACCCACGGTCTCTAAAGAACCCACGCTCTGTACGGAACCCACGCTCTCTAAGGAACCCACGCTCTGTACGGAACCCACGCTCTGTAAGGAACCCATGCTCTGTAAGGAACCCACGCTCTCTAAGGAACCCACGCTCTGTAAGGAACCCACGCTCTCTAAGGAACCCACGCTCTGTAAGGAACCCACGCTCTGTAAGGAACCCACGCTCTGTAAGGAACCCACGTTCTGTAAGGAACCCACGCTCTGTAAGGAACCCACGCTCTCTAAGGAACCCACGCTCTGTAAGGAACCCACGTTCTGTAAGGAACCCACGCTCTGTAAGGAACCCACGCTCTCTAACGAACCCATGCTCTGTAAGGAACCCACGTTCTGTAAGGAACCCATGCTCTGTAAGGAACCCACGCTCTCTAAGGAACCCACGCTCTGTAAGGAACCCACGCTCTGTAAGGAACCCACGCTCTCTAAGGAACCCACGCTCTCTAAGGAACCCACGCTCTGTAAGGAACCCACGCTCTGTAAGGAACCCTCGCTCTGTAAGGAACCCACGCTCTGTAAGGAACCCACGCTCTGTAAGGAACCCACGCTCTGTAAGGAGCCCACGCTCTGTAAGGAACCCACGCTCTGTAAGGAACCCACGCTCTGTAAGGAACCCACGCTCTGCAAGGAACCCACGCTCTGTAAGGAACCCACGCTCCGTAAGGAACCCACGCTGTGTAAGGAACCCACGCTCTCTAAGGAACCCACGCTCTGTAAGGAACCCACTCTCTGTAAGGAACCCACGCTCCGTAAGGAACCCACGCTCTGTAAGGAACCCACTCTCTGTAAGGAACCCACGCTCTGTCAGGAACCCACGCTCTGTAAAGAACCCACGCTCTGTAAGGAACCCACGCTCTGTAAGGAACCCACGCTCTGTAAGGAACCCACGCTCTCTAAGGAACCCACGCTCTGTAAGGAACCCACGCTCTGTAAGGAACCCACGCTCTGTAAGGAACCCACGCTCTGTAAGGAACCCACGCTCTGTAAGGAACCCACGCTCTGTAAGGAACCCACGCTGTGTAAAGAACCCACGCTCTGTAAGGAACCCACGCTCTCTAAGGAACCCACGCTCTGTAAGGAACCCACGCTCTGTAAGGAACCCACGGTCTCTAAAGAACCCACGCTCTGTACGGAACCCACGCTCTCTAAGGAACCCACGCTCTGTACGGAACCCACGCTCTGTAAGGAACCCACGCTCTGTAAGGAACCCACGCTCTCTAAGGAACCCACGCTCTGTAAGGAACCCACGCTCTCTAAGGAACCCACGCTCTGTAAGGAACCCACGCTCTGTAAGGAACCCACGCTCTGTAAGGAACCCACGTTCTGTAAGGAACCCACGCTCTGTAAGGAACCCACGCTCTCTAAGGAACCCACGCTCTGTAAGGAACCCACGTTCTGTAAGGAACCCACGCTCTGTAAGGAACCCACGCTCTCTAACGAACCCATGCTCTGTAAGGAACCCACGTTCTGTAAGGAACCCATGCTCTGTAAGGAACCCACGCTCTCTAAGGAACCCACGCTCTGTAAGGAACCCACGCTCTGTAAGGAACCCACGCTCTCTAAGGAACCCACGCTCTCTAAGGAACCCACGCTCTGTAAGGAACCCACGCTCTGTAAGGAACCCTCGCTCTGTAAGGAACCCACGCTCTGTAAGGAACCCACGCTCTGTAAGGAACCCACGCTCTGTAAGGAGCCCACGCTCTGTAAGGAACCCACGCTCTGTAAGGAACCCACGCTCTGTAAGGAACCCACGCTCTGCAAGGAACCCACGCTCTGTAAGGAACCCACGCTCCGTAAGGAACCCACGCTCTGTAAGGAACCCACGCTCTGCAAGGAACCCACGCTCCGTAAGGAACCCACGCTCCGTAAGGAACCCACGCTCTGTAAGGAACCCACGCTCTGTAAGGAACCCATGCTGTGTAAGGAACCCACGCTCTCTAAGGAACCCACGCTCTGTAAGGAACCCACTCTCTGTAAGGAACCCACGCTCCGTAAGGAACCCACGCTCTGTAAGGAACCCACTCTCTGTAAGGAACCCACGCTCTGTCAGGAACCCACGCTCTGTAAAGAACCCACGCTCTGTAAGGAACCCACGCTCTGTAAGGAACCCACGCTCTGTAAGGAACCCACGCTCTACAAAGAACCCACGCTCTGTAAGGAACCCACGCTCTGTAAGGAACCCACGTTCTGTAAGGAACCCACGCTCTGTAAGGAACCCACGCTCTGTAAGGAACCCACGCTCTGTAAGGAACCCACGTTCTGTAAGGAACCAATGCTCTGTAAGGAACCCACGCTCCGTAAGGAACCCACGCTCCGTAAGGAACCCACGTTCTGTAAGGAACCCACGCTCTGTAAGGAACCCACGCTCCGTAAGGAACCCACGCTCCGTAAGGAACCCACGCTCTCTAAAGAACCCACGCTCTGTCAGGAACCCACGCTCTGTCAGGAACCCACGCTCTGTAAGGAACCCACGCTCTGTAAGGAACCCACGCTCTGTAAGGAACCCACGCTCTGTCAGGAACCCACGCTCTGTAAGGAACCCACGCTCTCTAAAGAACCCACGCTCTGTCAGGAACCCACGCTCTGTAAGGAACCCACGCTCTGTAAGGAACCCACGCTCTGTAAGGAACCCACGCTCTGCAAGAAACCCACGCTCTGTAAGGAACCCACGCTCCGTAAGGAACCCACGTTCTGTAAGGAACCCACGCTCTGTAAGGAACCCACGCTCCGTAAGGAACCCACGCTCTGTCAGGAACCCACGCTCCGTAAGGAACCCACGCTCCGTAAGGAACCCACGCTCTGTCAGGAACCCACGCTCCGTAAGGAACCCACGCTCTCTAAAGAACCCACGCTCCGTAAGGAACCCACGCTCTGTCAGGAACCCACGCTCTGTAAGGAACCCACGCTCTCTAAAGAACCCACGCTCTGTAAGGAACCCACGCTCCGTAAGGAACCCACGCTCTCTAAGGAACCCACGCTCTGCAAAGAACCCATGCTCTGTAAGGAACCCACGCTCTCTAAAGAACCCACGCTCTGTAAGGAACCCACGCTCTGTAAGGAACCACGCTCTGTCAGGAACCCACGCTCTGTAAGGAACCCACGCTCTCTAAAGAACCCACGCTCCGTAAGGAACCCACGCTCTGTCAGGAACCCACGCTCTGTAAGGAACCCACGCTCTCTAAAGAACCCACGCTCCGTAAGGAACCCACGCTCTGTCAGGAACCCACGCTCTGTAAGGAACCCACGCTCTGTAAGGAACCCACGTGCTGTAACGATGATGGGCCACTTCGTTGAGCTATCACTTGCGATGGCCAGGTCGCGTCTGAGCTACGTAGCTTAGTGTTGGCCTTACCTGGTAAAAATGAAAAAAATTGCTTAAAATAAGTAAAAAATAATTGTATTTAAAGCGAGGAGAACAATCGACACAAATGGAAAGATCAAAGCCGCCCGGCTCGCTCGCTCCACCGTCATCAGCGCTCGCGAGCCCCCACCCGCCCCCCAGCTTAGGATGAAGCGGGGGGGGGGTGGAACCAGCGCCTCGGCACCTGGCAACTCGGTTCATCTTCTGCCAGGGACAGGCGGCACCACGACGCTTTCAATCGCTGTGGGACGGCTCTCTCCCTAACGCCCCCGCCCTCCCCGCTCCCCTCGCCGTTCAGAAGCGGCAAAAAGTCTAGGCCGGTGGGACGAGTCCCCGACAGGACAGCGGCTCTGTGGCAGCCGGCGGAAACGGCGGCTTCGGAGCGACCGAGAGATTCGCGAAAAAAAATGCGTTGCGTGGCTTTTTCCGTGGCCCTGCAAACGATGTTCGCGCCGGGGGCACCGCGTGCAGCAATTCGGCTCCGCGTAGACCCGGAGCTTCCTCGGCAATTGAATTGTTCTTTTCTTGGTTCTTTCGGTAAAGTCACGTAGAAGGGAAATAATAAAATAATAATAATAAAACTGTCGTGATAATTATTTAATGTTTTCTTTTTTTCTTTTATTATTTCCCTTCTACGTGACTTTAGCTAAAGAACAAGAAGATGAATCCCTGCAGTCACGAAAGCTTTGAATCGAAATTTACTGAATTGTTCCTCGAAAGAATGTTGAGCTCCCCCAGCGGGCGGAGCTGGGGAAGCTCCCCTGCACGCCGAGCGAAACGTCGGACAATTACTCTGGGCAACAATAACAACAGCAGCAGCAGCAACAACAACCTTGCGCCCACACGGCTGAAGCCTTCATCGCTCGGCGGATTGACGGTCGAGTCTGTGAATTGAATTCCATCTGTGCGGATCTTTCGAGAGGTCCTCATCGTCTCAAACGACGTGCGCGCGTGCCCGGGATTTTGTCGTTTTCCAGGAACTGTGGGATGGAAGTTAGGCAGCATTTTAATTTAAGCTATTTTTGAAACGATGAACAAGTTCTTCTTGGTTCTGTCGGTAAGGTCACGTAGAAGGGAAGTAATAAAAGAATAAAATAAAACATAATAAAATAATTCTCACGACGTTTCGGCCACAACGCAAGCAGCCGTCCTGTCGCCTCGACAGACCTGGTTTTCACCTGAGGATGGCTGCTTGCGTTGTGGCCGAAACGTCGTGATAATTATTGTATTATGTTTAATGTTTATTATTTTATTACTTCCTTTCTACGTGACTTTACCGAAAAACCAAGAAGATGAATCCCTGCAGTCACGAAAGCTTTAAATCGAAAGATGAACAAGTTTTTCAAATTTTATTTTACCAGGTAAGGCCCCGCTGAGCTACGGAGATGTTTTTCAGAAGCGAGCTGGCTATCACGAAGGATAGCAGCTCAACAGAGCGGGCAAATGTATAGCAGCCAAATACTCTGAACGCGTAATGTCGATTCTAAATGTGTAGGGGAAACCGAAGGACCCGGGGAAAAATCATCGCGACCACGGAGAGAGAGAGACACACGCAAACTCCAAATATACAGCAGCAGGCGTCAGGGCCGGGATCGAACCCACGACCTCCTGCATACCAGGCAAGGTAGTTAACATCTCACCACGGAGCGAGACGTAAACTCCAAATATACAGCATGTGTCGGGGTCGGGATCGAACCCACGACCTCCTGCGTGCCAGGCGAGGTAGTTAACATCTCACCACGTTGAGATACGCAAACTCCAAGTATACAGCAGGCGTCAAGGTCGTGATCGAACCCACGACCTCCTGTATACCAGGCGAGGTAGTTAACATCTCCGCGCCACTTGCGGCACGCTCATGTCGCACGCGTGTTCTTCCCTTCCCGGTTCTTCCTCGTCCCTGACACCCGGTGTGGGCGAGACACGCCGGGCGTTTCGTGGAACCCGCGATGATGGGATTTATTTTTTCCATATATATACGCTCCATAGCGTTCTTGCGTGGTGTAAAAAAAACGATATTCAATCTTGTTATATTAAAAAGGGAACAAAAGTGTGGGAGATAATTAAACTATTACAAGCTTGACATTCAAATCTAAAACGTGTGAATATATACACGCGGCCTCTCCACTCCGCGTGCAATGTGAAACTGTCAGCAAGGGCCCTTAATGTCATTGTCACATTACCAGGGCGATCACCCAAGAACACGCGGCCCCCGCCTCGAGATGTTAACTATCTCGCCCGGTATACAGGAGGTCGTGGGTTCGATTCCGACCCTGACGCCTGCTGCTGTATATTTGGAGTTTGCGTCTCTCTCTCCGTGTGAGATGTTAACTACCTCGCCTGGTGTGCAGGAGGTCGTGGGTTCGATTCCGACCCTGACACCTGCTGCTGTATATTTGGAGTTTGCGTGTCTCTCCGTGGTGAGATGTTAACTACCTCGCCTGGTATACAGGAGGACGTGGGTTTGATCCGACCCTGACGCCTGCTGCTGTATATTTGGAGTTTGCGTGTCTCTCCGTGGTGAGATGTTAACTACCTCGCCCGGTGTACAGGAGGTCGTGGGTTCGATCCCGACCCTGACGCCTGCTGCTGTATATTTGGAGTTTGCGCGTTTCTCTCTCTCATCATCATAACGGTGGCTAGGAGATGTTAACTACCTCGCCTGGTGTGCAGGAGGTCGTGGGTTCGATTCCGACCCTGACGCCTGCTGCTGTATATTTGGAGTTTGCGTCTCTCTCTCCGTGGTGAGATGTTAACTACCTCGCCTGGTATACAGGAGGTCGTGGTTCGATTCCGACCCTGACGCCTGCTGCTGTATATTTGGAGTTTGCGTGTCTCTCCGTGGTGAGATGTTAACTACCTCGCCTGGTGTACAGGAGGTCGTGGATTCGATCCCGACCCTGACACCTGCTGCTGTATATTTGGAGTTTGCGCGTTTCTCTCTCTCATCATCATAACGGTGGCTAGGAGATGTTAACTACCTCGCCTGGTGTGCAGGAGGTCGTGGGTTCGATTCCGACCCTGACGCCTGCTGCTGTATATTTGGAGTTTGCGTCTCTCTCCGTGGTGAGATGTTAACTACCTCGCCTGGTATACAGGAGGTCGTGGGTTCGATCCCGACCCTAACGCCTGCTGTTGTATATTTGGAGTTTGCGTGTCTCTCGTGGTGAGATGTTAACTAGCTCGCCTGGTGTGCAGGAGGTCGTGGGTTCGATCCCGACCCTAACGCCTGCTGTTGTATATTTGGAGTTTGCGTGTCTCTCCTTGGTGGGATTTTCCTTCCTCTCCTAGAATACACGAGTTCTTGGGTGCGCTTACAACCCACACGGCTGGTGAGAGAACATTTTGAGTTTGCAAGTCTCTCTCTGCGGTGGTAGTATGTATTTTCTCCTTTTTTNGCGGCGAGAGTCCTCTCGTCCTTTTGAATGGCTGCCACTGGGTCAGATGATTTGGCTATTGCTGGTATAAATTCCCTAAACAGTGTAATGGAAAAAAAAATCACACTTAATGCGCCAACATCTGTGTGCAAAAGTCGCTTCGGAATAAAAAACGAGAAAGATTCATTGCGGCCGCACAAGGAAAAATTAAATAAAAAATTTAGTTCGTAATTTTAGACTCCCCTTCTGCGCCTGTGGTTTTCCCCCTCCAGCTTTGCGGGAATTTTCAAATGCACTTATCGTATTCCTGTTTGTGAGCAACAACAGTGATCAGTCCCCGATGGCCGCAACAAACAGCGCGACAGAAAATGTCTCCCGTAGCCGAACGCTGCGGTGACCTCCAGTGGAGGTTGACACACTGCACGTTGCCATCGGCCGTGTGGCTTAGCCGAATCTCGCCAGGGGTAACAGACTTGTGCATGTCCTGCGGTGCCAGGGAGGATCTGCCCCACCGGTACTTACGCTGCCAGCGGCTCAACCCAATGTTCCGCCTTTTGGGGGACGTCTTCAGGAAACTGGGGGTGCCCTTCTACAACAGCAGCTTTGTATATGGGGTGGTGCCTTACCTGGCTAACAAACGCCATGACCTCGTCAACTTCGTTTGTGCTCAAGCGAAGATGGCGGTGTACAAGACGAGAAAAAATATTCTGCAAGGTGACACTGACGGCTGCTCTGTGCTGCTTACAGTGTTTAGGGCCTGCTCAAGGCGCGGCTCGGGCTGGAACACGCGTACCACACACATGTTGTTGATGTGCGCGTCTTCTTCGAACGCTGGGGAGTCGGACAAGCCCCTCTCTGTACCAGCGGCAACGTCACCCTCGTGGTGTTCACCTTCTGAAGCGCTCGCTCGTCACCGTGGCGTGCGCGATGACCACCACCACCACCACGTGGCTTTTCTTTCGTGTTGTGCGCGGCGCATCCAACGCCACAGCGCCCGTGTGTTTATTGTGTCATTGTGTTGCTGGCGACTTTGTGTATTTCGTATCGAAATCGCCTCCAGTGCTGTGGCTGCTGGTGACAATAAAAGTTGTTAAAAAGTCTCCCTCTCCCCTCTCTCTCTCTCCCCCTCTCTCTATCTCGCCTCTCTCTCCTCTCTCTTGTTTGTTACGTTCAGAGGAAACAAGAAGATGCTCGGTGTAGTCGACACTTTGCTTCGTTCATCATTTCGGTTTTTTTTTCAATGCTTTGCCCCCACCCCCCTCTTCTCTCTCTCTCCTCTCTCCGCTCTTTCTCCGTCTTCCGATCCGCAGAGAAACCGCGCGTCAACAACATTCACATGACGATGGCGCTCATGACTCCGCTGGCTCCGTCGGAGTCGCACCAGCACCTCGCGCCGTCATTCACGGCCGCCAAGTCAGAGCTGGCGCGCTTCAACTCGCTCAAGAGGCTCGGCACGTGACCCAACACAACCACCACCACCACCAGCATCACCACCACCATCATCACCACCGCCAACACCACCACCCCCATCACAACCACCACCACCACAACCACCACTACCGCCGCCACCACCAGCGCCGCAACCACCAGCATCACCACCACCATCGTCACGACCACCACCACCATCACCACCATCACCATCACTACCCACGTAGGTGCTGCTCGCTAACAGCACTTGCCCCGACAGTCTGTTAAGTCTACGCGGAGGGATCGTTGTTTTGTCTTTTGTGCGCATGCAGACATTTCTTTTTCTGCACCACCGAATGTGGCCGATCGATGCTCAATCAGAGGTGCGGCCGGGCTGTGGGGAAGACAACAAAACTACAAAGTTGAAAACTCGCCGAGCAGTCCCGAATCAGCGAGGTTCCTTGGCCAGGCCCAGAGACTCACACGGAGCCGAGCGGCGGATCGCGGTCAAAAACGTCACTCGCGTTTCAATGTCGAACTCCCTCCCCTCCTCCCTCCTCCCCCTCCTCCTCACCACCCCTNCCCCTCTTGCCCTCCTCCCTTCTCCCTCCCCTCCTCCTCTCCCCTTCTCCCACCCCCTCCTACCATCCCCTCCTCCCATCCCCTCCTCCCACCCCCCCCTCCACCTCTCCACCCCTCGTCCCCTCCCTTCCTCCCTCCCCTCCTCGCCTCACCTCCTNCCCTCCCCACCCTCCCCTCCTCCTCACCCCCTCCTCCTCCCCACCCCGACTCCCTACTCCTCCTCCCCTCCCATCCTCTCCACCACCTCCTCCCCACCCTTCCTNCCCTCCTNCCCTCCCCCTCTCCCCCCCCCTACCCCANCCCCTCCTNCCCACACCTTCTCCCCTCCTCCCTCCCCCTNCCCCACCCCACCTCCCCCCCACCGTCCCCGCCCGCAGCCGACAAGGAGCTGAGCGAGTACTACGCCAAGAAGCACCACCTGGTGGAGATGGCCTCGTGCGGCACGCTGCCGCTGCGCGTGCCGCACCCCGACCGGCAGCAACGCGGCGGCGAGCAGCAGCAGCAGCAGTGGGAGCAGCGCGAGCGCGACCACTGGGATCAGTGGGACTACCGCAAGCAGCGGCCGGCGTCAGCGGCGGCCGCAGCGGCGGCTGCGCACGTGCGCACCTACGGCTCGACGCCGACGCTGGCCGACGTCGCTCTCGCGCCGTACGTCGGCATCGGCGGCCTCGAGGCCAACGGGCAGGCCGACGGCTACCCGGGCAAGCAGCGGCTCCTCCACGAGTTCCTGCAGAGGGACCCGCGGGGCTTCTCCACGCAGCCGCGCCACCAGCACCACCACTACCACCACTACGGCACGTGGCGCACGGGCTCCGAGAAGGTGGGCTTTCCCGGCGGCAGGTTTCGCCGGCGTGGCGCGGTATAGCCACGGCGGTGCGTGGCCTGTGGTGTGTAGTGTCTAGTAATGTATCTCTCTCCCTGTCTCTCTGTCTCTCCCCTACTTTCTCCATCGCTCTCTCCCTCTGTCTCTTCCCTCTCTGTCTTTCTCTTTCCCTGTCCCTCTCTGACTCTCTGTCTCTCTCCCTCCCTGCCCCTCTCTGTCTCCGTCTCTCTCCGCGTCCGCGCCAGGGCTGGAAGTACCACACGGACATCTACGGCTCGACGCCCACTCTCAACAAGGAGCCGCGGCAGATGACGCAGCGGCTGCCGCACTACCCACGCAGGACTCGCTCGACCGGCACCACGTGGGGGGCCGCCGCACGCCGCGCGACTTCCCCGGCACGCCGGGCGGCGCTCGCCGCACAGGGCCGGCGGCGGCGGCGGCTTGCCGCGGCCCGACCCCGCTATGGCACGGCCTCCCGCTCCGGCATGCCGCAGACGCCGGACGGCTACGGCGGCTCGACGCCGGGACTCGGCCGCAAGCGCCTGTCCCGCCGCTCGCTCCACCGCAGCGACCACCACCTGCTCGCCGGCGACTCGTCGGAGGACTACGAGTACCCGCCGGCGCCGCAGGGGGCGCGCCGCGGCTACTGCCACCGGCGGCGCTCGCCGGACGAGCGCGATGGCGTCGGCACACCGCCGGCGCTGCCGCCGCGGCTCCCGCCGCGCTCCGTCATCTCGTCGGGGTCGTCCTCGGCCGCCGGGGGGAACAGCGCCACGCCGGACCGGGCGGCGGGCGGGTTCGGCGCGGCGACCGTGACGACACGGCGACGCTGCCCTACACGCCACGCTCCACGCCGACCGCCCACCGGCTGGCGCGCCGGCAGAGCCTCGGGGCGGCGTCGGCGACGCGCGGGCCCGCCGCCGCCGCGGGCGCCGCCGCCGACGCAGGCCGAGACGCTGCGGACTTGGAACATGGCGAGCTCGACGGCCAAGCGGCAGGCGTTCGCCGGGCGCCGCCACCTGACGCTGGAGCAGCTGAACTACGCGGCGGCGCAGCAGAAGCTGCAGCAGCAGCAGCAGCAGCAGTGGCAGACGCCGCCACATGCGGGCACCAAGAGCCGCAACGAGGTCACCGTGTGACCTCGCCGGGTCGCGACCGTTTTTACTCCTGGCTCGCCGTGGCCGGGACGGCTCGTTTTCTTTTGTACGGGGTTTTTTCTCTCCCGACGCTGACAGGGTTCCTCCGTCGCAACGCCGCCAGCGTCCGGCCGCGAGGCGGCCACGGCCACGGCCCTAAATCTGCGCGGATTCTCCCGAGTCCCGGGACCGCGACAGGGGTGGCCGTCGCCCCGACCCAGTGGAGCCTCCGACGCGAAAGGGCGGGAGGTGGGGGGCGAAGCGACGTCTGCGGAACGACTTTATTTTGTCTTTCGTCTTTCCTATACACCCACAGACCGACCGGCGTACTGAATGCATGAGATTACTCCGCCATCGATTCCTTCAGAAGTGGACGCTCGGACTTTCAGGTTGCGGCGCTTTTGGGTTTATCTTTTTTTCCTTTCCTTCCCCGACCGTCGCGGGTGCTTTCCTACGCGTTTTACATTTCGGGGCTCGCCGCTAAACGTACGGACGTATCCCGTTGGTTACCGGGAGGAGGGGTGGGGGGGGTAGAACGATGAGCGGCACTCCCCGTACCACCACCCCCCTTCCGTCCCGTGGTAAACTCGAAATTATTTTAACAAAAAAATGAGCGCACCACGCCTGGTTTACTTTGGGAGAGGACGTCTCAAACAACTTCCATAGAGGCGGCGCCGATGAAGGAATCTTTAACGAAACTTCAGGGCCACGAAAAAATATAAACGGCGCTGGCCTGGACGGTTCGGCAATGCGGTCGGTTTAGGCGATGGCGGCGGATCCGTTGATCGCCGCTGGACTATCATCATCATCATTATTATTACTACGCATTGCGAGCGATCGAGAGAGAGGGAGGGAGGGAGGGCAAACAAACGACCAGTCTACAAACTGCCTTCAGAGTTCAAAGTTTGGGGCGCTGACCCATGCCTGAACGCGTGCGCAGCTCAATCTTGAATATAGCGAAACGGAATATAGCGAAACGGAATGCCAAGCCGGTGGGGGGAGGGGAGGGGAATTCTCGCTTTACCTAGCGAACCTGAAGGTAAGCGGCTATTCAAGAACTAAAACCGAGAGAAAAACCCCCCCACTGGCTAGTTTACCTGCCTGTTTAGCCACTAGGTAATTTGTTTTGGTTTTCCCCTTGCAGGCCCGCTTTTTTGTCTTGTTTTGGCCGACGATACAAATGCAAAAAAAGCGAGCGACGCAGATTTGGGACCGGCACAAGCGCCTTTGCCATGGCGGCGGTGGCTTGACTTGCCGATCCGGAGGTCAAGAGGTCGCTCCCCCCCACCACCGCCACCATAACCCCCCTCCACTGTCGAGATCCTCACCTCCGGGTGCTTTAACGCGATTCGGTTCCCGATGGTTCGGCCTTCCCGGGGGGCGGGAGTAGGTGGGTAATGTGGGGGGGGGGGCACGGCCTAGCTGACAAAGCCCGCTGCCCCCCCCCCCCACCACCCATCACCCCCTCCCTGCCCTGGCTGCCCGGCAAGACTAAGAGAATCTGTCGGCGCCCGCTAAACATTCGAATATTTCGAGTGCAGAATTTTCCCCCGTCCGCGCTCTTACAACCCCCATCTGGGTGGAGGAGGGGGGGGCGTTGGTTTGGTTTTTGGTATTGGTCAGCGGCGTGCGGCGGCGTGCGGTGGCGTGCGTCCGTGCGAGCGAGCGAACGAACGAGATTCGCGAGGAGCGGACGAACGACTCCGCCACGGCCGTGCGGCGGGCGGTCAGACGAAGAGGCGACGAAATGAAAACCAATGATTAATGTGTAGAGGCGTCTCGTTTCCCACGAGCTCAGCGTGTTGATATATATATTTATATTTTCTCCTTCCCACGAACCGTGGTTTAATCCCGGTCGGGCCGCACGTTTCTCCCCACGTGCCACGCGAAATCGACAGGAAACGCCTCGGCCTTTCATGCCCTCCCCCCTCCCAACTGCCCCCCCCCCACAATCCACCCAACCCGCATCACTTCCTCCCCCTGGCATTCGCGAGAATCCCCGCAGGGGATTCGACCGCGTCGAGGGGGCGGGAGTTTTGAAAAAGAAAACAGCGACGGCAAAGGGCTGCCACCGCCTAGCCCGGACGTCGACCGCGACCGGAACTCGTGACGCGCTCGCACGCCACGTCACCACGCCCCACGCCCCACCCCCCGACAACCACCAACAAACAACGACCGCCGTTCGCCACTAAGTGGCGCTTGTGCCAGGCGAGATGCACCTCGAGGCCACGCGAAGTGCGGTGGGAGGCTTTCGGAGGTCACGGGACAGGCCCAGGTGTTACGGGGTTGATGGAGACCACCACCACAACCACCGCCATGTAGTGGTAGTAGAGGGGAACGTGCCAATCCATTGGATGTCAGAGTAAGCTACCTCTTGCTGGGAGTTTATTTTATCGTCTTGTACACACGGGAGGAGGGGGGTGGAGCGGCGGTGGTGGCGGTGGTACCGAATCCGCGGCTGCGCATTAGCCAAGCGCGGCCCCGCCGCCCTCCCGTCGCGGCACGGGCGGCAGCCAACGCCGGTGCCACCGCCACCACCGTCTGCCGAAAGCCGACGCCGCTCCCCGGCGGTGCGCGGGAGTTGCGCGCAGAGCCGGGAACGCAAAGCGGAGGGGGCGCCGATATCGTGCGTGCGCGCGCGTACGAGACCCGAACGGAGGGGGGGGGGGGCTGGAAATTCTGTCGGAGTGAGGGGCGCGGAGGAGGAGCCCCCCCCTGCCCCCTCCACCAGCAGCAACGGGGGGACATGTGGGGTCACGTCGGCCGAACACGGGGCTGGCGGGCGCGCGAGCGGGCGGGCGAGCGAGCGATCGACCTCCTTCAAAGATTACGTTGCACTGTGACTAACGGCATCTTCATCGCATCCATCGTGCGCCGCAGAAAGAAAACAGAGAAACGAATCCGCTCCCTTGCTTTGAGCTCTCCCTCTCTCTTTCTTTCCGTCCGATTTCGGGTTGCACGATGTCTGACGTTTCGCTCCACGTGCTGCTTGCTGCTGCTGCTGCTGGGAGACTCTCCGGGAAATCGGTTGGGTTCCCTGCCTGAGAAAGCAACAGCAGCAGCAACAACAAGGATCGTCAACAATCAACGAGACCATCGGCGGCGGGCAAACCCTGCTGCGTGGCCAAATCAGGTCACGAAGAATCCACCCGCCACAAGCAACGCGGGAGCGAAATGAAACGTCGGACACCGCAGCCGGACGGCACGCGTCGGAGAGAGGGCGCCGCCCGGGTTGGATTCGCGCACAAAATAAAAACCTCTCCCCAGCCACGGCCTCCGCGGGTGCGGAGGGGGGGGGGGAATCGGCGCAAATTGCCAAAAATGAAACCCCTCCCCCCCGCGTGGTGAACGCCGCGGAGGAGGAAGAAGAGGAGGAGGGGAGGCCGCTAGCGCAGAGGGCACAGCAGCCGCACCGTCGGCCTTGTGAGCGCCCCGCCGGCGAACGGGGTCACGGCGGTGGCGGCAGTGGTGGCCGGGTGGTGAGAGAGCGAGAGAGGGCGAGAGAGAGAGGGCGAGAGGGGATCTACAGAGTCAGGTCATTGCCCATCCCGGCCCAGGGCGTTATCTGCGGCCCCGGGTGCTCGTCCCGTGACCCTCTCGGAGTCGAAACGTCGTCCCAGCGGCGCGGAGAGTTTTACATTTGTCGGTGCATCACAAGAGGGACTGCCTTCACCTCGTGTGGGGAGAGGGGGGGAGGGGGGGAGGTGGGGGGGGTGTAGAGTGGAGCTGAGTGGGGTTCCCTGTTTTGATCCCCATCCCCCCACACACCCGATGTAAATTCTCTCCCTCTCTCGTGTTTTCTTTCTCAAAGTGCTTCATCCAACCTCAAAATTGCACTAAAGAATGTGGGGGGGTGGGATGTGGGAGTCGGGTAATGGGTAATGGGGTAGGTGGGGGAGGGTGGAAATAATAAAGAAACACAAATTGACGAGGAAATTGTACATCTGACCAAAGCACAGAGGTCAAGAGGTGTTTGAGAACAGCGCGGACAGACAATTATATGAGGAGACAAACGGGGGAAGGGAAAAATGTAAAACAATCATTATTTTTTCTATGAACGCGTCGCCTGCCTGCAGCCTTACAGGGCCTCGTTTGGGCAGAATGGGGGGGGGCATGGGGAGGGGCGGGGGGAGCGTNGGGGGGGGGCTAAGTGGGGGGGGGGGTGGTCGCAAATGCCGTCGAACAAACAAAACATATAACGCCGAACAAACAGCAACAAAGAAAATAACAAAACACAACGGGAATTATCTAAATGCAAATTATCGAAACACGGTCCTTCAGGGATGGCGGTTTTCCTGCTGCGGACCCGTCTCCAGGGAACAGTATCCAGGGGTAACCGTCTCCGGGAAACCGTCTCCGGGGGAACCACCTCCAGGGGCAACCGTCTCTGGGAGGAACCGTTCCAGGGGCAACCGTCTCCGGGAGGAACCGTCTCCAGGGGCAACCGTCTCTGGGGGAACCGTCTCCAGGGGCAACCATCTCCGGGAGGAACCGTCTCCAGGGGCAACCGTCTCTGGGGGGAACCGTCTCCAGGGGCAACCGTCTCCAGGGGCAACCGTCTCCGGGGGAGGGAGGTGAACCCCTCAACGCCCCGCCGCGCGGAAGGGCTGACGACAACGACCGTCGATCGGAAACCCGACGATCGCACAACGGACGAGGTTTCGCACGACGCCGGCGTCCGTCCACCTTGCACTGCTGCTGCTCCGATCGACGCCGCGGCGGTTCGGGACCCCAAACGCGTCCTTTCCGTCCCCAGGTATCCCGTTCCCGTCCAGTGCGAGCGGTGAACGGCACTCCGGAGAAGTCTTCCAAGGAAGCACAACGATGGCGGTGGCGGTGGCGGTGGCGGCGACACTGGAGCGTGCGCTCGCGATCCCCCCCTGGCCTCCTCCGTCGTGCGAACTCAGTGGATTCTGCCAAAACAGAAGTAAAATACAAGGTATCGCGCGCCCGTGTCCTGCATTACCATCGGCAGCGTTGTGCAATTTAAAGACGGTCGATGGGAGGGGAGGGTGGGGAGCGGGCGGGAGGGTGATGTAGGGGGAGGGTTGGGGGATGGGAAAGGGGGGGGACTGGGGAGGGTGGGTGGTGGTGGGGGGGGATGGTCAGGGAAGGGATGGGTGGGTGAGTTTAAGATTAATTTTAGTTACCGGTGATATCGTGAACTTTATCCAGTTTCAACCTTTAAGTCGCTTCTTTTTATCGAGTCGCCGTGCCTGTCAAGGCGACGGCGCCATTCCGGTGGAAGGTGACGTCACAATAGACCTGCGGGAGGAGGGGGTGGGGGCGGGGGGCTCAGGGTTGGAGAGTAGTGAGCTCAGAGTTGGGGAGTGAGCTCAGAGTTGGAGAGTGAGCCCCCCCCCTCCCCCACCTTGACGATCGTGGAGCCCTCGGTGAGTGTGTAAGCGTGTGCATGTAGGAGTCTGTCAGTGAGTGTAGGAGTCTGTGAGTGTATGTATGATTCTGTGAGTGTGTGTAGGAGTCTGTGTGTGATTGTGTGTGTATGTAGGAGTCTGTGTGTGTATGTAGGAGGCTGTGAGTGTGTGCATTTAGGAGTCTGTCAGTGAGTGTAGGAGTCTGTGAGTGTGTGTGTATGTAGGAGTCTGTGAGGGTGTATATGTAGGAGTCTGTGAATGTATGTTGGAGTATGTGAGTGTGTATGTGTATGTAGTAGTCTGTGAGTGTGTGTAGGAGTCTGTGAGTGTGTGTATGTAGGAGTCTGTGAGTGTGTGTAGGAGTCTGTGAGTGAGTGTCGGAGTCTGTGTGTGTGTATGTAGGAGTATGTGAGTGTGTGTATGTAGGAATCTGTGAGTGTGTGTAGGAGTCTGTGAGTGTGTGTGTGTAGGAGTCTGTGAGTGTGTGTGTATGTAGGAGTCTGTGTGTATGTAGGAGTCTGTGTGTGTATGTAGGAGTCTGTGTGTGTATGTAGGAGTCTGTGTGTATGTAGGAGTCTGTGAGTGTGTGTATGTAGGAGTCTGTGAGTGTGTGTGTGTAGGAGTCTGTGAGTGAGTGTATGTACGAGTCTGTGAGTGTGTGTAGGAGTCTGTGAGTGTGTGTAGGAGTCTGTGTGTGTATGTACGAGTCTGTGAGTGTGTGTATGTATGTAGGAGTCTGTGAGTGTATGTAGGAGTCTGTGAGTGTGTGTATGTAGGATTATGTGAGTGTGTGTAGGAGTCTGTGTGTGTATGTATGAGTCTGTGAGTGTGTGTATGTAGGAGTCTGTGAGTGTGTGTAGGAGTCTGTGAGTGTATGAAGAAGTCTGTGAGTGTGTGTAGGAGTCTGTGAGTGTGTGTATGTAGGAGTCTGTGAGTGAGTGTGTGAGTGTGTGTATGTAGGAGTCTGTGTGTGTGTATGTAGGAGTTGTGTGTGAGTGTGTGCAGTAGAAGTCTGTGAGTGTGTGTGTAGGAGTCTGTGAGTGTGTGTATGTAGGAGTCTGTGTGTGAGTGTGTGTAGGAGTCTGTGTGTGTATGTAGGAGTCTATGAGTGTGTGTATGTAGGAGTCTGTGAGTGTGTGTGCAGGAGTCTGTGAGTGAGTGTGTGTAGGAGTCTGTGAGTGAGTGTATGTAGGAGACTGTGAGTGTGTGTATGTAGGAGTCTGTGAGTGTGTGTATGTAGGAGCCTGTCTGTGAGTGTGTGTAGGAGTCTGTGAGTGTGTGTGCGCGCAACCTGCCGCTGGAATGGAGCCAACGTGACAGCTGTGAAGTAGATTAATGTTTACCGCCTCTCATCTACGTCACACACCTGGAAAGTAAATAAAAACTATTGGAAAAAAAACCCAAAAAAATACTGAAAAAATATATATTACCGATGTACAAAGTCTCATCTCAGCATTAACTCTTATTATCTCCCTACTTTGGCGTGTTCATGCCATGAAATGTTTTATATTTTCAACAAAATAATAATTATTATTCTTATTATTATTACTACTCAAACATATTTGCTTTACAACNAAAAAAAAACCTATTTAGAAACGAAAAAATATTTATTGACGGGAAAAAAAGTACAAAAAAAATCAAATCCGCGCGTGTATTTTAAAGGGGGGGGGGTTTGCGTGTTTTTTTCGCTGTCAGATTGTGGGGGTCCCCAACCTCGCGTCGTTGCGAACCCGGGCCACCGAACAACGCGTCCACGCCATCCGAGGCCTCTCGCTCCGACGGACCGTAACCGATGCTTCGATCTGTTGTCGTGCCCCTCCCCTGTGTGTCCTTCCCTTTGAGTCGAGGTGCGGGAAGACAAGCTTCGACTCTCGCACTCTCCCAACGAGGAGAACTCGGGCACCCCCCGCCCCCCCCCCCCCTCTCTCTACCCTCTCGTTTGTAAAATCCCCCGAAAAATCGAGAGAGAGGGGGGGGAGAGAAAAAAAATAAAAAGCCATCGCGGTCCGAGTGCGTTCCAACCCCACCGCTTTCCCACCCATCCACGGCGCCCTNCCCCCCCCTACCTCTCCACCCCCGCGTTGCTCATTCGTTGTACATTTAAAACTCTCTCATCACCGCCCCCCCCCACCTTACTCTATCCGGGGGGTAGTAAAGGCGCGTACGTTGTTTTAGTTACAGAGCGACCTGGCGACGGGCTAAATGCCACGCGCGGCTTCGCCGAACACCGCCGTTGAAGCTGGCACGCCGAACACTCATCGGGATCCATGCAAGCATACGTATAAGGCATTATTCATATATAAATATATACATTAATACGTACATATATATGAATATTAATCAAGAATTTGCTTTATATTAAATACACCCCCCTCCCCGTCCCTTCCCCACCTACGCCAATTTGGGAAAGCCTCCTCGACCCACGGCAGAGGACATTGGCGGCGCGGCTGAATGGGTGAGATGACCACCCGGCCTCGGGATGGCGGCGCCCGGTTGATTTTCCACTGCCACGGAATCCGAGCCGAGCCGCGCGTTCGAACGAGCGGAGGCACGCACGCGCGTGCGGGCGTCGCGAGCGAGCGAGCGAACGGACGGCTCGGCACGGCAAAAACGGCCAGTGGAAAACCGCCCCCGTAACCGTGTGGGAACCCGCGCTGTCTCGGCTCGGATGTGCCAGTGGGAAAAGAAGGGGAGTCGGAGCCTCTGACGTGGTAAAACACAGCACGTTCGCTCGTCAGCGGTGGGCGGCTTCCGGAGTGGCGAAGGTCGAGAGGAGGATACTCAAAACCTTTTCCCGGAGTTCGATTCCCGCTGACCGATCTTGACCCAAAAGTCACGCTCGTCAAAACCTTCGGCAGCTTTATACGAAAGTCACCCGATGCCAGGTTTGGCCTGGACAGAACCAGTCGTTCCTTACAGGCCATCCCTGTGCCACCCACCAACCTCGCTCCCTCGCCCCCATGAAGTCGTTGCGAAAATTGAGACTTCGTCCCCAAAATGATCTGGCCTCGTGCGAAGCTCATGATGTGGCGCAGTGCGGAGGAGCTACCCGAGTGGGCGGGGCTACCCGAGTGGGCGGAACTACCCGAGGGGCGGAGCTGCCCGAGTGGGCGGAGCTACCCGAGTGGGCGGAGCTACCCGAGTGGGCGGAGATGCCCGAGTGGGCGGAGCTACCTGAGTGGGCAGATCTGCCCGAGTGGGCGGATCTACCCGAGTGGCGGAGCTACCCGAGTGGCGGAGTTACCTGAGTAGGCGGAGCTACCCGAGGGGGCGGAGCTACTTGAGTGGGCGGAGCTGCCTGAGTGGGTGGAGCTACCTGAGTAGGCGGAGCTACCTGAGTGGGCGGAGCTACCTGTGTGGGTGGAGCTACCTGAGTGGGCGGAGCTACCCGAGCGGGCTGAGCTACCCGAGTGGGCGGAGCTACCCGAGTGGGCGGAGCTACTTGAGTGGGCAGAGCTCACTGAGTGGGCGGAGCTACCGAGTGGGCAGAGCTACCCGAGTGGGCGGAGCTACCCGACTGGGTGGAGCTACATGAGTGGGCGGAGCTAGCTAAGTGGGCGGAGCTACCTGAGTGGGCGCATCTGCCTGAGCGGGCAGAGCTACCTGATTGGTCGAAGCTACCTGAGTGGGCGGGACCAGTGGTGTAGAAGTGGGCGGAGCTACCAGCTGCCATGCGTCCCGTTTGAGCCTCCCAGAAATTTGGTGGCTTTAATTTTATTCGCAATTGAGGGTTGTTCGTTTTTATTTTACAATCCCCCCATTGTTTCACAAATATCCAAAAATTGCATTCTGCACACAAGACCGACGATAATTTGGATTTTATTTTTTTAAACGCGAGCAGCGTAAATCTGTTTTAACACGTAGGCTTTCGCGACCAGTATTATTCACAATAAAGGTTTTTGGAATTATCTTGATTTGAAGTTTTCGCGACTGCAGGAATCCATACTCCACCTGACGACGGACGCTTGTGTTGCGCCCGAAACGTCGTGGTTTACTTTATTTTATACCTACGTGTTTTCGCTACTATATGGTTCCATCGGTAAAGTCACGTAGGTAAGAAAAATAATAGATCACGATTATTATTTGATCTATTAATTTTATACCTATGTGACTTTACCCAAAGAACCAAAGAGTATGGATTCCTGCAATCATGAAGCTTCAAATCAAAGGTTTTCGGGTTAGATCGCGTAAGTTTAAACGTGTCGAAACTCTCCACCACCCGGGTGATTCTGGTAAATCGCCCCAAGATGCTGGATGTAATTACCAGCGAAACGTCGTACAACACAAATTCTAAATGTTGTGGATTCAATCTTCAAACCAATTATCGTTTAGTTAACACATTTTTTTTACCGATTGGCCGTGCCGGATGGTGAAGGGTTGCGACGCATTTACGTTTACGTGATCTCACCCAAAACCTTTATAATGGAGCGTATATCTGCCAAATGCCCACGGCAATGGCGTTCGCATTGCGGTGCACCCGTCAAGTGACCGGCCGCTCGCCACGCGCAATGAGCGGCGGAGGAGACGTTTATTTCATTTTGTTTCATTTATTAGGCATAGCCCTGTGAGCCACGCGCTCTTGACTCGGTGCAACGTCTGGGCACTTACGGCGGACACTGCGCCGCGTGGCATCGCAAACCCAGGTCAGCCCGAACGCGCCCCCACCATCCCAATCGCGCAGAGTCTCGGAAGCAGAGGTCGCAATCGGGTACCCGATACCCGTATACTTTGCAGAAGAAGACGTTGTACCGTAAATTGACACATACCCACCTGCACACGTACCACCCACCTACCTACCACCCACCTACCCACCCACGTATCCACCCACCCACCTACCCAACCACCTACACACCTACGCACCCACCTTCCTACGTACCCACCACCTACCTACCCACCCACCTACCCACCCACGTATCCACCCACCCACCTACCCAACCACCTACACACCTACGCACCCACCTTCCTACGTACCCACCCACCTACCTACCCACCCACCTACCCACCCACGTACCCACCCACCACCTACCCAACCACCTACACACCTACGCACCCACCTTCCTACGTACCCACCCACCTACCTACCCACCTACCCACCCACGTACCCACCTACTCACGTAACCCACGTGCCAACCGACCTACTCACCCATACCCTACCCGATACCCGGCTACCCGTACCCGGCCAGGTACGGGTACCCTTTTGCGACCCTGGTGCGGCCGGGTACGGGTACGGGTAAGGAATCAAAACCCGTTTGCGACCTCTGCTCGGAAGCGGCTAAGGAAGGGCGCGCGGCCGCCACCGGCTGTTGGAGGTTTGAGAAGCTTCGGAGGTAGTAGAAGGAGGAAGGGGGTTGGTGGGAGGGGGTCACGCAACGTGTGCACTCGGAGCTCTGGTGCCCGCTTCGGATGCGAAACCACGGGAGTTGCGTGTGGGTTGAATTCACCTGTGTCCGCCCCTACCCCCAGACGTGAGTGTGGGTGGGTTTCCTCGGGGGAAACTCGCTGGGTATTTGTCCTGCCGCACGAAACCGACGCGCTCATCAGTTGCGATCGGTCAAACGTCCCAAACGTGGCAGGACCCCTTCGAGATTCGGCGATAATTTGCGCGTTAAGAAGGTTTCGTTAAACAACAGCAAAAGGTTGACCTCGCGTGGATGGTTTCGTTTCTTGTCCTTGTCGCTCAGTCCCGTCCGTGCGCGTTGCCGGTATACTTTGCAGAAGAAGACGTTGTACCGTATATTGACACATACCCACCTGCACACCTACCCACCCACCTACCTACCCACCCACCTACCTACCTACCCACGTATCCACCCACCCACCTACCCAATCACCTACACACCTACGCACCCACCTTCCTACCTACCCACCCACATACCCACCTACTCACGTGCCAACCCACGTGCCAACCGACCTACTCACCCACCTACCAAATACCCACCACCTACCCACCCACGTATCCCCACCGCCTACCCACCCACCTACCNACGTACCCACCTACCCACCCACCTACCTGCCCACCTACCCATGTACCCACCCAACAACCCACCCAACTACCCACCTACCCACCCACCTACCTGCCCACCTACCCATGTACCCACCCACGTACCCACCCACCCACCTACCCACCCACCTACCCACCCACCTACCCAGGGAACCGAGACTCAAATCTTCGTCAGGCAGGCAACGGTGGTGGCGGTGGCGGTCACCGTGATCCGCGCTCACGATTTGTCCGCTGCGTGAATCCGTCTGCTCGGAGCTTGCGGTGCGGTGCGGGGGTGGCGGTGCGTCGTGTTTGAGGTCTCGCTCCGTCGTGGTGTCTTCTCGCCACGTTCACCCTGCCCCGGCCTGCCACAGGGCCTGTAACGCCAAAAAAAATATATTATAATATTAATAATAATAGCCGCTCATGAGATGTGTGTTGCAACCGAATCCTTTTTTTTAGGTTCTATTACCATTATGATTACACTTACTATGATTGCGTATGAATATTATTTAAGATATGTAATAAAGGGGCAATGAAATCAAAATGATCGGCAGCGTCTTCCTGTGTTTCTCCTTTTCATCCTCCCCCTCCTCTTCCTCCCCTCCTCTCTCGCCTCCTCCCCTCCTTATCCCCTCGTCTCCCTCCGCTTCCTTCACCTCTTCCTCCCCTCCTCCCCTCCTCTCCCTCCTCCTCCCCTCCTCCTCCCCTCCTCCCCTCCTCTCTCTCTCTCCTCCCCTCCTCCACCTCCTCTCTCTCCCCTCCTCTCCTCCTCCTCCTCTCTTTTGTTTCACGATCTCGCCCCGTCTGCACGCCACTGAAAACCCGGGCTGCTTAGTCGAGGCTGGGCAAGTAGTATTAGTTGTATTATTAATAATAGTATTATTGTTGTAGTATTATTAGAAGTATTATATTATAGTATTATTGTGGTATTATTAGTAGTATTGTTAGCATTTTTATTAGTATTATTAATATTATAATTGGTATGATCATTCGTATATTGGTAGTATTCTTAGCATTAGTATTAGTCAGAGGTGTGGACTCGAGTCATGTGACTTGGACTCGAGTCAGACTCGAGTCATGAATTTGATGACTTCAGACTCGACTTGGACTTGCATAACAATGACTTTGTCCCACCTCTGAGGTGTGGACTCGAGTCATGTGACTTGGACTCGAGTCAGACTCGAGTCATGAATTTGATCACTTCAGACTCGACTTGGACTTGCATAACAATGACTTTGTCCCACCTCTGGTATTAGTAGTATTATTATTTTAAATGGTATTATTAGTAGTATTATTAATATTACAATTTGTATGATTATATTAGTAGTGGTATTAGTATGATTATTAGTTGTAGTATTATTCCACCACCCTGCTTTCCACCTCCCCATGCCCGCCCTCCGCAAACAACAACAACAACTCGTGGTGGAGGGGGGGGGCAGGGGTGCCTTGGCCCCCACCCCACCCCCTCTCGATAAACAAAGCTACGAGTTGGTGGGCCCCCCCCCCCCTTGACAACAGTGTTGATAATAAAACAAAAGAACAGGACTTTAAAACGCGGGCCTAAGTTAATGTCCTCCTGACTGAGAACGATTTCATTTGCGTTCCACGTGTTATGTTTGAATTTAATTTGAGCGGCAACGACATTTGAGCTTCCGCAAATTTCGCAAATCAAATATTGTNGGGGGGGGGGGCTTTTGACCGATTGTCACACCCCCCCCCCCGAGCTGATCATGTAGTCACTACACCACTGATACTAAACACATTGTCCTGCGGAGGGAGCTGGTAGGAACGTTGGGTTGCTCGGTCAATGGCCAGGGTCAACGGCGGCGTGGTGTATTCCGCAAATATGCCCGACTGTGAGGGCGGGCACAAGCTGGCGTGAGTAGGTTAAACGTTGAGTTTTATAAGGGCACCACGGGATGACCAGCCCTCCCCACCCAGCTCCTCCCCACCCAGCCCACCCCTCCCACCCCCACCCAGCCCCACCCTCCCCACCCAGCCCTCCCCACCCTCCCCACCCAGCCCCTCCCCACCCTCCCCTCCCACCCAGGCCCACCCCAGGTAAGGCCCCCACTGAGCGATGTAGCTTTTTTTCAGAAGCGACCTGACTATCACAAATGATAGCTCAACGAAGTGGGCTGATCATCACCATCATCATCACGTGGACATTCATGGCAGCCAGATACTCTTAAACGCGTGGTGTGGATTCTCAATATGGACGGAAAATACCGGACGACCCGGAGAAAAAATCCACGCGAACACGGGGAGAGAGAGAGCGCGCGACGTGCACACTCCAAATATCCAGGTGTCAGATCGGGATCGAACCCACGACCTCCTGTACACCAGGCGAGGTAGTTAACATCTCGCAGGACCCTCCTGAAAAAGCAAAAAAGGAAGCAGTCTTGAGGCTGGCCGCGGCTTCCCAGGGTAACCAGCAGAATATTAATACCGACGAGGATAAAGAAACGGGGAGGTCATTCGCAGTAGCCGTGGTTGGGTGAGCGATGGCTCCCGCGTCTGCTGACTCGTGTGGAAAGCGCCGTGGCCGAAACGAGCCTCGCTGGCTGGACACGGGACGCAATACCCCTCCTCCTGCTACTCCTACTCATCCTGCTGCTACTGCTGCTACTCCTGCTGCTGCTACTCATCCTGCTGCTACTGCTGCTACTCATCCTGCTGCTACTGCTGCTACTCATCATGCTGCTACTCATCCTGCTGCTACTGCTGCTACTCCTGCTGCTGCTACTCAACCTGCTGCTACTGCTGCTACTCATCCTGCTGCTACTCATCCTGCTGCTACTGCTCCTACTCATCCTCCTCCTACTCATCTGCTGCTACTGCTGCTACTCTCCTGCTCCTACTGCTCCTGACTAGCGTGGTCAAGATCGGTCAAAGGCCCCCCCCAACGATTAAACAATTCCAAGCACGTGCGTGGCGCCCCCCCCCCCCGCCGCCAACTTGCTCACAACGCTTGAGCCAGCACTTGCACTGATTCAAATGACACGAGATTTAAAAAAATTCGCTGAACCCCATCGAGTCCATTAAGCGCGTGGTCGTGAGCTCCTAACTAGATCAGCAAAGCAACATCGCAATCAGGCAGAGTACACGTATCGGGGTTTTGATACCACGTGCCAACGCTTCATTGTGCAGAGTACATCATAGATCCAACACTGTGCCGACAACCCTCTGGGTTGCAAACGCACCAGCCAGCCACACAGACTGCTGTTCGCAAGCGTCTATTAAGGCCAGCGTGGCGTGCACAGTCCGTTGTTTGATTATCGTAGTGGCAAAAGTAGCTACAGATGTAGCTACATGTGTACTACATATGTAGTTGCTACATAAGTAGCAACTACATATGCCACGGGCCCCGCACTTTCAAGGGCTCCCGCGCTAAATGCTTTCAAGCTATCAATTCCAGTTCAATGATTCTGACTTGCTATATTACTATAGTACTGTAAAGGGGGAGCCGACACCAGATTGCAGGGGTCTCGTCCTTTATTCCTTTCCTTCCATCCACACCTGTCCCCGGCCGTCCCAATCTGTCCGCCAAAGGCCCCCTCTTCCCGCCGTTCTCTCCTTATATCTCCTCGATCACCCCTCCCACTAACCCACCTATTGGTGGGAATCCTTCCCCTGACACCCCTACAGTACTATACCGCCCTTCAACTTTTACGAACGACTGGGTTTTTATGGTCAGCGATTTGTCGTATTATCTGGCCGTATAGCAAATGAAAAAATACAATTACTTTACTCTGCAAGTAAAAGTTTTTTTATTTTAATATTAATATTAATTTATTTATGGCCCCTTTATAACATCATGCTACATCCGGCACTGGTGCCCACACAAGACGATGGTGGTGGTGTTGCCCAGAACCATACCTGGCCATGTTTGTTTCCCAGCGCTGAGGTTTCACACACCGTGCGGTGAGATGTTAACTACCTCGCCTGGTATGCAGGAGGTCGTGGTTCGATCCCGACCTGACGCCTGCTGCTGTATATTTGGAGTTTGCGGCTCTCTCCGTGGTGAGATGTTAACTACCTCGCCTGGTATGCAGGTAGTGGGTTCTACCCCGACCATGACGCCTGCTGCTGTATATTTGGAGTTTGTGTCTCTCTCCGTGGTGAGATGTTAACTACCTCGCCTGGTCTACAGGTCGTGGTTCGATCCCGATCCCGACCCTGACGCCTGCTGCTGTATTTTGGAGTTTGCGCTCTCTCCGTGGTAAGATGTTAACGACCTCGCCTGTGTACAGAGGTCGTGGGTTTCGATCCCAGCCTTGACGCCTGCTGTGTATATTTGGGGTTTGCGTGTCTCTCTCCCCATGATCGCCGTGAAATTTTTTTTTCTCGGGTGCTCCGGTTTTTTCCCCCTCCACATTTAGAATCAACATCACCACGCGTTCAGAGTTATTTGCTGCTATAATGTCCACGTGATATAGTTGACCTTCGTTGAGCTATCATTTGTGCTCGCCAGTCGCTTCTAAAAAAGAAGCTGCGATATTTTAGGTTTTTTCGGTAAAGTCACGTAGGTGAAAAATTAATAAAAGTAAAATAAATATAAAATAAAATCACGTTTCGGAGGCAACACAAGCTTCCGTCTGTTGCCTCCGAAACGTCGTGATTTTTATTTTATATTTATTTTACTTTTTTAATTTAAATTTTCGCCTACGTGACTTTACCGAAAAAACCTAAGAATATGAATCCTTGCAGTCACGAAAGCTTCAAATCAAGAAGCTGTGAGTTTAGTGGGCCTTCTACCACGTGCCCATCATCTCAACTGCGGCGTAACCATTTCGGGGGGGCAGGAGGTGATTTGAGAAACATGCATCACAGTTTCAACTTCCGCATCGGAAGATCGAACCGAACCAGTGACCTCCCTGGATTGAAATCCGAGTCCGCTAAGTGCAGCGGACACATCAATGAAGGACACTGAACAGGTAAAATATATTACGTTTTATTTCGCAGAAACACGTTGGACGTGGCAACGCATTGCGCAGAACACCTCCGGCTGGAATACAAACGCAGCAAAAACAACTGTCTAATGCGACGTACACACAACGCGGCTTGAGCCAACAACAACAAAAATCAACCCCACCAAAAACACCCCCCCCCCTTTCTCCCTTGGCACACAGTGGTACATCCCACGCCATGCGGACCTCACGACGAGACATCGACTTTTTGTAAATGATCCACGATTACAGCATCATGCTGGGTTTTTTTTACCCAGGAAAGGCACATTGAGTCTCAAGACTTTTTTTCTGTTGCAGGAGGGTCCTGCCAGGTGTTTCGCAAGGACTGATTTTACTGCTGTGTGATCCCAACTGAGTAATTTTTTGCCGTGTGGTGATCACAAATTGTGGGGAGCGGCAGTAGCGAAGCGTTACAGCGCTACGCGTTCGATAATTCCCGCTCGCGGCCAACACCGGTGACGATTATTTTCACCAGTCCTGGCCTCCCCTAGGTCGACTCCGCCTCAAATGAATACCTGGTGCGGTGCGGAAAAACATCACCAACCACCCCATCGCGTGCCGTGCCGGCCTTAATAGGTGCTCGCTAACAGCAACAGCGCCAACAGTCTGTTACAGGCTAAACACGAGGGAGGGGGGGGATCTTTGTCTTTGATCCCAATTAAGTAATTTTTCAGTGTTTATGCTTCAGCATTTTTAGATGTTTGCCAACACCCGTTACACTGCGCTCCTTGCTTTTTTAGCTCCATCGATCGCAGTCGATGATTGTTATTCTCGAGATACATTCGCCGAATCGAGTGCGTAAAAAAGTAACGAAAGTTTTCGTTTGCGTTGCATGCCGTGGTAGAGGGAGCCGGAGTGGTGGCTAAGCAATTAGCGCCATGAACCCAGCAAACCAGAGTTCAATTCCCGACCACGGGCCCCACCGCCTCAGGGGTGAGCAATATCTCATCCGGTCCTGGCACCCCTCCCATACACCAACGCGCGCTGACCAGCGTGGTGAAGTACGGTCAAACGACCGCCAAGACCGACCAATAGCAGCGTGACAAACGCCCGCGAAAGGTCACCCGATACGTTGCAAGGCGGTCGGCCCACATGGTCCGTGCGGCCACTACGGGCACGAGATTCACAACAACAACAACAACGCAAGTCGTGAATCGTACCGCAACCCCAAATCGCGAACAATAAGGAGGCGAGCATAACGAGCCCTCCCTCCCCCAGCTGTTCTACACTGGCCACAGGTGTGGGAGGATTTATCCACACTTTACCCCACCGCACACGACCATGCCGGATCGACTAACCATCGCGGCGGCGGCGGCGTGGTGGCGGTGGTGGTGGCGTGTTCATCCACGCTGCTGGGTGGACACAGGCGGAGGGTTTTACGAGACTTTCCCCGTTGTTTAAACAAATCCCTCGGTGGACGGGGATGTCGCCACTTTGCAGCCACGCCTGCCGAACGGCCGCGGCGGCCGGACCGTCAGGGTGACGGCGACAAACGTCGCGCGATGGACGCGCCGCCACCAGCGAACTCCTACCACGGACATCGTCGTCGTCGAGCAGTGAAGTCAATGAACTTCTCGCAATGACATTTACTCGAAGAGTGCTGCTAGGGCTGCGATAATTTTTAAAAATTTCTTCACAAAAATCTGAATTTGAGCTGGTTTTGGCACACCCCACCCCCCCCCCCCGCCCGCCCTTCGTGAGCTGCGTGGGGCCCCCTAATCTTTTGCTTATCTTGCTTACGCCTAGAGCCCCCCCCCCCCCCCCCCACTGCCAATCGCAACGGCAACTTAAAATGTTGAACGTAACACGTTGGGGCAACCCGAGGATTATTTTCTTACTTGCTTGTGTGCCGCTGCCAATCATGGGCGAAGAGTGGGCGGGTGATTGTGTGGGTGGGTCAGTTGGTGGGTGATTGGGTGGGTGGGTCGGTGGGTATTAATTGGGTGGTTGGTGGTTGGTTGGGTTGGTGGTGGGTGGGTGATTTGGTGGTTGGGTGGTGATTGGGTGGTTGCTGGGTTGGTGGTAGGTCTGTTGGTAGGTGGGTGGGTGGGTGATTTGGTGGTGGGTGATTGGGTCGGATGGGTGGTTTGGTGGTAAGGTGCTGATTGGGCGGGTGGGATCTCTATTAGCCGGGGAAGCCGAGCTCCCGAGCTAAGACTGCAGCAGCAGGGCCACTCCAGCCAAAGTCCACTTGGCGGGGCTGTCCCTTGTCTTGAGGTGGAAGGTCCAGACGAAGGTGGGGCCGCGCTGGCGCGTCTTGTACACGGGGCACGCGTACGCGCTGCGCGTGTCCTGCTTGTCGCTGGGCACCGCGCGCAGGAACACCACGGGCAGCGCGGCAGGAGCTCTTTGAGACGAGCGTCCGCTATCATCCCCGTCTGCGGGAGGTCGGAGGGCACAGGACGGGTCACGGGGAGAGGGTGAGCGGCGCAGTGAACCCAGCGACTCGCGTCAGCATCGGACGGTTGCGACTTGCGCCAATTGCAAGCACGTTTTGAACGATTGAAACGTCCGGCCAATATCAGTTACGTTTAACGTGCAGGAGACGTTCGCGACCAAAATTATGATTCATCGCTTAAGTAAACACGATCTGACCCCGTGCCCCAGCTGGACATCTGTGAAAAAAGCTTGAAAGCTCATCGGATTCCTCCAGTGTACATAAATATTACGATTCGGATTCTGGTACAGATGTCCCTTCAGGAGGATCCCCACACATCAGACAAGACAAAGATCCCCCGTATAGCCTCAACGGACTGTTGGGCCAAGTGCTGTTAGCGAGCACCTATGAAGGCCGATACGGCACACGAGGGGGTGGGTGGCCAGCACCACGCCCGGCCGCCTTCGTTTCCTCGTGGCGATGTTTATACACCGCACCACGGTACTAATTTGAGGCTGAGTCGACCTAGGGAGGCCGAGGACCGGTTCAGATAATCCTCACGGTGTTGGTAGCCATGAGCGGAAATCGAACTCGGGTCGCCGGGTTCGTAGCGCAGCGCGCTGACCGCTATGCTCCAGACGCGCACACGCACGCACTTCGCACGCACACACGCACACACACACGCACACGCACCTGTGTGTCCCAGCGAGCGCCCTCCATGAAGAGGCCGTGGATGTAGGCGCCCTCGCGAGGCGGCCCGCCCAGCTCCTCCCTCGCCTTCTTCGTGACGTCGCAGCTCAGCGCCATGCGGTCCAGCGGCCACTCGTTGCGTCGCGCCGCCGACTGCATGATGGCCGTGAGGAACGACTGGGGTTGAAGAACCCGTGAGCCACACGGCCGACGGCAGCGCGAAGTCGCTCGTCCACGCCTCGAGCTCGCGCGCGCGCTGCAGCATGTCGATGAACCACGCCGCCAGGCCCAGCATGGACGGGTAGGCACGCCGGGTCCACCCTCGGGCACTTGGTCGAAGAACAGCGACGTCAGCAGCGCCTCCATGTCGCTCGTCATCGTCAGCTCGCCCTGCGGGACGGAAGACGCGTGCGCGCGTACGCACGAGGGGGGGGCGGCGGGGGGGACACGAACGAGTCAAACCCATGCGCGCTCGTTGTGGGTGGGCGGCCAAAGCGCTGGGCCGGCACCGCAGAGGTCCTGGAGCTCCGAGGGCAGAAAATGATTCTGGAAATTTCTCGTAAATCTGATGGCTCTGATTGCGGCTCGTAAATGGGTGGTAAGTCTTAAGTGAATGGGAGAGGGGTGGGAGGGAGGGGGGTGGGTCGTGGTGAGGTCGTAACTCTCAATCACGGCGGTTGGAAGGACAACAAACTAAATGCAAAATGCAGCTCTAATGAAATGGTCCGTAGTTTGGGACCTCTAGAATGTTTGTATGTATGTATGTTGAACTTCCGTATGTATACATGTTGAACTTCTTTCGCACCGTATGTAGCCAACCCTGCTAATGGGAGGTGCGGCGGGGGAGGGGAAGGACAAAGAAACTAAACACACAAAAAGCAGTTCTAAATTAAATGAATTTTCAACCTAGTTTCTTTTATAAATACACCGGGGTCACCCTTGCTGGGCCTCCAACGACCTCTGACCCGGCGAAGGCAGCGGACTACAAACCCCCCTCGGCCCTCGCCGTGGCCCCCCCCCCCCTCCCTTCACCTTGAGGCCCAGGTCGAGCTCGCGCAGCGAGCGGCGGATCTCGCGCGTCAGCAGGTTCATGCGCTCGCACTCCTGCAGTGCCACCACCACGTACGGCGTGCGGTCCTCGCGCGCGCCAGCAGCTCCGTCATGCCGAACTCCTCCGGCATGCGCTCCAGGATCTCGTCCAGCACGGCCTTCACCTGCACACACACACGTGGCACGCACACACACACACACACACGGAACACACACACACACGGAACACACACGGCACACACACACGGAACACACACACACGGCATACATACGCGGAACACACACACGGCACACATACACATGGCACACACACACACGGCACACACACACGGGACACACACACGGAACACACACACACGACACACACATGGCACACACACACACGGANCACACACACACGGCACATACACACANGGCACACACACGGCACACACACACGGAACACACACACGGCACACACACGGCACACACACACGACACACACACACGGCACACACACACACATGGCATACATACACAGACACGGCACACACACACGGCACACACACGGCACACACACACATGGAACACACACAGGGCACACACACGGCACACACACACGGAACACACACACACGGCACACACACACACGGCATACATACACACACGGAACACACACACGGCACACACACGGCACACACACACGGAACACACACACACAAGACACACACACACACACAACACAACACGGCACCACACACACGCGTACACGAACANACCGGCACACACACACACGTGAACACCACACCACCACACACCACGGCACACCACGGCGCACACACACACGGCAACAAACACGGAAACACACACACACGGCACACACACGACACACACACACACGGAACACACACACGGAATACACACACACATGGCACACACACGGAACACACACACACGNCACACACACGGAACACCACACACGGAACACACCACACACGAATAACACAACTGGACACGGAACACACACACACACGGCACAACACAGCACACACACGGCACACACACCGCTGGACGAGCGTTACGAGGGTAGTCGTGCAGCGTCCAGTTTACCCCCCCTCCTCTGTCGCTTGGATATTTTATATATTTGTATCGTTCTTTTTAATTCTCTCCCGCTGCGCCGGGTCGACCCTCGTACCTGCTTTGGGGAATCTGTGGACGCAGGCAGCGGTGGCGTCGTGGTTAGCGCACTGCGCTACGAACCCGGCGACCCGAGTTCGATTCCCGCTCACGGCTGACATATCTGAACTGGTCCTGGGCCTCCCTAGGTCGACTCGGCCTCAAATTAGTACCTTGTCGGTGTGTAAACATCTGCACAAGGGAGACAAAGGTGGTCGGACATAGTTCTGACCACCCACCCCTCGTGTGTCGTTTCGGCCTTCATAGGTGCTCGCTAATAGCACTTGCCCCAATAATCTGTGAGGCTATCTAGGGGATCTTTATCTTTGTACCGTGTGTGTGTGCCGTGTGTGTGCCGTGTGTGTGTGCCGTGTGTGCCATGTGTGTATGTCGTGTGTGTGCCGTGTGTGTGCGCCGTGTGCCGTGTGTGCCATGTGTGTATGTCGTGTGCGTGCCATGCGTGTGTGTGTCTGTGTGTGTGTGCCATGTGTGTATGTCGTGTGTGTGCCGTGCGTGTGTGTGTGTGCCNTGTGTGTGTGTGTGTGCCATGTGTGTATGTCGTGTGTGTGCCGTGCGTGTGTGTGTGTGCCNTGTGTGTGTGTGTGCCGTGTGTGTTTGCCGTGTGTGTGTGTGCCGTGCGTGTGTGTCGTGTGNATGCGTGCGTGTGTGTGTGTGTGCCGTGTGTGCGTGTGCCGTGCGTGTGTGTCGTGTGTGTGCCGTGCGTGTGTATGTGTGTGCCGTGTTTGTGTGTGCCGTGCGTGTATGTCATGTGTGTGCCATGCGTGTATGTCGTGTGTGCCGTGCGTGTATGTCATGTGTGTGTCATGTGTGTGTGCCGTGCGTGCCTTCTCCTCGCGGGTGGAGCCGCCCCCCTCGGAGCCGCTGCTGTCCCTGGGCTGCATCTCGAGCACCGTCTTGAAGAGCTTCTCCGACGTCTGCGTCAGGAAGCCGAACTCGGCGTTGGGGTGCAGCCCGTAGAGGTAGGGGACTCGGGCGGCAGCGTGTCGTCAATGTACTGAGGAGGGGCGGCGGTGCGCACGGAGCAGGGAGGGGTCGGGGGAACAGAAGCAGCGGAAGGATTCATTCGTGAAGGAGGAATCCACGGTGGCTCGGAGATGTCATCTCCCTCGCCCGGTATGCAGGAGGTCAGGGGTTCGACCCGCCCTGAAGTCTGCTGTATATTTGGAGTTTGCGTGTCTCTCTCTCTCATCATCATCACGGTGGCTAGGAGATGTTAACTACCTCGCCTGGTACACAGGAGGTCGTGGGTTCGATCCCGACTCTGACGATGCCTGGAGTTTGCGTGTCTCTCTCTCTCTCTCATCATCATCACGGTGGCTAGGAGATGTTAACTACCTCGCCTGGTATGCAGGAGGTCGTGAGTTCGATCCCGACCCTGATGCCTGCTGTATATTTGGAGTTTGCGTGTCTCTCTCTAATCATCATCACGGTGGCTAGGAGATGTTAACTACCTCGCCTGGTATGCAGGAGGTCGTGGGTTCGATCTCGGGTCCTCCAGTTTTTTCCTTCAACATTTATTATCAACGTGCGTTCATATTATATCGATTATTTGGCCGCTATAAATTTGCACGTGCGAAACCACTTCGCTGAGCTTGTTGTTCTAACTTCCAGACCCCCCGTGCCCCGACTGGGCATCTGTCGCAAAAGAGCTTCATAGCTCACCGGATTCCGTCCTGCGGTATAAATATTCTGATTCCGATAACAACAACAACAACAAATAGATTCTGCACGTAACACAAGATCCCATGTGACCGCCGTACGGCAAACTGCACTCTGCGCCACAGAGCGAGCGGCGAGTGCTGCGTGTCGAGTAGACGACACTTCGAGGGATCTCAAGAGGTGGCTCTGCGTTAGCCGCTTCTGCGGGCCCTTTTCTGACGCGGAAAGTTGCTCCACTCTGCGGGAGATCCGCACAAACGCTCCGTCACGTGACGCGAACGCGGACAACATCGGGTAAAAGAAAATTACCCCGAAGAAGTTGTTACTCTTTCGGTGAATTACGATTGGCATCGCACTTTGCGGAATTGATCGCACCTCCGATGAGCACGGTTGCGCTACGCACGGAGCGGTAGAAGGTCAACGCGCAGACATACGTACACGTACACGTGAGGCCCATCGGACAGGAAAGTGGGTGACCAATCAGATTGACGGTGAAGAGGGCGGCGCACCTGGTGGTAGGCGTTGTAGTCGGAGTTGGGCGGGATGGGGAAGCCGGGGGCCAGGTACAGCTCGCCGTCCAGCATGCCGGGCTGGATGTACTCCTCCAGGTAGGTGCGGCACAGACGCCGGTCCCAGTCGTCGGTGATGTGGCCGCCGTACATGATCTCCCCAAACAGGTAGCGGAGGTCGTCCCAGGGCACCTGCGACAGGGGGCGGTGGCGGGAGGAAACCAGCGGCACGGGGAAGAAATGAATCGGGCTCAGGCGTGGGATGTGTGTAACGCTGCCCGGCACGAGGGCGCTTCCCCGTTTCACGGTAAAATATATTTTTATTTACCAGGTAAGGGCCCGCTGAGCTTGTACGGCTCCTTTTCAGAAGCGACGTTTGGCTTCCGCAAATTGTGCAAATCAAACATTGGGAGTGGGGGGGGTGGCACCTGATCAATTGCCGTACCCCCTGAGCTGATCGTGTAGTCACTACGCCATTGATACAAACTAAACAATTAACTATTTTTATTTTAGCAGGTAAGGTCTTCACAAATGACAGCTCAACGAAGTGGCTTGTGGCCACGTGGAAATGTATAGCGGCCAAGTACTCTGAAGCGTGACGTTGATTCCAAATGTGGAGGGAAAAACCGGAGGGACCGAAGAAATTTCCACGTGACGGTGAAAAGTCATCTTCTTGGTTCTTTCGGTAAAGTCACGTAGAAGGGAAATAATAAAAATAAAACATAATAAAATAATTCTCACGACGTTTCGGCCACAACGCAAGCAGCCGTCCTCAGGTGAAGAACAGGTCTGTCGGGAAGACAGCGTCTGAATGAAACACCACCAGGCTTGGAGCGTATATCCCTTCTACGTGACTTTACCGAAAGAACCAAGAAGATGAATCCCTGCAGTCACGAAAGCTTTAAATCGAGATGATAAGCCACTTCGGTGCTACATAGCTCAGTGGGGCCATCCCTGGTAAAATCNTTTTTTTTAAACAAACCTTCAAATGACTCAATTGGAATGGCAACGTCGCCCCCCTCACCCCCACCCCTACTGTGGAAAACCTGGCAGGACCCCTCCTGGACAAAAAGGAGAGCCTGGAGACTCCGTGCGGGTTTCCCTGGAACGAACGAGCGGAGCGAACCACGTCGGGCGCGCTGGCCGCCGCCGCCGCCGTGCGACAAAGGCCCACCTTGGAGTTGGCCTCCAGGTAGTTGTAGAGGACGTTCACGGAGATGGTGAGGTCGCCCGTGTTGAACGGGTAGCTGCGGTTCCAGCCCTGCGCGCCAAACTTGCGCCGCTCCGCCACCACCGCGTGGAAGTAGCACAGCGCAAACAGGATGCTCTTGAACTCGTTTTCCCGCGCGCACATCTCCAGGGTGTCCTGCGAGGGGAAGCGACGGAAACGACGGCGTCGCCCGCACGCACGCACGAGGTTAGCGCCCCGGGCCGCCCGCGCTTCTGCGCCAGCGACGGCCGTTCGCTCGCTCGTCGTCGGCGGTGACGGGGCCGTCCCGCGCGCAGGAACACGCGAACTCTCGCGACAGCGTTCGCGTGAGCCGCTCTTGGCTGCCGTGATTTGTTTGAGCCAGGGATCACGGGGGGGGGGGGGAGGGAGGCGGGGGTCGACCACGGGAGAAGGGTCACAGCCCGCGTCGATCATCGACCGCCGACTGAAGATGCGCCAACCGGAGGTTATCGGGTGGCGCCACCGCTTCCGTGTGACGCCGAGGCTGAGGCAAGGCACCCCGATGACAAACTGGCTGGCGCTTTAAATTCAACCGCAGCACCGGATCGAGGCAATCATATGTATGTGTGTGTGTTCAACTTCTTTCACACCGTATGTAGCCAACCACGCTAATCGTACGTGTGTGGGAAGGACAACAGACGAAACGCAATAAATCAGTTCTCAAGAAATCAGTTTTCAATCTAGGATTCATCGGATCGGCGGCACCACGCGGGCGTTCGGCGTGGCCGGGGCAGTTTGTGCGATTTTTTTTTTCCGCTCATCACATGGGTACGCGGTTCGAGCCCGTCGGCCACCCTAGTTAACACCCATGGGGTGGCGAACCGACTGTAAAACACGCTGCCCGTCGTTAAAGATCCCGCCATGCCGTTCGGAAGAGAGCCCGCCGTTCGAACGGGAGGAGTCACGGTCACCTGGTTGAAGTTGTCCAGGGCCTTGTGCAGGTTGGCGTGCATGCCCGAGGGCGGCTCGTTGGTGATCTTGATGGAGGTCTCCAGGATGCCCTGCGGGATGATGTGCGAGTCGGCCGAGGAGGCTGGCTCGGCGCTCACGAAGACGCGGAAGAGGGGCGAGCTCGACTCGCCCCCAGCTGCTCCAGCTTCTTCTCCAGCGTGCCCAGCCACTTGGCCACCAGGTGGATGTTCTGCCGGCGGGAGAACGAGGCGAGGTAGTTAACATCTCATAGCCACCACGGCACCCCAAAGGTGGCCGAGACCCAGATTCAATCCCGGGACCTCAGAAGATCTGGCTCAGCCGCCGACCTCCGAGCCACCCGGCCACCTCAAATAACACACAACCCATGAATATGCTAAATTCCTCTTGATATGCATATTCTTTTGTTAAGGCGCTCTTCTTCCACCTCCAACTCAGCTTATATATAAGCTCCTAGCTTGGCAGTGTCTCATTCTTCACCTGAAGACGGCTGCTTGCGTTGTAGCCGAAATGTCGTGAGAATTATTTTATTGTGTTTTATTTTTATTATTTTATTACTTCCCTTCTACGTGACTTTACCGACAGAACCAAGAAGATAACACACAACCGCGAGCCCTCCCGGCCCGTCCACGCGCATGCCCTCACCTGCAGGATGACCCAGTGGCCTTCCCTGGCGGCCAGATCCAGCGCCTGTTCGGCCACCACCTCCTGGCCCTGGCCCAGCGAGACGTTGTGGAAGTTGCCCTGGTCAAACGTGATCCCCAACTTCTTCCCTGCACGCGCGCACGAAGACGGAGCGTCGAGGTGCCGATTCTCAGAATCGGAATGTTTATTTGCGCTGGAGGAGGAATCCGATGAGCCGTAAAGCTCTTTCTCAAAGATGTCCAGACTTGCGGGACGAGCCACACGCTGTTGTCTCAAGAGTCTGTTTCAAGAGGTTCCTGACAAGTTGAAGTCATATTCTTGGTTCTTTCGGTAAAGTCACGTAGAAGGGAAATAATAAAATAATGAAAATAAAACATGATAAAATGAAATTCTCACGACGTTTCGGCCACAACGCAAGCAGCCGTCCTCAGGTGAAGAAACAGAGCTGTCGGAAAGACACCTGAGGACGGCTGCTTGCGTTGTGGCCGAAACGTCGTGAGAATTTCATTTTGTTATGTTTAATTTTTATTATTTTGTTATTTCCCTTCTACGTGACTTTACTGAAAGAACCAAGAATATGAATTCCCTGCAGTCCCGAAAGCTTGAAATCGAAATTTAAGTTGAGGTTATTTAGATTAATTGGCTGCTACTATAGATTTCCACGCGATGTTAATTACCTTGCCACCAGGGTTGGAGCGTATATTTAAGCTGGGTTGGTGGTGTTTCATTCAGACGCTGTCTTTCCGACAACCCTGTTCTTCACCTGAGGACGGCTGCTTGCGTTGTGGCCGAAACGTCGTGAGAATTAAATTTTATTATTTTATTATTTCCCTTCTACGTGATGACTTTACCGAAACAACCAAGAAGATAAGTGTGAAGACAGAAACAAACAAACTCCGCACGGGGAGCCGTGCGAGTAGGTAATCTCGCAAAGGGGGGGCAGGAGCGGCTCCGCTGTGCCCCCCCCCCCGCCGACCAAGTCACGTGCGCAACCCACCGTGCCGCTCCACGTCCTTGAGCGGGTCCACGCCCGGTGAGAGGATGAAGAACATGGGGATGGCCGGACCCGACTCCTCGAAGGAGGCGGCAAAGTCGAGCGAGCGCCCGGCCACGTACTTGTTGCCCAGTTTCTCCTCCACAAAGTCCCTGTGCCGAGTAGCGAGCAGACAAAGGGTCCCCCACCCCCGTGTTAGCCTCGACAGACTGGAAGTGTTATGGGTCTCATCTTCTTGGTTCTTTCGGCCTTGTCAAGGCGCTCTTCCCCTCCAACCCAGCTTAAATATACGCTACCGAAAGAACCAAGAAGATGATCCCTGCAGTCACGAAAGCTTTAAATCGAAAAAATGTTATGGGTCTCTACGTAAGTCTACGGGTCTTCATTTCAGTCTGCGGGTCTCTACGTAAGTCTATGGGTCTCCATGCAATCCGCAGGTGTCTATACGAGTCGATAGGTCCCACTCGTCCTCGCCGTAGCCCTGCGGACCCGGCACAAGCCCTCGGGCCTACTCGGTCATCCCCAGTGCAGCTTTGCCGCCTGCGCGCTTAACACCCGGAGTGGTGGGCGGAGGGGGGGGGTTCCCGGTGGCGGCGCCCTCACCGCACGGCGTAGGTCATGCGGTCGGGGCGTAGCGCGCGCATCATGCACAGACGTTGCAGCGCAGTCTTGTTCTTCCACTCCTGCGGGAACTTCTCCTTCTCGGGCGCCTCCGACTCCACGAACTTCTTCCAGCGCTTGGCCGATCCCTCGATATCCCGGTCAAGGTTCTGGAACGCCTCCATGTTTGACAGGGCCTGAGCACGCGCACGGACGGTGCATAAAGATTGCCCACGTTGGGACGAGTGCTGTTAGCGAGCAGTGCCTACGAAGGCAGGTGTATGTATGTTGAACTTCTTTCGCACCGGATGTAGCCAACCGTGCTAATCGGAGGTGTGGGTAAGGAAAAAACAATAAACACAAAAAGTAGTTCAAAAGAAATTAGTTTTCAATCTAGATGTAAAGTGCATCGCTCCAGTGGCTTCCTAATATCGGAAGGAAGAGTGTTCCAGACGGCCGCAGAAGCACATCTGATCACACGCAAATGCGGTGACGTCTTCGTTTCGATTGCTCGCCAGATCAGGTACGGCGCACGAAGGCGTGGTGTAGTCAAAGCCACGCCCGGCCGCCTTGTCTCCCCAGTGCTGATGTTTACACAATACACCACGTACGTCATTTAGGCTGAGTCGACCTAGGGGAGGCCTAGGAACCAGTTCAAGCATTCGGTTCGTAACGAAGAGCACAAACACTACACTACCGCCCCCACAAAGCAAAGATCCCCTGTATAGCCTTCACAGACTGTAGGGCAAGTGCTGTTAGCGAGCACCTATGAAGGCCGTAACGGTACACGAGGGGTGGGTGGCCAGCACCACGCCCGACCGCCTTTGTCTCCCAGTGGCGATGTTTACACACCGCACCAGGTACTCATTTGAGGCGACCTAGGGGAGCCCAGGACGGTTCAGATAATCGTCACTGGTGGCCGTGAGCGGAATCGAACCCGGGTCGCCAGGTTCGTAGCGCAGCGTAGCGCTAACCGCTACACTACCGCCCCCACAACAACAACAACCGCCTTTCGCCACTAAGTGGCGGTGACGTCACTACGACGCTTGTGCCATACACACACACTCACACAGGAGCAAGCGCGCATGCCAATGCGTTGAGCGGTGCCCGCTAATTTATGGACGTACCGACACATCTAAATTACCAACATTGACTCTGAAGGATAAAAGTACGTGCACTGAATCGCGCGTATAAGAATCAACGCCTTTTATTTATACAAATTATTCCATCTAAACAATGTGGTAATATTCAATGAAACAGATAATTACGTCACGGAAACGATCGTGGTTAATGCCCACGCATTTGACCACATCAGCCGCAAGGCGCCCGATCTCGGGACAGCCTGGACATCGCCAGGGCAGGCGGACGGTTCCGAGTTACGTTGCAGGCAGAGGGCAGCGCCTCCGAATTCACCGTTATCCTGCACTGTGTCTATGCTCCTCGACGGAAGCGCGAGTTTATAGGACATCCGTAAAAATTACATTTTCTGATTCTACTTTGAGTCGTGTGGCTCATGCAAACGTGGCATTAGCCTCAACGAACTCCCTTGATGTTTTTTACGTAAATTATTCCTGACGATGATGACGACGACGATGACAACACGGTCCAAACTTTCCGACCGCGAGTCGGCGAGAATTTGGTCGATAAGAACGTTCGCTCTCGCGACCCCTAACCGCAGAGCGTCGTCGCCCGTGGGCACAGACTCGACGGCCGGCCGGTTCGCGACCGTCACCCGTTCATCGGGGGACTTTGGCGTCGCGGTGGTTGGGCATGCCGTGCGGTCGACGCAATACCCGCATCGCAATCCACGAGAACGTACAAGTGAAAAGCCGAATGTAATGCGACCAATTCTAGATTTGAAGTTTTCGTGACTGCAAGGATCCATACTCTTTGTTTTTTCGGTAAAGTCACGTAGGTGAGAATATTTAATAAATAAAAAAATTTGTTTTGTTTTTTAAATATTAATTTTATTCTCACCTACGTGACTTTACCGACAAAAACCAAAGAGCATGTAATGTGACCGTTCTTTTTGTGCAGTTATTGGGTTTTACTGGGCCGAAGACCCATCAACTCTTAGGACCCGGTTAAGTCGCGGGCGATACCGACAGTACAAATGCTCTGCACACGAACCTTGATTCCGCCCACGACTGGTTTGACAGGAAGTCCACGGGACTGGTCACTCCCGGCTGAGCTGGGAATCTCAGGAGGAAGTCAAGCTCCTGCGGGATGATCTCACGGTTCGTAAGCAGCACCTGTGGGCGGACAACGATGGCACAAATCAGGGTGGCGGGTAAAGTAGTGGGCACTCCAGCCTCGTCCAAGGAATCTGGCCAGTGTGGAAGAGTAGGCCAAAGCCTCGCCGATTCTCAAGAATCTTTTTCGGGAGGGTCCTGCCAAGCTTTCGCAGAGAGGGGATGATGTTGTCACGCGTAGTCCCAATTTAGTAGTTGCAGCATTTCTTTAAAGAATTGGATGCTTTGTACTAAAACCGGTGACATCATAGCTACGGGAAGAGAGAAAGACATGGACATATTGACAATGGACGGAATCACGGTGATGATGGAGGAAACATCCATTCCTTAAATTTGTTCATTCATTTTTATTTTGCTTGGTGGTAGTGGTGGTAGTAGTAGGGTTTCCGTTTGCTTGGTGGTGGCCGTATGTGGGATTTGTCCTTTATATAAAATTAACGTACAGCGTTATAGGGTGCTACTGAATGTGTGATGCTCAGTGCCCAGAGAAAAATCCACACAACCACGGAGGAGAGAGGGAGAGTGACACGCAAACTCCAAACATACAACAGGCGTCGCCAGGGTTGGGATCGAACCCACGACCTCCTGCACACGGGCGAGGTAGTTAACATCTCGCCAGGGTTGGGATCGAACACGCAACCTCCTGCATACCGGGCGAGGTAGTTAACATCTCGCCAGGGTTGGGATCGAACACACACCTCCTGCACACCGGGCGAGGTAGTTAACATTTCGCCAGGGTTGGGATCGAACACACAACCTCCTGCACACCGGGCGAGGTAGTCGCCAGGGTTGGGATCGAACACGCAACCTCCTGCATACCGGGCGAGGTAGTTAACATTCGCCAGGGTTGGGATCGAACACGCGACCTCCTGCACACCGGCGAGGTAGTTAACGTCTTGCCAGGGTTGGGATCGAACCACGACCTCCTGCACACCGGGCGAGGTAGTTAACGTCTCGCCGACGCGCCGGGGGTCCTCACCTGGAAGGCGACCTGCGCCGTGAAGGTCAGCTTGTCGCACTCGAAGAGCCCCGAGTCGTGTATTGGAAAATGGAGAAGGTGATGCTGTCCATGAGGTTGGCCACGCGCTGCTTCAGCGTCTCGTCTGGCGCCGCCCGCTGCACCGCCATCTGGAACACCACGCTGAACGCCTGCGCCGGGGGCACGCGCGCACGCACGCGGTTCGACGTTAGGCCCGCGTGACGAGCCGTCGCAATCAAAAGCAATGAAAAGCATCACCATCGGTGGGTCGCCATCGCAGTTGACAACCGGCTCCTCTCCGTCCTGTGCTCAACGTCCGTCTCGTTGAGACTCGACGAGGTTTTCCCCGTACAGAGAGTCGTCATCATCATCATCGTCATTGCCACCAACGTCATGTGAACCCTTTNCCATACACATANGCCAGCCGTCGCAGAGTACGGTTGTGTCGCTACGGTTCTCTGCGGTAACAATGTCTTTAAAAACAACGGCCCTACTACGCCTCTCTAAATAAAATTAACGCTGAATCGCTCACGCGTTCCCAGATTCAGCGGTGAACGGGACGGGAAAGGGTTCAATGTCATCATCACAATGTCAACGTCGTACGTTGCCCGGCATTCGCTCGCTCTCGAAGACACCGAGCCAGCGCCAATGATTGCCCAAGCTCCTGTGGTCCTCTAGTAAGTAAGGTGATGTCGGCCATTAATGAGTGCTTATACGTGGAGGAAACCGGAGCTCCTGGAGAAATCCCCCTCGTGCGTGCGAAGGGAAACAGTCTGTCCCGTACTGCCTTCTCCTGGTGAGCCAGGGAATGACACCTCAAAGCCCATTTAACAGGACACAAAACCGAAGCCAAAATCGTAGCCCTAAACCAAAGTTTTCAAAGTTCAAGTTAATTTATTAGGTATAGCCCTGTGAGCCATTCGGCTCTTGAATCGGGTGCAACCGCAACAAACAAAAAACNAAAACATGAACAAGAAAACATCTTAAAGTGACTATGTGCAAACAGAAAATCCAAGAAAAGACAGCAAAATATTGCAGAAAAATCACCGTACACCAACCCTGTGCAAAAATCCCAGTGGGATGCAAGTCAAACAACAACAACCACAAGACAACTTAGATTAAGGCCATCAGTCTAACTCTGTACTACAACAAACAAACATGTCCAAACCAAATACATTTCGAAAATCACCAAATAAAGCCATAAAAGCAATGAAACAGTGCAGGTCATAGGATCTGTGACCGAATTTTCACAATAAACGACGTAAACAACATGTACGTTAGGAAGGGAATTGAGTGAAACTTCACCTGGAGTGTGACCTCACCTTGCGTGAGACCTCACCTGGAGTGAGACCTCACCTTGCGTGAGACCTCACCTGGAGTGAGACCTCACCTGGAGTGAGTGAGACCTCACCTGGAGTGAGACATCACCTCAAGTGACCTCACCTGGAGTGAGACCTCACCTGGAGTGAGAGCTCACCTGGAGTGAGACCTCACCTGGAGTGAGACCTCACCTGGAGTGAGTGAGACCTCACCTCGAGTGAGACCTCACCTGGAGTGAGACCTCACCTTGCGTGAGACCTCACCTCGAGTGAGTGCGATGGAACTCACCTTCAGCGAGAACTGGTACATGGGGTGGATCTTGTTGAGGTCGTTCATGATGAAGTAGAGGAGGGAAGCCCGCGCCGCGCCGGCCGTAGTGCTCGCGCGCCTCGTTGATCTTCAATTCCGTCACCTTGGCCTCCTTGACCTGTTACGTCGATCGCGATGATCATCACAATGATGATGATGAAGAGGTGTGGAGGAGAGAGCGGGGGATGGGGGGGGTACAGCTCGGTATGAGCAAAGCAAAGCAATAGTTCACGGCCCCAAAAGCAGCTTAAGGTGCTCCCTTGGTTCACGAAAACAAATCGGGCTGCATCAAGCATCGGCTCAAATTCGAATCTTTATGAGCGTGACGATATAATCTCGACGGTGACAATCCAATGAATCTCCCTCATGTCTATCGTGCCTTACCCCCAGCCGTCCGTGCCCCATTTAAGCCGGGCTCTCGTCCGTCCTGTGCCTATGACTGCCTCCGTAGACTGCAAAGCAAGGCCGCTGTCTGCCTAACAATGGCATCAGTACGCTGCTGCGCGCAGACGCCGCGCTACGCAACCGTCCCCAGAGGTCGCAATCGGGTACCCGATACCCGTACCCTACCCAATACCGGCTACCCATACCCAGCCTACGGGTAGCCGTTTGCGACCCGGTGCCCGTACGGTACGGGTAGCCGTACACTGGTGATAACCGTACCATTCCCAACTCTGTGGCCTCACACTTCATCCCAGAGTCACAATCGGGTACCCGTACCCGTACCCTACCCGTACCCGTACCCTACCCGATACCCGGCCGGGTACGGGTAGGGTAGTGTACGGGTAGCCGGGTATCGAGTAGGGTACGGGTACCCGTTTGCGACCCTGGTGCGGCCGGGTATAGAATCAAAACCCGTTTGCGACCTCTGCCATCCCTCCTCCTCCTGTGCCACGACTGCCTCGGAGGCTCCAAGGGGCCCGCCGGCCGCGCTGTCTCAGTGCTGCCACGCGCAGACGCCGGCTGAATCGCTCGCGGGCGCCGCCGGCGTGGCCGTGCCTTCTCCTCCTCGGCCGCCGTGCGCTTGGTGGTCTCCAGGTTCTCCACGAGCGCCGTGTCGCCCAGGAAGTTGCCCGAGGCGGCCGACAGGCGCGACAGAAGGTTGTCCTCCAGGTTCTTCAGGGTGATCTTAAAGTCGTTCTGCTGCTTGGTCAGGTTCGACTGTGGGGAGGAGAGACGGCGCGCGCCCACGCGTCAATCCACCGCCGCGCGTGTCGGTCCAGCGCCAAGTTGGTTTAGTTCAACCAGAATCAGAAGCTTTGTTTATCCTGGATCGAAAAACTCGTTTCTTAGAACCGCTGTTGTCCTTCCCCCGCACCTCCAATAAGCACGGTTGGCTATGTACGGTGCATAAGAAGTTCAACATTCGTACGTACATTCAACTGCTTTTTGTGTTTAGTTTATTGTCCTTGCCCCGCACCTTCCGATTAGCACGGTCGGCTACGTATGTTGCGAAACAAGTTCAACATACATACACACGTTCAACCAGAATCACAAACTTTATTTATCCTGGAGGAATCCGACAAGCTATGAAGCTCTTTCTCACAGATCTCCAGTAGGGGCCCGGGCTCAGAAAGTGAGGCAGTCTCAAGGGACCAGGAGAAGAGTCACATTTGCGCGACTCTGAGCCAGGGTTATACCAAGGTCACAAAAATTAAAAATATATAGAGCACAGCATTGAAGCCAAAGAAATCAGGACAAATGAAAACAATACGGCGGTTGTTTCAATATACAGCAATCCCTCACTAACCGCGTTTTTCGCACCTGNGGTATTTGTGTCCACGGTTTTCCTTCGGCATACCGGTTTGCTAACCGCGTGGGTACAGAGTTTCGTCCGTCCGCGGTTTAGCACGGCTTGCCTTTCCCACACCTCTGCACTCCTTTCGTGCTTTTGTTTTGTGTTTCTTGTTGTAAGGTTCTGACCCCCCGTGCGCCCTACTGGGCATCTGTGAAGTAGACCTTATTGAGTAATAGGTTTTTACCCTTTCAACTGGTACAAAAACTGACACCTTTATACAAGGCATCATGTTTGCAATAACCACAACACAAGGNCAGATCAGCTGCCAATACCAATGGAGACTAGGCTCTAAGAAAAGCTGTCTCGGGTGTGGACCAATCAACTTCAAGGACAGTGCATATCATTATCATCATCAGAGTTGTTTCTTTTTGTTTGCATTTTGACTGCTTGTGTTGTGGTTATTGCAAACATGATGCCTTGTATAAAGGTGTCAGTTTTTGTACCAGTTGAAAGGGTAAAAACCTATTACTATATTTTGCCACTGCTAAAGGAGGTCTCATAGTGTAGACCTTAATAGCCCATCGGATTCCTCCCATCTGCGAAATAAGAGCTTTATAAAATGAATATTCCGATACTGCACTTTCGCAACGACGGTCAGTGCAGGTTGGCGAAGGCGCGGGGAGGGGCAGAGGGAGCAGAGTTGTTGCAGCAGCATCCGTACCGACAGCCGCCCCCCCGACCGATCACCGTCACCGTCACCACCGTCGCCACCACTGCCGTCACCGCCGTCGTCATGACGCCGCCGGCCTCACCTTCAGCTCCTCCAGGTCAGGCCGCTCCATGCTGACGACGGCGGCCAGCAGCTGGTCCTCAAGGCCGTCGCGCGTCACCGTGAAGTTGATGAGCGTGCACTGCGCCTGCATCTCGGGCTGGTAGTGCGGGTTGGCCAGCTTCGTGTGCAGGATGAGCCGGAAGTTGGCGTTGTACTCGCACTCCTTGTCGCCGATCTTTATGTACCTGCGAGCGGACGGGAGGTGCAAGGGTGGTTGCCCCACAGGCGAGTGACCGTCGGGGCCGTCGCCGCGCTGAGAAAACCGCGCCGTTCGAAAGCCGACGTCACTCGGAGGCCCCGCGGTTGACGCCCCGCCGCCGTCAGGCGAACCGGCGATGACGGTCGCGCTCCGGTCACCGGTGACCGAGGAGGAAACTCATCATGGTGGAGCAACTGAGCTGGCACCACTGAGGATGTGAGTTCAGAGCGGGTCTCAGTCACCCGTGCGCTCACCCTCGCAGCAGCAGCAGCAGCAGTGGCGGCTTTTGGATGAAGTTATCGAACAAAGACGGTCGCCACGTCGCGCGCTTTGAGGTGGACTTCGGCGGCCGTCTGGAACGCTCTTCCTTCCGATATTAGTAAGCCGCTGGAGCTATGTATGCAGCAGCACACCTGGCCGCCTTTGTCTCCCTGGTGCTGATGTTTACACACCAGGTATTAATTTTAAGGCTGAGTCAGCCTAGGGAAGGGCCCAGGACCTGGTTTCAGATAACCGTCACTGTCGGTGGCCATGAGCGGGTTTCTAGCTCAGCACGCTAACTGCTGCGCCACCGTCCCCCACCGCAACACGCACAGCGATGAGCGCGACTGTTAAGATCAACACAAAGATTACGATGCACAAGACCTTGACACAAACAGTGGCAGCCCGCCCTCCAGTGGAGACTTCAAGTAACTTTCGTTGCGCAGAGGTATCCAAGGACGAGCCATTCTCTTCCAAAAACACAAATGGCTCAAGCTGAAGCAAGGATGAGGCCCACGAGCCATAGACCGCGTGATGGAACCCACGACCGCCCACACACGAGGCGAGGTAGTCAACAACGCACCTGCCCTTCTTGATGGTCTCTCTGCCGATCAGCGGCCCCAGCACGGGGTCCACCGCCTCCTCCAGGTTCTCGATGAGCACCGTGTCTCCGGCCGACAGCGCCATCTCGATCACGTCCAGGTACCTGCGACAGCGGCAACGGGCGTCGTGACGTCGCCCGCGTCACGGCCGCGCCGACAGCGATGCTCGTCGTCTGTGCGATCCGCCAACCTCGATCCCGCATCGCTCGGACAATGCCGTGGCTACGCACACGCGACTCTCTGAACGATCCGTCAACTCGCACAAAGTGAAATATATTCGGGGCGGCACGAGGTGGCTATGTGGCTCACGGTTCGGTGTTCGCAGCCACGGTCGTGCGCAGCCGTGGTCTAAACTAAACTATAAACTAAACTATTGTTTTATTTACCAGGTAAGGCCCACTGAGCTATACAGCTGTTTTACTGGTAGGAACCTCCTGGTTACACCAGCCCACAGGGGATTATTGTGTCCGTCCGACGCGCAGGGAAGGGCTGGTGGGGAGGGAGGGCTGGGTGGGAGGGAGGGCTGGGTGGGAGGGTGGGCTNGGTGGGGATGGGAGGGTGGGGAGGGCTGAGTGGGGGGGGTGGGGAGGGCTGGGTGGGAGGGTGGGGCTGGGTGGGGGTGGGAGGGTGGGCTGGGTGGGGAGGGCTGGTCACCCGTGGTGCCCTTATAAAACTCAACGTTTAACCTACTCACGCCGGCTTGTGCCCGCCCTCACAGTCGGGATATTTGCGGAATACACCACGNCGCCGTTGACCCTGGCCATTGACCGAGCAACCCAATGTTCCTACCAGCTCCCTCCGCAGGAATGTGTTTTCATAAGATGAAGTGTGTATGTATGTTGAACTTCTTTCGCACCGTACGTAGCCAACCGCTAATCGGAGTGGCTTATGTTGATTCTAAAATGTGGAGGAAAAACCCGGAAGACCCNGAGAAAAACCCACGCGACCACGGGGAGAGAGAGAGAGACACGCAAAGTACAAATATACAGCAGGCATCGTCAGGGTCGGGATCGAACCCACGACCTCCTGCACACCGGCGAGGTAGTTAACATCTCACCACGGAGAGAGCCGCAAAGTCCAAATATACAGCAGCATCGTCAGGGTCGGGATCGAACCCACGACCTCCTGCACACCGGGCGAGTAGTTAACATCTCCTAGCCACCGTGGCGGTCGTTACTGGGGCCGCGGTCACTCACCCCTCTGGCCGATGCGGACGATCCGCAGGCCGTCGCCGTACTTGTTGCGGATCCACTTGCTGCCCTGCAGCTGCGGGTCAACCATGAGGGGCCAGCGCTGCGTGCCCGTGAGCACCGTCGCGTTCTCGGTGGACATGCGGTCGGCCGGCAGGCCCTCGTTCTGCCACGCGCGATGTCGGCGTCGTCCGTCAGCATCGACAGCGGGTCAAGCCCCTCCGTGATCGGGATGGGAACCTGGCGGCTCAGATGCAAGGAAATCTTTTTTACGTTGCCATCAAACTATTTTTTTTTCACCCAGGTAAAGGGGGCCCACTGAACTATATATATAGCCACTCTTTGCGTCTTTGGGTAAAGAAGACGATTGCCTGTGTTGCGATCGAAACGTCGTGATCTATTATTTTGCTATCTAGGTGACTTTACCGAAAGACCCAAATAGTATGAATTCCTGCAGTCACGAAAGCTTTAAATCAAGATTCATATTTCGCTGATTTTCAGAACGTAACTGGCCATCACAAATGATAGGCCAACGAAGTGGCTTGTCATCGCGTAGAAATTGATAGCAGCCAAATACTTCAAACGTGGAGGGGAAAGCCGGAGAACCCGGAGCAAAACATACACGACCACGGGGTGAGAGAACATGCAAACTCCAAGTATACAGGCATCAGTGTCGAATCGAAGCCACGACCTCCTGTATACCAGGCGAGGTAGTTAACATCTCGCCACCCTGGCGCCCCTTTAACACGGTGCAGGCGTTCGCAACTGTTATGATTAATATTTGAATTTGGGGTCAGATCGCCGCGTAAGTAAGTTGTGTGTCGTACTACCTCCCCACCCAACAGCGCCAATTAATAAACGTGTCAAGTGATGAAAAAATGTGCCAAATGCATTACTGCTGCTGCAGCACTACCGGTGTTTGAGAGCAATCGACAGGCGTTTTACGATTTGGTAGTGCGACGTTTCGCCGGTAGTTACAACAAGCATCGTCAGGTAGATTGCTGACAACCGTTGCAACTTCACGAATTGGCTGTGTCAGGTGGTGAAGGGTGTACAACACACATTAGCAACACACACTCGCAGCAGCGGCTTTTGGCTAGCCGTCGAGCATAGATTGTCACTGCATCGCGCGCTTTCAAATGCGCTTCTGCGGCCGTCTGGAATGCTCTTCCTTTCCGATATTAGGAAGCCGCTGGAGCAATGCACTTTTAAATCGAAATTGAAAACAAATTTCTTTCGAACTGCTTGTTTGTGTTGAGTTTGTTGTCATTCCCCCGCACCTCCGATTCGCACGGCTGGCTGGAAGTTCAACATACATGCGCACATTAACTTACACGTCGTTCTGACCAAATATCAATTATGAACCCGGAGATGGCCCATCTATGGCTACCCCACAGCTGAGTTGCCACCCTCTGATGTGCTAAACATTGGTAGCCACTCAATCAAGAGGAATTATCCCGTTAAACCAGCACAGGTGGCAACCCACGCCCACCGCCCAGGCTGGCTTAACCTCGTAAGATAAAAAAAATAGCTTAGTTTTATTTGTATATATTTTTAAGAGATTTGATTAACTTGCTTAATAATTTGCACTCATATCTTGTTATCGTACCCTTTGTTGTATGTAACGTTCTGACCTGCTCCCCCTACTGGACATCTGTGCAAAAAGAGCTTCGTAGGCTCATGTAATTCCTCCCGCAAGTGCAAATAAATATTCTTAGGTTTTTTCGGATAAAGTCACGTAGGTAAAAAATTAAAATTAATAAAAGTAAAATAAAAATAAAATAAAAAAATCACGCGTTGCAACACAAACGTCGTGATTTTTATTTTATTTTTATATTTTATTAATTTTATTTTTACCTACGTGACTTACGAAAAAACCTAAGAATATGAATCCTTGCAGTCACGAAAGCTTCAAATGTAGAATGCAAAAATATTCCGATTCTCCAGCCCCATCACCTTCAGCTGGCTGAGGAAGGGCTTCCACTGGCCCTCCATCAGCTCGTGGCGGTAGCGGCGCGTGAAGTAGCCAAAGTAGGAGACGAAGGCGGTGACGAGCAGCACGTCCCCGCACAGCGTGTGCTCCTGACGCCGGAAGGAGCCCACGGCCTCGCCCAGCGCACGTTCTCCGAGGCCAGGCCACCGACCTGCGCGCCAGCAGCCCACGGTGTCATTGCGTTCCTCGGGGGGGAGGGCGACGAACCGAACGCGGAAAGCGGAGCGCGTGCGTGCGTCCGCCGCTCACCAGGCGGTTGGCGAGCGAGATGGTGAGCGCCGTGCTCTCCGCCTCCGCCTGGCACTTGAGCTTCTCGTCCGTCGCCTTCTCGAACTGCGCCGTCAGCTTGCCAGGTTCGTGTTCAGCTCCTGCGGAGGGAGGAGGCAGACGCGGGTTTGCGCCCGCCCGGCACCCGCCCGCCGAACGGCACCATCCCGCTCGCGACAGCGGCCTCTCCCGACGCGCGCGTGCGGGTCGCGCCGCCGGCACGACGTCCGCCACGTTTCGCTCCACGCGCTGGGAGCAACCTTAGGGAAGTGAATTCACGACCCTCCCACCCGACACGCGTGCCGTGAAAGCGTCGGACGCCATGCCCCATCGTCGTGCATTACCGGCCCAAAAAACCTCGGACGGCTCTGCGGCAAACCTCAAACGTCTACGTGGAGCCCGCCTTGCCACGATGTTGGCTACAGCGTGAACTCGGTTGCCCTGTGTTGCTCTGTTTCACGTAGGGGTTGCGTTGTGAGACGCAACAATTCCGGGCGGCGCGTCGCTCAGGGTTCTGACCTCTGAGCCACCCACCCTCGCCAACCTGCCACCTTCCACTCCGCACGTGGGGATCCAAAGAAGCCTCCCAGCGGCACGTGGAGCGAAACGTCGGACGTCGGGTCGAACCAACGCCCCGGCGTGACGCGAAAACGCGGGCGGAGAGCTGTGCCCCGAGTTCGAGTCTCGAGTTCTGCGACTCTACTTGACTCTGCATGGTTTTCAAAACGAATCTCTCTCATACTCTTAATTTTTTCAGTAAAGTCACGTAGGTAAAAAATGAAATTAAAATTAATAAAAATAAAATAATAAAAATCACGACGTTTCGGAGGCAACACAAGTCTCCGTCATCAGGTGGGACTGTCACAGGCAGATTTGCTGTATCATTGATTGATACAGCAAATCTGCCTGTGACAGCAAATCTGGCTGTGACGGTCCCACCTGATGACGGAGACTTGTGTTGCCTCCGAAACGTCGTGATTTTTATTATTTTATTATTATTTATATTAATTTTAATTTCATTTTTTACCTACGTGACACTACTATACACTACACTACTATACACTATACTACTATACACTATACTACTATACACAGAGGTGGTCGTTAAGAGGGGTTCTACTGTAGTCATCATTTAACCCTCCCCCCCCGACACCAAGACAACATTGCAACACCGGGCTCCTCCGTGCCCTTTCGCCGCCGGCAAAGCGGAGGGTGGCACTCACGGTGATCTTCGCCTTGATGCTCGTCAGCTTGTCCTGGGCGGCGGCGAGGTCAGAGTTGGCCTTGCCAGTGCCTGTCGCTTGGGCTCCACCTCGCAGTAGACCTCGTAGAAGCGGACGATGTTCACCACCCACGAGCAGAGGCCTCCGGCCGCCAGCGACTTGGCCTGGATCATCTCGGGATTGAACGCCGGATCCTGGCAGAGAGAAGGATTCCAACTTTTACAAAGCGTTGTGCACATGTGTGTGTANGGGGGTGGTGGGTGGGGTCAGGTGTGTGTGAAGGGGTGGTGGGTGGAGGTCACGGTGTGTGTGAAGGGGGTGGTGGGTGGAGGTCACGGTGTGTGTGCACNGGGGTGGTGGTGGAGGTCACGGCGCGTGTGCACGGGCACCTGCAGGTAGGGCCTTATGGCCTTGAGGCAGTTCTCATGGATGTTCTCCTTGTTGAAGTGGATGAGCGAGTCCAGGAACTGGTCCACCTTCGCCATCATGATCTTCCCCGCCTTCCAGCTGCGGTCCTTGGGGATACGCCCGCCGGGAGCCATGAGCACCATCACGGCCGCCGTCACGTTGATCACGGCCGGGGCGGGAGCCGAACGATTTCAGCTCCGTCAGATTGTTCTGCGAGATGGGGGGATGGAGGGGGGGCGCGGGGGCGAGCGACGGTCAAAGTTCACCGGTGTCAAGAGGCTGCGTTTCCGCACCGCACCTTACCGTGTGGGCGTTAACGGGAGGGCCCGGCGCTCGCAGCGCGAGCCCCTCGAAGAAACAGCACGCTCGTCAATCACACGTATTTCTTTGAATGGAAAAAATATAGATAACAGGCGACAATGCCCAACTGCCCTTCGATGATTCCAACTGTCCATCAGCCAAATCACTCGTTCATCAGTCAAATCACTCATTGAAATCACTCCTTCGTTCGTCCGAGCGTCCGCCGATTACAAACACTAACAACTATATGCTGTTTTATTTCACCAGGTAGGGCCTACTGAGCCCTACCAAGTGACCTGGCCATCACAAATAATAGCCCCACGAAGTGGCTTATCATCACGTGGAAATGCATGGCGGTACGAACGTCGATTCTAAATGCAGAGGGAAAAATCGGAGGACCCGGAGAGAATCCAGGCGGCCACGGGNAGAGAGAGAGAGAAACGGTGTCAAGAGTCGCGATCGAACCACGACCTACTGCATACCGGCGAGTTAGTTAACATCTCGCCACCGTGGCGCCCCGGGATTAAGCCGAGCGCCCATCAACGCGCCGAACCGCTCACTGAAAAACAAACCCGGTGACGCCGCACCTTGTTGAGGGTGTTGAGGGCATCCTGCGCGGCGATCAGCGCCGGCTCGGCCTTGGCCAGGTCCTCGCGCAGTCGCGCTGTTGCTTGCCCACCTCCTCGGCGAACACGGCCACCTTGGCCTCCTCGCCGTCGGCGATCTCTTTCTCGCGGGACACCTTCTCCGTCTCGACGCCCACCACCTGGATCAGCTTGTCGGCGTCCTCGTTCTTCTGCTTCAGCTCCACCTCCTGCGACGCCAGCTTGGCCTTCAGGTCGTCCACCTGCGTGCGCGGGCGAGGCGGAGGAGAGCGGTCGGGGGAGGGGAGGGGGCGGTCGACCAAGTTCATACGGGAAATCGCTCCGCAACTCCGAGCAAACGAGCGAGCGAGCGGCGAGCGTGGGAAGAGAGGCGAGACCGTTTCCCCCCTCCCCTCCCCGAACGCTTTGCGCACGGTGGCGAGATGTCGGTGGACTCCGTGCCGGGGCCGCTGCTCGGCATAGAAACCATCAAGAATGGCAGGTGCGTTGTCAACTACTCGCCTGATGCGCCGGAGGTCGCAGGTTCCATCCCGACCCTGACGGCGCCTGTTGTATATTTGTAGTTTGCGTGTGTCTGTCTCTCTCTCCCGTGGTCGTGTTGGAGATTTAAAAGAAACCGGTGGTAAAGGAGCCGCACCTGCGCCGAGGTGCTCTGCAACTTCTGCAGGCCGTTCTCCAGACGCTCCATCTTGGCGGTGAGCTCCGCCCGCTTGCTCGCCAGCAGGCTCTGGTACAGCTTGATCTGCTCCAGGAAGGACTTGGGCGTCGTGTAGTTGTACCGCCGCTCGTTGGCCAGGTACTGCCGCGACATCTCGTTCACGCTCGTGTGGACGAACGACATGAACTTGCTCACCGACTCACGCACGCTCGGCTGGAGAGACACGGAGAGGGAGGGAGGAAGGCGGGAGGGCAACAATACGGATTTGGAGGGCGCTCGCTCAAATGCCTCGGTGAATCACAGCGGCTGGAATCGCGTCTCATCTTAGACCGTTGCGACGCCCCGCTGCGGTCTAAACTAAACTATTTTTTATTTGACTGTTAAGGCCCCACTGAGCTATGTAGCTCGTTTTTTAGAAGCGACCTGACTATCACAAATGATAGCTCAACGAGGTGGCTAAACATCATCATCACCACGTTGAAATTCATAGCGGTAGCCCAATATACAAACGCGCGTCGATTTGAAATGTGGACCCGGTGAAAAATCCACGCGACCATGGGAAGAGAGAAAACATGCAAGCTCCAAATTATACAAAAAACATCAGGGTCGGGGATAAACCCACGATCTCCTGTACACCAGGCGAGGGAGTTACCATCTTCTAGATTTGAAGCTTTCGTGACTGCAAGGATTCATACTCTTAGTTCTTTCGGTAAAGCAAATCTGGCTGTGACGGTCCCACCTGACGACGGAGACTTGTGTTGCCTCCGAAACGTCGTGATTTTATTGTTTTANTTTTATAATTTTTATTTCATTTTTTACCTACGTGACTTTACGAAAGAACTAAGAGTATGAGTTACCATCTCACCACCGCGGCCAGCCTAGGGGACCCTCAGTGGCCACGGCGCAAGGTGAACGCAGCGTCGACCAAAAAGTGTGGATTAGTCAGCCGAAAGGAGGAGGGTGCCGTCGCTATGTGGGCTTTCCCATCTTACCGATTTGGGAGCAATTTATCAAATTAGGCATCACCGGCGGACGTGGCCTACTACTCTTTCTGAAATAAAATCTCAGGACCCTTAACGTCCACGCGAAGCGGACGGCGTGTACTTTTCATTTTATATTTTTGCCGTTAAAGCAACCGCGGCACAATCCACGGTGCCTGCTCCCTTGTCCGCAAGCGACCGGGGAAATATATTCAGTCAAAAAAAAGAAATTAGGCCGCCCACCCAACCCGGGAGAAAAAGTCCGAATTTGCGGCCACCAAAATGAAGCATTTCTAGGTTCTTTCGGTAAAGTCACGTAGAAGGGAAATAATAAAATAATAAAAATAAAACATAATAAAATACAATTCTCACGACGTTTCGGCGACAACGCAAGCAGCCGTCCTCAGGTGAAGAACAGGGCTGTCGGAAAGACAGCGTCATTCCCTTCTACGTGACTTTACCGAAAGATGAATCCCTGCAAGTCACGAAAGCTTTAAATCAAAAACCAAAATCAAGCAGCGGGGCCGTGCCCTACCCTTGTGTGTGACGCTCGCTGGCGCTCCACATCCCCTGGGGGCTTTCCGCGTGGACCCTCCGCTCACCTCGATGCTCTCCGTCTCCTGCAGGAAGCGCAGGCTGACCGACTCCAGTGCCACCTGCGGCCACTCGTGGAACCAGTCGATGGCCGTGCAGTTGACCACGGCCGGGAACTTGCGGGCGCGCACACGCAGCTTGTTCCCCACGGGAGAGAAGCACAGCGCCACCTGTGGGGGGGGGGTGGGGCGGGGGGGGGGGGGGGGGACGGCAGGGGGGGGGGGGGGGGGAGCGGCAGGGGGGGGGTCTTGAGACTCATAAATAACTATAACTAAACTATTTTAATTTTACCAAGTAAGGCATCACTGAGCTATATAGCTCTTTTTCAGAAGCGACCTGGCGATCGCAAATGACAGCACCAATGCAGTGGCTTATCATCATCATGTTGAAATGTATATCAGCCAAAAACTCTAAAATGACGTTTATTCTAAATGTGGGGGGGGGAACGGAGGACCCGGAGTAAGATCCACAAGACCACGGGGAAAACATTAAAACTCAAATATACAGCAGGTGTCAGTGTCGGGATGGAACGCACGACCTCCTGTATACCAGGCGAGGTAGTGAACCTCTTGCCACCGCGGCACCCAGTGAGGCTGTCGTGGGGAAACATGGCTGATGTAGATGCATCAGCCATGTGTACAGCGTTCTCTGGCACGTGACGTGATGGGGTACTGCAATGCTGAGCTGCATTGGCTTCCAGTTGCCGAACGAAGATTGCTCGCCACAAATTAACCACAATACCTTGCTGATCTCNGCATAAACCATCACGCGAGCTCCAGTCATCCTCGGATTTTGGCTAACCGTCGAACAAAGACGGTCACTGCATCGCGGGACGGTTGGCCAATACCGTTACGTTTTACGTTTTCTTTGAGCGATGAAAGGAAAGCGCGTCCGATCCCGCACCTCCAAATAGAAAAGGCGCCCCAAGTCAGGTGTCGAACCCTAGGCGCTTCTCGCTGTGAGGCACGAGCGTTGACAGTGCGTCACCACCCTGCCGCCCATATTGCCTGCGCTGCCTCCTACAACCAGCTTTGCTACTCCACCGCATCCCGTCACCTTGAGGTTCCTGCGCACGCGGTCGATGAAGAACCTCCAGCAGGTCTCGCGCGTGTCCATGAGGCCGGCAGCCTTCACCTCGTTGCGCACGCTGCTAATGACGTTCTCCACCTCGTCGTCGGGAACAGGTCCGGGATCTCGCCTGCGTACACGCGAGGCAGGCCCCACCACCACCACCGCCGCAACAACAACAAACCGTCACATCACCACCGTCAGATCATCGCCACCGCAACAACCGTCACATCATTGCCTACACCACCACAACAACCATCACATCGCCACCACCACAACAACTGGCACATCATCACCTCCACCACCACAACAACCGTCACATCATCACCACCACAAAAAGCATCACATCATCACTTCCACCACAACAACCGTGACATCACCAAAGCAACACTGAGAGCACCTGACAAAATCTCCATATTGCTGATGACACATTTAATATTTACACGATCTAACCCAAAAAAAAAAAACCTCTACTATCACGTAATCGTTCGGCAAACGGAAGCCAATGCAGCTCGGCAAGCACTGGACATACACGGCGTCGGATCTTGAAGTGCCCCGTCACCGTCACGCGCCAGAGAACGCTGCACACGCTGCAGCCTGCCCATGTGTTTTGCCAGGCGTGCCGTAGAGCTGCGAGTTGCAATTCATCGGGCCTCGTCACCCAGGCTCACCCGAGGCCAGGAGGTCGTTGACCAGAACCAGGAACTTCTCATCGGCCACCTGAGCATCCGTCATCAGTAGCAAGGTGCTCAGGCTCTTCACGCCAGCCTTGATGTAGAGGTTCGCGAGGTCGGCCTACAGGGGTCGGACAGGACCCACACAGCAAACGAGAATCTGAATCATTTGACCTCCTTTGCCAGTACCAAAATATAATAATAGGGTTTTTCCCCTTTTTTCTGGCAACAAAACTGAAACCTTTTTACAAGGAATCATGTCTGCATTAATCACAATTCTTGTGGTCAGAGTCCAAGCAGAAAAATACTTGATAATATATGCACTGTCTTTGAAACTATTGGTCCACACCAGAGACAGCTTTCAGTTTCAAAGACAAAGCATACATTATCAGAGTATGTTTTTTGTTTGCATTCTGACCACAAGCATTGTGGTTAATGCAGACATGATTCCTTGTAAAAGGTTTCAGTTTGGTGTTTTAACATCTCAACACCTGTTTTGTTGCCAGATAAAAGGGGAAAACGTATTCTCAGAACACACATTTAGAGTATTTAGCTGCGATAAATGTCCACGTGATAAGCCACTTCGTTGAGCTTTCATTTGTGGCCAGTCGCTTCTGAAAAAATAAGCTAATAGCTCAGTTCAATTGTAAACCTATTCTCATATTTTGGTACTGGCAAAGGAGGTCCCATGATGCGTTTTCTAATACACCGGTGACCACCCGTGCCGCTACGGTTCCCTGCGGCGAGTAACGACGTCTTCAAAAAGCAACGGCGGCACCGCCGCTTCCGCCTCTCCGAGCGAGCCGCTCGCGCGTTCCAAGATTCAGCGGCGAACGGGGACACCCACCCCACCCTGCGACTTGCGGACAGCCTCGTAACGGCAAGGGGGTTAATTGCACACCAAGATAACCAAGCGGGCATCTCCTGAGCCGTGCCGGGCTGGCTCGGCAAAGCCCCGGCACGTCCCGGCTGCAAGGTTGAGAAAGATGTAACGGCGGCGGCCCGGCGGAAGCAAGCCTCACCTTGAGGTCAGGGATGCCGTAGCCCTTCTTGAGCGTGATCTGGAAGACCTCGATGGAGCTGATGAACGCGGCCAGGCGGGTGAGGCTCTGCTTCCCGCTGCCCCCGACGCCGACCAGCAGCGCGTTGCCCGCGGCGACTCCAGGATGCGGTTTATGCGGCAGCTGCTCCCCCCGTTCACCACGCGAGGACACAAAAACAGCTTCGAATTGTTGGTGGGTTGTTTGTTATTCCCCCAATGTTTTATCCTGATCCTGTGATCGGCGTCACATCACGCGAGACCACGGATCCATTCGGGAAACTCTTGCGAAGCAATGCAACCCACTGTGTGCGAAAAGGGCCCGCGGAAGCGGATATCATTGAACTATGATAATTGATAGTGCGCCTTTTGGCGTCATCTGGTCCAACCCATGTGAGACTAGGCTCTAAGGAAAGCTGTCTCGGGTGTGGACCAATCAACTTCAAGGACAGTGCATATATTATCAGAGTTATGTTTTTTGTTTGCATTATGGCTGCAGGTATTGTGGTCTATGCAAACATGACTCCTTGTAAAAAAGGTGTCAGTTTTGTTGCCAGATAGAAGGGTAAAAAAACAATGATCATATTTTTTACTGGCAAATGAGGTTCCAATGCTATCATTGAACTACTTTCGAGATCCCTTCAAGTGACGTTTTGGTCACAGGGTAAACGGGCCAGAACTGCCCACCTGCCCCGAGTCAAACCGATCATTTGAATTCTCAGAGCTGGAATTTGGTCAAAGTGAGAGAATCCCAAACTTAGCACGGTGTGAATTATTCTTTTTACTACGCAAGTCAGTGGTGTCTTTGTGAGCATGCGCGCGTGAAAATACACGCGCGCATGCTCACAAAGACACACGCACTCGCACGCACGCAAAAATACACACACGCATGCAAACCCACGCACGTACACACGCACATGTGGCCACGCTCACAAAGACACACGCACGCACGCAAAGATACACACGCGCATGCAAACCCACGCACGTACGCACGCACATGCGGCCACGCTCACAAAGACACGCGCACTCGCACGCACGCACATGTGGGCCATGGCGTCCTCGAAGAGCACCAGGCTCATGACGGCGTTGGTTTCGTTGTAGTTGTCCAGGGCCTCCACGAGGATGCGGTTCAGGGACTCCCAGCTGGCCGCCGGCAGGTACTTGGGCTCGCCCACGCCGCTCGCAAAGTGGCAGAAGATGTTCATCTGCTGCGCCTGCGCCAGGGTCTCGTCTATGTCCTAGAGGGAGGGCAGCGCGGGGATTGAAAACGGCGTCGTATTTGGAATTTATTTTTTACTTTTAAGCGACGGCGAGTGGTGGGCGAGTGGCACGCACGGTGGCGTTTGCGGAGCCACCGCCGCACCGATCTCCGTCGTCCCGTAGCGTTTGCGAGCGAGCCACGCGCTCAAGAGCCGATCTAAAGTAGGGCACGCGTGCCCGCTTCACCGTTTACCAACTTTCATGAACTACGAGCGCAAAAAAATTAACAAAAAATATTAAAGTATCGATCGACGGTACGGGAGCCGATGCGCGTGTGTCGCAGAAAACGCGTTGGGACATTCGCTTTATGCGTAAGTTTGTGGCGATGGACGCTTTGATCAGCGTGGCCACTTTCCAACCGGGTGAGTCCCGAACAGCGGCACAACTTTAGACTGAAGTTTCATTCCCATTGGATCACCTTTACGAGAGTCAGCACGACCCCCGCATTGCACACGTGTGCAGAGCCAAACTAAAGTAAACTANTTTTTATTTTGCCAGGTAAGGCCCAAAAGCGCCCTGGCCACAGATTATAGCTCAACAAGGTGGACATTTACAGTGCCCAAATACTCTAAACGCACATTGATTCTAAATGTAGAGGGAAAAACCGGAGGACCCGGAGAAAAATCCACGCGACCACAGGGAGAAAGGACGTGCAAACTTCAAATATGCAGCAGGCGTCATGGTCGGGATCGAACCCACGACCGTATACCAGGCGAGGTAGTCAACATTTCGCCACCAAAACGTTCGCAGTAAAGAGTGACCGCCACGCGACGGCCGCGACGGTGAGCGCTTTCCGCCCGTCGGCGACTCACATCGTAGAACCTCTTGACGGTGTCGACCTGGATCTTATCAAAGTTCTGAAAGTCCTTCTCGTCCAGCATCTTGTCCCGGTAGACGCGGTTTGACTCGTGCAGGTAGAGCTTCATCAGGTCCTGGGGCACCTTGATGCACTCGGGCGTGGAGAATAGGATGCCCTGGCGACACGGACATGGCAAAGAGATCGATTATGCAAGACGTGGCCCAGTGGGGCTCAAGAGTCGATACTAAAACTACTAAACTATTTTTATTTTATTTTACCAGGTAAAGGCCCCACTGAGCTATGTAGATCTCTTTTTCAGATGCGACCTGGCCATCACAGATGATAAGCCAACCAAGTGGGCTTATGATCATCACGTGGACATTTATAGCAGCCAAATAACTCCGAACGCGTGGAAGGGAAAAAAACCAGAGGGACCCGGAAAAAAACCCACGCGACCACGGGGAGAGAGAGAGACACGCAAACTCGAAATATACAGCAGGCCTCAGCGGGGTCGGGATCAAACCCGCGACCTCCTGTTTCCCAGGAAAGGTAGGTAACAGCTCGCCACTGCGCACGTTGTTTATTCTAAATGTGGAGGGGAAAAAAACCGAGGGACCCGGAGAAAAACCCACGCGACCACGGGAGAGAGAGAGACACACAAACTCGAAATATACAACAGGCGGGGTCGAGATCAAACCCACGACCTCCTGTATACCAGGCAAGGTAGTTAACACCTCGCCAACCGTGGCGCACCTGGAAAACGTTGGAAAGGTCGCGCAGGTTGAAGATGTAGTGGAACTTGACGGCCGTCGGCAGGAAGGCCGAGGACACCTTCTGGTGCAGCGCTAGCGCCAGGCCCACCAGCGCCGGCACCGTCTTCTGCACGGCCGCAGGGAAGCTGCTGCCGCGCAAGTGCTGCCCCAGGATGGAGCTGTAGATGCTGGACAGCGCCTCGGAGCCCGGGAAGGAGAGCGCAAATACGCAGAAGTGGCGCTGCGGGAGGTCGGCGGGAGGTGGGGGGACAATGACGTAAGGACGTGCGGTGTTCTCTCGTTTATCCCATCGATGTTCACACACCACTGCACCAGGACATCATTTGAGGCTGAGTCGACCGAGGGGAGGCCCAGGACCGGTTCAGATGCATCGTGTGGCCGTGAGCAGGAATCGAACTCGGGTCTCTGCCGGGTTCGTAGCGAGCGCGCTAACCGCTGTGCCACCGCTCCCCCCCATTGATGAGGCCAATACCAATACCCGCCATTTGCCACGGTGACGTCACCGTGACGCCTGTGCCAGGCCAGGTGCACCTTGAGGCCACGTGAAGTGTCGAAGGCTCGCCGACAGGAGGTTACGGGACGGACCCAGGTGCCGTTGGTTTGGCTCTTTGAGATGACTGGCAGATGCACCAGCTGTACTCCCTAATGTGCCAAATGGGTTTCGCTCATTGTTGTGATCATCGCTCCTCTAGAAACCCCAGAGGGACAGGCGTTTATGACGCCTTCTGGCCAAACTCCATCTGGCAGAGCTAGAATGAACCCTCCCTCTCGGGGGTTCCTCCAGGGAACAGGGAGAACACAGCGATTGATGAAACCGCCCACAGACACACACGCACTCACTCACTCATTCACGGCAGTGGTCCAAACATCACAATTCAGCGGGACTCTAGCGACGAGAGAGAGAAAGAGTCCCGAGACTCGGCGAGCCACAGCGGTGAGAATTTAAACCGCATCGTCTCGAGGACGAAACTGGCGCGTGACGGCAAGGCGACGTCCAGCATGCCGCCCCTCTCCCAGCACCACGGGCCGACTCGCCGCTCCGAGAGATTCTACGCACGACTTTCCTCGCCTCACCACGCGACGCCGATTGCACGATCGGGGATAACAGAAGCAGGAATCGGGAATCTATACCCTTTGGTTCTTTCGGTAAAGTCACGTAGGTAAGAAATAATAAAAGTTAAAAAATAAAAAGAAAATCAATTAAATCTAGCTCTCTGCAGCTCTCTTACCCATTCCAGCAGTTGCTTCTGCCTGTGGTGGTCCCACCTGATGGAGAACACTTGTGTTGCGCCCGAAACGTCGTGAGTTAATTTATTTTATTTTTTATTTTATTTTTTGTCACTTTATCAAATTTTGCTGTGACGGTTCCATCTGAAGACGAAAGCTTGTGTTGCCTCCAAAACGTCGTGATTTAATTTATTTAAATTTTTTACTTACGTGACTTTACCGAAAGAACCAAAGAGTATGGATCCTTGCACGAAAACTTCAAATCTAGAATCGGGAATCTTTAGACTGGAAGAATCCGACGATCTGTAAAGCTCGAATGTCCAGTCGGGGTATGGGGGTCGGAACGTTACACAAGAAGCTATACAACCAAAAGGAGTGCAAAGTACAGGAAAGATTAGCGTTGGGAAGACACCGAAGCTATGCACTATTAAATCCAGATTGAAAACTCCTTTCTTTAGAACTGCTTTGTGTGTTGAGCTGGTTGTCCTTCCCCCGCACCTCCGAATAGCACGGCTGGCTACGTACGGTGCGAAATATCTTCTTGGTTCTTTCGGTAAAGTCACGTAGAAGGGAGGTAATAAAATAATAAAAATAAAACATAATAAAAAATAATTATTTTTTATTATTATTATTTTTATTATTATTTTATTACCTCCCTTCTACGTGACTTTACCGAAAGAACCAAGAAGATGAATCCCTGCAGTCACGAAAGCTTTAAATCGAAAGGTGCAAAAGATGTTCAAGATACGTACAAGTCACTAAAAATAAATAACATTGGGGGAAAAGTAAAAAAATAATATCTCCTTTCAAGAATCTACTCTACTCGGCGCATCGATCAAACGTCAATTCTCCCTGCCTAAGGCAGAAGCGTCTGCGATCGGAAGGGGGATTGGGTTNGGGGGGGGTGCTGGGGTGGAGGGGGGGAACGGCACCTGGAGACGCGAGTTGATGGTGAAGCTGCCGGCGGTGGGATTCATGCAGGCCACGTACTGCACGTTGTGAATCTCCTTGAGGCTCAGCTTCTGACGGTCGTACCTGCGCACGGGGGGCAGACGCACGCGTCACGTGCCGTCGTCACGCTCGCGACGCAGCGGTGATCGGCGGCGCGCGTGGAACACGGCGCTGGGCCGTGCGGCCACGGTGGTGGAACGGTTGGCAACGCTGAACTTGCGACGCAGATTACCCCCCCCCACGTCCTACCGGTTCGTTTTGATCAAAACGACAGGAAAAATGCAAAGCGCGTTATTTGGGAAAATGGAAGGAACCGGCAGAAGATGAAGACCTAACAGAGACATCAGCTGCTAGAAGGATGTGGTGCACTACTTCAGCATATCGGCACGAGACAGAGGAAACCTCACGTGCTACCTGCCCCATGGATCGTGATCGTGATGGTGGTGATGATGAATAATAATAATGATAAGAAATTATTTTACAAATAAAACTTTTTTTTTACTATCAATTGAAAAGAGAACTTTTAATGTCCCGGGATGACTTACAGACTTGCTTCCACGAAAGAGACTACCTGGGAACAGAACCAGCAAACAGGCGGCAAACCCTAGCGCCACGGCGTCGCGAGCCCCAACGGCCCGGCTCGGAATCCGCAGGGGCCGAGGGCGCCGCTGCTGCTGCTCCACCTCCACCTCCTCCCCCCTCCCGCTCACCAGTGGTTGTAGTCCAGGTGCTGGCGGATGAGCGTGTGCGGTTGCACCGTGCCGTAGGCGTCCACCTCGGGCATGTTCATGTCGTCCACAAAGTAGACCAGCCTCTTGGTGCCCGGCGGACCGTAGTTACGGCCCGCTTTCTTCTCCAGCGGCTTCTCCAGCACGGCTGGGGGCAGCCACGGCCGTGTCACTCTCATGCTCACATGTCCTCTTTATTGCACTCGCATGCCCTTTGGATTGCACTCTCATACTCACATGCCCTTTGGATTAAACTCTCATACTCACATGCCCTTTGGATTGCACTCTCATACTCACATGCCCTTTGGATTGCACTCTCATACTCACATGCCCTTTGGATTGCACTCTCATACTCACATGCCCTTTGGATTGCACTCTCATACTCACATGCCCTTTGGATTGCACCCTTTGGGATGCACTCCCTCGTCGAGGAGGTCGCTCTCCTCCTATCTTACAGCTACATGCTAATTTCTCATATTAACATCATGCTAATCTCTCACATTAACATCACGCTAATCTCTCACATTAACATCATGCTAATCTCTCACATTAACATCACGCTAATCTCTCACATTAACATCATGCTAATTTCTCACATTAACATCACGCTAATCTCTCACATTAACATCACGCTAATCTCTCACATTAACATCACGCTAATCTCTCACACATCATGCTAATCTCTCACATTAACATCACGCTAATCTCTCACATTAACATCATGCTAATTTCTAATATTAACATCACGCTAATCTCTCACATTAACATCATGCTACTCTCTCACATTAACATCATGCTAATTTCTCACATTAACATCACGCTAATCTCTCACATTAACATAGCCACTTCCGTGCCCTCGTCCAGGAGGCCGCTCTCCTCCTATCTTACAGTTACATGCTAATTTGTCACGTTAACATCACCAGCCCCGGCCACTTCTTTATGACCGTTTGGCTTCACCCATTTCAAACCTTTTAAAACAGTCTGCGTTCTAAACCCAAAAACGTTGATTATGAATAATATTGATCGCGAAAGCCTACGTGTTAATCTCAGGGTGACTAAAAATGTGCACGCAAGAGCCTCCTGTCAATCCATTAGCCACGCCCCTGGCCCTGCTTGGCCTCCAGCCAGATTCGGCCGGCGTTTCGTGGTTTGGCTCCGGCTCGGCACGGCAACCGCTCAGCGGCAACCCCCGCTCCGGTACCACGACGGCCCCGGGCTTGGCACGGCTCGGGTGTGCCAGTGTAAAAGGAGCAGAAGCCCCGGGGCTCCTTACCCTGCAGCATGGCGGAGGTGGTGTAGTAGTTGAAGGGCACGTTCTTCACCGCGTAGGCGTCTCCGTCCAGCGCCGACAGCTTGTCGCCCACCAGCACCGACTTGCCCGTGCCGGCGCCGCCCACCAGCATGACGGGCCGCCGGCGCTCCATCAGCAGGTCCATGAGGAAGCGCACGCGCATCGTCTCCATCGTGTGCACCATGCACGCCTGCGAGACGCGGCGGCGACGAACCAACAGCGACACATTTCTCCTTATCCGCCGAGCACACTCGACCATTTTTTTACGCTAACAGGTAAGGCCCCCTGAGCTGTGTAGAAGCGCACATGGCCATCACAAATGATAGCCCAACGAAGTGGCTTATCAATACTTTGAACGAGTGACGTCGATTCCAAATGGGGAGCGGAAAAACCGGAGGACCCGGAGAAAAATCCACGCGACGACAGTGAGAACATAGTAACTCCACCTATACAACAGGCATCAGGGTCGGGATCGGACCCACGACCTCCTGCATACCAGGCGAGGTAGTTGGTAGTTAAAATAATTGAAAGAAATGTCTCTTGAGGGNCCCCCCCCCCAAATATGGAACTTTGGCCCACTCCCCACGGCGGCCAGACGTTTTGCAAGCAGCGGGAGTACCCACACGCGACCTGCCGACCGACCGACCGCCGTGCCTCACCTGAAGCGGAATCTCCGGATCCAGCTCGAACTTGGGGATGAGTTTTGTCCACTGCTCGAACTTTTTGCTCTCGGGTCAATGTAGTAGTCGAAGACGGTGCCCTGCGACGGGAACTTGATGGTCTTGAACTCGGTCACCCACCACTTGCTGAACTCCATGCGGTAGTCAACGAGCTGCGGGGGGCAGGGTTCGGGGAGGTCAGCTTGGCAACGTCCGGGCACTGGGCGCGGTCACTCGTCGCAGCCTCAGGGGCGATCATCGCCGACGTTTTCACGGACACCGAGAGGGAGAGCAATGTTGTTGCTGCTGCTGCTGAGTGGGAGAGGGGCAGGTGGTGCGGCGGATGGCGCGCTTGCGCTACGAACCCCAGCGACCCGAGTTCGATTCCGCTCACGGCCACCAACACCGGTGACGATTGTCTGAACCGGTCACGGGCCTTCCCGAGGTCGACTCAGTATTCAAATGAGTACCTGGTGCGGTGTGTAGTAAACATCATCACTGGGGAGAGGCCGAGCGTGGTATTGGCCACCCACCCCCTTGTGTGCCGTGCCGGCATTCATGTAGGTGCTACATAGGTGCTGTACGGGGGGATCCTTGTCTCTATCTGATCCCAATTGAATAATTTCCGAGGACATTTCATAATTTGGCAAATTTTGGACCGTGGCGCCGGCTCTTTCGTGAACAACGTCTTGGGATCTTTAACTTCCACTGCGCTGTCCTTCCCCTGCACCCCCGGTGGCTGCATACGGTGCGAAAGAAGTTCAACGTACATACGAATCACGAAAAATAAATAACATTGGGGGGAAAAGACACGTTTTTTTAAATCTTTTAAAGAATCTACTTAATTCGTTGCATCGATGAATCGTTAATTCTCCCTGCCTAGGGAAGAAGCAGCTGCAATCGAAGACGTTTCTGCTCCATCGCGGATCACGAATGCTTTCGAGCGGTGTTCGGCGCGGAAATGGCTGCGTCGGCTGGTGCAGGGTGTACGACACACACGAACTCCGAACGCAAAGGCGGCTCCTGCGCTGGGAATCGAACCCAGGGGCAACCTTCCTGCTGTGAGGCACGAGCCTCCGCGCCGGGCCCCACCCCTCCCGCCCCGTCACGCCCAACTCACCTGGTCCTGAAACATTGCCCCTCCGCCCCACCCCCATCACGCCCAACTCACGGATTCCTGAACTATTGCCCCCACCCCAGAGGTCGCAAACGGGTTTTGATTCCTTACCCGTACCCGTACCCGGCCGCACCAGGGTCGCAAATGGGTACCCGTACCCGGGTACGGATATCCCTACCCGTACCCGTACCCTACCCGAAATGAGTGACCAACGGCTACTCACCAGTGACTCACGGCCTACCCGTACCCGGCCGCATCAGGCTCGCAAACGGGTACCCGTACCCGGCCGGGTACGGGTAGCCGGTATCGGGTAGGGTACGGGTATCGGGTACCCGGTTGCGACCTCTGCCCCACCCCCGCACGCCCCTCACCTGGTCCTGAAACATTGCCCCCACCCCCGTCACGCCCAACTCACCTGGTCCTGAAACATTGCCCCGCCCCCCACCCCGTCACGCCCAACTCACCTGGTCCTGAAACATTGCCCCGCCGAAGGCCCACACGGTGGCAAAGACGAAGTAGAGCTCGTAGAGCTCCTTGGGGCTGTCGGGCGGCGTGTTGGTGGGCGTGAGCAGGCACTCCAGCAGGTGGCACAGCATCTGCACCATGCTCTGCTCCGGAATGGGAATGATCTTCTTGAACCTGCAAATAGGTGGGGTCACGCACGCACGCACGCACGCCAGTGGTCGATGCGGCGGTGTCAGAAGTGCGATGGGAGACCTGTTCGTCCTGCAGGAACCCATGTTGACCGACGCTCAACTCACTAACTCACGGGGGGCACAAATCCACCACAGCCCTCATCCCTGTCGTCGTCGTCATCATCATCATCATCATACGTGCTACTCGCTAACAGCACTTTCCCCAAAATTCTACTGAGGCTATACGGGGTGGTGGGGAGGAGACCTCTGTCTTTGTTTAGTTTGTTACCGTGTGCGTAGCGTGTCCAGGCACATGGGCAGGTATTTGTCGAAGAGGATGCTGAGGTTGGCCCGCTCAGACTGCACCTCCCGCCCGTCCACCCAGCTGCTCACCGGCGGGTTCCACCCCAGGTCCGCCTGGTTGATGTAGAGGATTCCTGCAAGGGTCACAAGGCGACGTTAGCCCACACAGAGTCGCCGGACGGGGAGGGGCGGTGGATGTTGCGACCGGGTGAGAGCCCATGTGGCACGTCCGTTCAGCACGGTTGGTTACGTATGGTGCGAAAGAAGTTCAACATACACACAAATACAGACAAAGATCCCCGTATAGCCTGAAACTCGGTAGCGAGTAGTATGGCACAGGGGGTGGGTGCCAGACCACCCACCTCCCTGGTGGCGATGTTTACGCACCGCATCAGGTACTCATTTGAGGCTGAGTCGACCTAGGGGAGCCCAGAACCGGTTCAGATACTCACGTTGGCCGTACGAAACCGNACCCGCTCGCCTTTCGTAGCGCGTCCGCTAAGCCTNNCAGTACTATGTAGCGACATAGACGTCACTACTGTGTCGGCCCGTACGAGGCTGTCCCCAAGGGGCCTGGGGGTCACGTNGTGGAGGGCAGCTTCCGAGGTGGGGGAAACGTCCTGAGAAGGGAGGCGTGGCCTGGGCAGGCCGGCCACCTGGGAGCGGATATACGTGGTGTGAACGCAGAGCGAGTCTGTTGAACTCCAAGTGAAGACATCATCGCCCTCAAGTCCCGGGTCTCGTCCTGGACCAGGAGCCCGCAGCCTGCTGGTCCCCTCTGTGTCGTGTCCCAGGTGTTAGTGAGTTGAGGAACACCACCTCCAGGTATTCTTACCAAATAGTGTTGCCTCCAAGCTGTGTGTGTGCACCTAATTCGAGCACTACACATACAAAGACAAAGATCCCCCGTTAGCCCAGACTGTAGGGGCAAGTGCTGTTAGCGACACCTATGAAGGCCGGAACGGTACACGAACGAGGGGGTGGGGTGCGGACCGCTGTCTCCCCAGTGGCGATGTTTCACACCGCACCAGGTACTCGTTTAAGGCTGAGTCGACCTAGGGGAGGCCCAGGACCGGTTCAGATAATCGTCACTGGTGTTAGCCGTGAGCGGGAATCGAACCCGGGTCGCCAGGTTCATAGCGCAGCGCGCTAACCGCTACACCACCGCTCCCCACTACTACACATACACGCGCGCACACACAGACACACACCGGCTCGGGAGACGTGGCTGGCGTCGCCGTGCGGAGGTGGCTGATCTCAAAAAGAAGTCGCATTGTAGGGTTGAGAGGGATCCGCTCGTTGCTGGCCAGCGTCAGCACCTGGCGGTCAAGCGAGGACACGTGGCCGTCACACTCATTCATCGGCCGATGACTAAAATAAAATTACATCACATGTACCGTGCAAAAGAGGTTCGACGTACATACGTGCAAATCAACCGAGCCCATCGGAGCCGCCACGTGCGGCCTCGCCTCACCTTGTTGTCATCCATCACCGTGTTGAGGGACTCGATCCACATGGGGTCGATGTCTCCATCCAGGACGATCCACTTGGGCCCGTCGTGCGAGATGTTGGCCAGGTCGCGCATGATCGTTGAGAAGAGACCTGGGGAGGGAGGCGGGGCGGCAGCCAAGAATGTACCGCGGTGGCGAGATGTTAACTACCTCGCCTCGTATACAGGAGGTCGTGAGTTCGATCCCGACCCTGACGTCTGCTGTATATTTTACCAGGCAAGGCCCACTGAGCCGTACAGATCTTTTCAGAAGCGACCTGGCCACAAATGATAGCTCAACGAAGTGGGTTTTCACGTGGACATTTATAGCAGCCAAATACTCTTAAAAACACAATTCTAAATGCGGTGGGAAATCCCGGAAGACCCGGAGAAAACCCCACACGACCACAGGAGAGAGAGAGAAGAAGCAAACTCCAAATATACAGGTGTCAGGGTCGGGATCGAACCAACGACCTCCTGTATACCAGGCGAGGAAGTTAACATCTCGCCACCGTGTCATCCTTGTTCAGGTGGGCCCTGCTACCTTCCCGTGTTTGACCAATTCGATTCATGAGCGTTTGGCTCCACGTGCGAGAAAACCAGGAGCACCCAAAAGAAAACACCACGTCGGCGAGGGGAACAACACCGAAAAGCTCCACACAGATAGATGTCATCCAAAGGCTCAGTCCGGTGAGTGGATCGTATCTATCTGTGGACCGCACCGCCCGTTGCCGTGCCTCCGTCTCCCGGAACCACGCGGCCTCACGGCCACTGAGCCTGTTTGGCTACGAGCGACAAAACACAAGGTGGTTTCACGTCAGGGCCCCCGGCGTGCAAATCGGTTCTCACATTCGCGACGCACGCCTAGAATCGCGTGCCACGTTATCTCGTAGTGTAAATGCTTAGCCCGAGCTCTCAATACTCTGATAGTGCGCTGTCTTTGAGTTGTACGCCTTTTGGAGTAATCTGGTCCAACACCAATGGAGACTAGGCTCTAAGAAAAGCTGTCTCGGGTGTGGACCAATCAACTTCAAGGACAGTGCATATCATTATCATCATCAGAGTTGTTTCTTTTTGTTTGCATTTTGACTGCTTGTGTTGTGATTATTGCAAACATGGTGCCTTGTATAAAGGTGTCAGTTTTGTACCAGTTAAAAGGGGTAAAAACCTATTACCTCGACACATTGTCAAGCCATTGGTTCAGCTCACGAACTTCTTTCGCAACGCACATAGACAACCGTGCTCATCAGAGGTGCGGGGTAAGATTGTGTGTTCGACCACTGATGTTACAAAGAGGTTACTCAGAAGCGACGAGATCATTTTTGACCTTCGACATACCGTCTTTCCACTCGCGCGTCGCCGGATTGATGATGCCAAACAGCTCGTCGTTGGTGACCGCCTTGGGGTTGAGGTCGGCCCAGACGGGACGTCGCCGCGCCAACTGGTAAGTGCGGTACAGCGAGCGCAGCACCTGCGACTTGCCCGTGCCGGCGCCGCCCACCACGAACACCGAATGCCGCACCGCCAGCAGCTCCTCCAGCTGCACCACCTGCGGGCGCGCACACGCAGGGAGGTGGTCGCGCTTTAATCCGGGGGTGCGGCGGTGGCGAGAAAGAAACTGATGATTTTATTTCGATTTAAAGCTTTCGTGACTGCAGGGATTCATCTTCTTGGTTCTTTCGGTAAAGTCACGTAGAAGGAAAATAATAAAATAATAAAAATAAAACATAATAAATACAATTCTCACGACGTTTCGGCTACAACGCAAGCAGCCGTCCTCAGGTGAAGAATGAAACACCACCAAGCTTGGAGCGTATATTTAAGCTGGGTTGGAGGTGCTCTTCTTCTGCCTACGTGACTTTACCGAAAGAACCAAGAAGATGAAACTGATAATGTTCAAGTCTGCTTTGAAAAGCCATCTCTTTAAAGTGGCCTTCCCTCTCTCTAGTTTGGTCGGTTGTACCCCTGGTTCTGATTTTTGTTTCCTGCTTTTCGTGCTTTGCACATTGCGATCCTGGGATGGGATGAGCATTGTCAAATAGAATTATTATTATTAGCTACCTCGCCTGGTATACAGGAGGTCGTGGGTTCGATCCCGACCCTGACACCTGAATACTTGGAATTAACTTTCCGCCACGGTGAGATGTTAACTACCTCGCCTGGTATGCAGGAGATCGTCAGTTCGATCCCGACCATGACGCCTGCTGCTGTATATTTGGAGATTGCGTCTCTCTCTCTCTCTCCAGTTTTTCCCTCCACATTTAGAATCGACGCGCGTGTAGAGTATTTGGCTGCGATAAATTTCCAAGCGGCAAGCCACTTTGTTGAGCTACCATTTGTGGAAAAACAGGTAATAGCCCATGTTGAACTTCTTTCGTACCGTACGTAGCCAACCGTGCTAAGGAGAGGTTTGGGGAAAGGACAACAAGCAAATGAGTTTGTCAATCTAGACGATGATTTAAAAGTTGCGTAGCTCCCATTTCACTTCGATGCGCGTGTAGAGTATTTGGCTGCTATCAATTTCCACGTGATGATAAAACCACTTCGTTGGGCTTTCATTTGTGATAGCCAGGTGGCTTCTAAAAAAATCTACATAGCTCAGTGGAACCTTACCTGGTAAAATAAAAATCGCTTAATATTTCTCCCTGCTGAGATTCAGCGAGGCCTTACGGGGCAAACAAGTAGAGTAAGAACAACAATCAATAAACTCCGCTACCTTGAGAACAAAGTTGTCCTCCGCCTGAAGTTTCAGGTCGAGCACCGACTCCTTGACGGCTCGCTCGAACTCGGGGTCGCGCTTGCGAGGGACGTCCAGAGCGGGGAAGAGGTCTCCGATGAGGCCCATGAAGACGGGCAGGTCGTCCGTCACGATCTTGGGGACGTTGAAGTCGCGCAGGGCCCTCATGAGCACCTGGTCCTCGGGGCGGTCCGGGTCGCTGCGCTTGAGCGAGCCGGCCACCACCAGCACGGACTTGATCGCGCGCAGGCCCCAGTCGTAGTGGTCCTGGAGACAGCGAGCGGGAGATGGAGAAATAGGTGCTGCGTTTTGGTGGGTGCTGCTAACACCACTTGCCCCAACAATATGTAACGGAACACCTACATACTCTTACAGGCATCTCTCTCCCACTTCAGCAGAAAAAAAAAATTGCTGTGGTTTTCCCACCTGATGACGATTGCTTGTGTTGCAATCGAAACGTCGTGATTTAATTTATTTTATTTATACCTACGTGACTTTACCGAAAGAACCAAAGAGTATAATCCTGCAGCCAAGAAAACTTCAAATCTAGATTAATATGTAATTGCTTTACGGGGGTATCTTTGTTTTTTCGCTCGCTAACAGCACATTCCTGCGGAAGGAGCTGGTAGGAACGTTGGGTTGCTCGGTCAATGGCCAGGGTCAACGGCGGCGTGGTGTATTCCGCAAATATGCCCGACTGTCAGGGCGGGCACAAGCCGGCGTGAGTAGGTGAAACATTGAGTTTTATAAGGGCACCACGGGGTGACCAGCCCCTCCCCACCCACCTCCCCACCCACCCTCCCACCCCCACCCAGTCCCTCCCCACCCAGCCCCTCCCCACCCCACCCTCCCCACCCTACCCACCCAGCCCTCCCACCCACCCCGCCCCACCCAGCCCACCCTCCCCACCCAGCCCTCCCCACCCTCCCTCCCCATCCATCCCTCCCTCCCCACCCAGCCCTCCCTGCACAACGGACGGACGGACACAATAATCCCCTGTGGGCTGGTGTAACCAGGAGGTTCCTACCAGTACAATAGTTTACGTCGCATGAATGGCCGCGATGTTCCGCGGCCGGGAAGCCCACCTGCTTGGAGAGCAGCTCCTTGCACAACTGGTAGAGTGTGATGAACTTGCGAGCCAGCAGCCGCGCCTCGATGAAGCCCTCGGCCACCAGCATGATCTCACAGATGAGCTCGAAGTCCGGCACCACCATCGCACACGGCCTGCACACAACCGCCAAAAGAACAAAGATCGCCTCCCCCCCGTGTAGCCTTTAACGGACTGTTGGGGCTGTTAGCGAGTAGACACCTATGAAGGCCGGCATGGCACACAGGGCGGCCTCCACTTTTCGTTTTTTCACCGTCTCTTTGTCCACGACTGATTTTTTTTTTCTTTTACTTTGTGGGTTATGCGATGACAAACTGCAAACAAGCTCGACGTTTCGATCTGTGACGACGTGTTAGCGTGATTTTGCCGTGCGATCCTCACTGGGCCCGTTCGGGGCCGGGTCCAAAAACACAAAGGGGTCGCCGGTGAGAAGGAATCTTCTTAAGGGGGCTGACGATAATGTGGATGGGACTTAAGGCCAACCGAGAGCGTCAACAAGCAATGAAGCGCACACGTTAGAGGTGACAAAATATTGGGAAGTAATTTCCCCACGCAGTCCGGCCCCCTACGACCTCGGAATGGGCATTTGCCCTACGGTCTGCTGCTCCAATGGCCCAGTCCGGGGGCCTGGCCCTCGCCCACTGAGACTCTCCTGGTCACACGAGGGGGGGGGCCAACAGCCGTTCCCACGGTCACCTGAAGAGGGCCTTGAGGTTCTCGGGCAGCTCGGTGCGGCCGGCGTAGCCCGGGTTCATGGTGATGAAGATGCCGACCGATGGCACCAGGTTGATCTCCTCGCCTTGGAAGTTGAACCTCTTCTTCTTGTCCCGAATGGCGTCTTGAATGCATTTCACCTGCGAGCCGCACCCCCGGTTAGCGCGGCTGGCTTGCGAACGGCGCGAAAATAAGTTTGTACGTACGTACGAGCACAGGTGCTCTCGTAACGTGGCATCACCGTGCCCTGCATGTGTCACGCACCCGGCTCTGGCATCAGACCGCCAGGACGGTGGCGCAGTGGTAAGGCTCGCGCCTCGTAGCAATAAGTTACTGGGTTCAATTCCTGTCTCGGGCGCATTCCCGTATGGAGTTTGTACATTCTCTCTCTCTCCCCCTGTTCCGCATGGGTTTCCTCTGGGTCCCCGGCTTCTTCCCATAGCTAAAACAAACATACAATGTAACTGGCATTGGCCAAACATCCGAATTCTGAAAAATTACCTGCAAATTATTCAATCGGGATTCTTTAGACTGGAGGAATCTGATGAGCAATAAAGCTCTTTAACACAGATGTTCATTAGGGGCACGGGTCAGAACGTGACAACAACAAGCAATACACAAACACGATAGGAGTGCAAAGTACATGAGAGATAAACAAATCACCTAAACACACACACAAATAAATCGACACCATCCCCATCCGACCAGGCAAAGCCCCACTGCAATTACCGCCTCGACTGGCAACTAATGCCCAGGTAGCTACTCCAAATTCTACAACTCCTGGTCGCTTAAGTTCTCTAACAGGGCCGGATTAAGGTTCTTGTAGGCCCTAGGCACTTCTGTTGCGTAGGCCTCTAGCGACAACTCTACAGTTGGTGCTGCTGCTGCCCCAGTCACGACTCCGCCATTCACCCGCTTGTTTCGCCACGGTACTTCGTCCGGCCGCCGGATAGATTTCGTTACTGCTGATACGCTCATTGTTTCGTCTGTGCCTCATTCGATGGAGCGCGCCGTGTGCCGCGGATAAGCGGATTTCATTTAAAACGCTGTGCCTATCCTTGCTATGTAAATGTATTTATTCAAGAAGATATCTTGGTTACATTTTTGATCGTACAAACAAAAGAACGTGGTCAACACTTTTTTTCGTTGGCCCTTTAGTTTGCAAAAAATGCCCACTGTGCCTCTTGAATACGGCCCTACCTGCTAAAGCAAGCTAAACACTGAAACGTGCACTTTCTTTCATGTAGTCATTGGCCACCTGCCTCAGACCATCCACGCGCTCGCTCGCTACGCTTGAGAAACCCCGGCTTAACGGAGAAGCATTATCATCTTTCACGACAATCAAAGTTATTTGAATGCTTACTGAGACGTAAAAATTGCTGCTCTTAAAAAGGACGGGGGGGGGCGGACAACGAATATAATTTTCCATCGCGTCATTCTTGTCACCGTAGCTGCCAGCCGTGTCCAAGTGAACGCTTTGGGCACAGGGCATCGTCAGCCTTTAAGAGAGAGGTGGCGGGGTGGCTCATGGCTCGGAGCAATGAACCAGAACCACCAAAAGCCTGGGTTCGAGTCTGGGTTTTAACCAACATTGCTTAAAGTGTCGTGAGGTCACTGCATTGCACGGCGCTTTCAGATGCGCTTCTGCAGCCGTCTGGAACGCTCTTCCCTTCCGATATTAGGACGCCACTGAAGCTATGCACTTTTAAGTCATCTAGTTTAAAAACTCATTCCTTCAGAACTGTTTCTGTGTTTAGGTTGTTGTCTTTCCCCCGCACCCCCGATTAGCACGGTTGACTACGTACGGTGCGAAAGAAGTTCAACATATATACGTACGGGGTGATGGGATCTCTCAGGTCACCAGTAACGGTATCGAAACAACATTAACCTTGGTTTGGCTAATTTGGCTAAACTCCAGCTCTGAGAATTAATATATCAGTTTGACCGTCACACGAAGAATATTCCTCTCATATGCGGAGCCGGAGTGATGTTTAAACACCAGTCCCTCTGCCCTCTCCAGAGGTCAACTTGAAGTGATTTTCAAAGGTAGCTCGGTGACATCCACTTCCGCGGGCCCTTCTCAAGCTTGGCGAGAGACCTGAATGGATTCTATGTCCTCAGTGCCGTTACCAGGCAGCTGCCGGGCCGTTCGACTTGCCCGGACCTGCCGCTCTCCGTCACTTCTCCAAATATTATCCCCCCCCCCCACAGCGTGCCTCGCACTCGCCCTGCCTACGCAGCAGCAGCAGCAACAGCCGCCCTCCTCCAAGCTCCCCCACAGCGAACAAAGGAGGCACGGAGAGGCACCGCTTGGCAAGCCACTTGAGTTGGCACCCGTTCGTGCCGGTCTCAAAGGGACAGGGTGCACTTGTTGAGTTCACTTGACTTTCTCTCCGACCGTCGCGCTCGCGCGGGCGAACCTGAGCCCCCGCACGCGCACGAACGGTCGTCGCTGATCCGACTCGGTTGCTTTGATGTACACGAAATAAACGAGCGAACGAACGAACGAACGGTCTTTCTTCCCTCTTAAGTTGGAGCTTTCGTGACTGCAGGAATTACTCTTTGGTTCTTTCGAAAAGTCACGTATAAAGATAAAATAATAAATTAAATCATAGCATACTACGACGTTTCGATTGCAACACAAGCAATCATCATCAGGTATAACAGAAAGAAATAGCAACAAAAATCTAACCAGAAAACTATAGACAGACATATAAGCAGACAGACATCATAGATGCACAGAGAGAGCAACACGCATCGGCACAAAGAGAGAGGTCGTCTCTGTGACGGGGCCTTTTGCTTTGGCTCCACACCGGTGATGGATTGTCTGGCATATGTAGAGTGACTTGTAAAACGGACCGATGTTGTAGACGGGCTAGAGATCTGACCTTTGGTACAAATGTAGTCGATTCAATGCTTGTAAATTAGACATCTGGAAAATTGGAAAACCAACATTTTCGTGACAAACATTTGTGCAGGAAATGTAATTTATCTTTTATTTTTGGTTTTGTTACGCTGAACTCTGCCGTTGCGAATTTAAAATAATCTAGATTGAAAACCCATTTATTTTCAACTGATTTTGTGTTTAGTTTATTGTCCTTCCCCAGCAACCTCCGATTAGCACTGTTGGCTACGTACTGTGTGAAAGAATTTCAACATACATACATACAAAGTCTGAACCGGCTGTTTGAACAAATTAAGCTGGAGAAAAAACACTTGTTTAAATACTTGCATGTGTGTATGCTGAACTTCCTTCACACCGTACGTAGCCAACCGTGCTAATCGGAGGTGGTTGGAAACAGCAGCGGGAACGGACTCGGCCTTGTCGCCTGTCGCCAGACTCACGCTGCGACTGCCACGCTCCACTGCGTGTGAATTCATTTACGCGTGGACCGACCAACGGTGGGCTTAACCCTCTCCCTTCCAGACATCTGCAGCGAGTCGCAGGGTGTGCCTGTCCCGTTCACCGCTGAATCCGGAACGCACGAGCGGCTCGGCATTCATTTTATTTAGAGGCGTAGCAGCGCCGTCGTTTTTAAAGACGTCGCTACTCAACGCAGAAAACTGTAGCGACAAGACCGCCGCACTCCACGACAGCTGGCGCAAAACTGTGCACACGCCAGAGGTCGCAACCGGGTACCCGATACCCGTACCCTACCCGATACCCGGCTACCCATACCCGACCGGGTACGGGTAGCCGTTTGCGACCCTGGTGTGGCCGGGTACGGGTACGGGTGGGCCGTGAGTCACCGGTGAGTAACCGTTTGTCACTCATTTCCCAACGTCTTGTCTCTTCTCACAATTCAAGTTCCTAGAATCAACCCACCCGCGCCTGCAACATGGCTTCATCCCAGAGGTCGCAATCGGGTACCCGTACCCTACCCGATACCCGGCCGGGTAAGGGTAGCCGGGTACGAGTACCCGTTTGCGACCCTGGTGCGGCCGGGTACGGGTAAGGAATCAAACCCGTTTGCGACCTCTGCCACACGCCCCTCCCGCATGGCATGCGTAATAACTCTGTGATAGCTATTTATATATATAAATAACTCTGTTGCTCTTATTCTCGAGGAACTGCCAAAAGTGGTGTAGCGGCTCAGCAGAGCACTGGACTCGCAATCAGAGGACACCGGCTTGACTCCATCTCCTGACAGTCGTAGAAATAACGGCACAGTTAAGTCGATCGGCAGGGCCGCGTGTGGTGGGGTTAACTGTGGGTCCCTGCACTCGATCTCTAACAAGTCTCGTCAAACGTGAAAGGATAGATATTCATATTCTTAGGTTTTTTCGGTAAAGTCACGTAGGTAAAATTTTTAATTTTAATTAATAAAAGTAAAATAAAAATGAAATAAAAATCACGACGTTTCGGAGGCAACACAAGCTTCCATCTTCAGGTGGAAACGTCGTGATTTTTATTTTATTTTTATTTTACTTTTATTAATTTAAATTTTTTACCTACGTGACTTTCGAAAGCTTCAAATCTAGAAAGAAGTGAAAGGATAGACCCAATGCCCCCTCTGAAGTTCGCTCACACGGGGGTCCGTCCGTCAGCGTTGGCGTGAGCGAGCAATTGCAGGGCTGCACCTTCATGTCACTCGAGCGTAGCTATGTGATACCCACTTCTGCGAGGCATTCTCCATACCCTGACGCCTGCTTGGAGTTTGCATGTCTCTCTCCCCCGTGGTCACGTGGATTTTTTCTCCGGGTCCTCAGGGTTTTTCCTCCCACATTTAGAATCGACGTCGTGCGTTTGGAGTATTTGGACAGCGATAAATTTCCACGCGACAAGCCGCTTCGTTGGGCTGTAGTTTGTGATGGCCAGTGAGCTTCAGAAAGAGAGCTGCACATACTCTTTGTTTTTTTCGGTCAAGTCACGTAGGTAAAAAAAAAACCACGACGTTTCGGAGGCAACACAAGCCTCCGTCTTCAGGTGGTGTATCAAGTGCTGCACAGTTCAGTGGGCCGTATCTGGTAAATATATAAAATAAAATAAAAAACTTTAACTATTATTATTATAAAATATTGACCATCGGCCCTCGACCGTTCGATCGACGCGTCGTGCTCCAGCCCCACTTGGCTGTGCTCAAGGCCACTCACCTGCAGTGTCGGCAGACGCGAGCGAAACGCGGCGAGAATGGCGTGAGCGTATCGACCGTGAGCCAACATGGCAGGCGGTGGGGGGGGGTGAGTCTCTTGCTGTGAAACCACGGTGGCTATGAGATGTTAACTACCTCGCCTGGTGTACAGGAGGTCGTGCGTTCGATCCCGACCCTGACGCCTGCTGGGCAAAGTATTCCCTCGTTATTTGCGAGGGATACATTCCCTCCCTCGTGAATCACAAATTTCGGGTGGGGAGGGGCTGGGTGGGAGGGTGGGGAGGGGCTGGGTGGGGAGGGTGGGGAGGGGCTGGGTGGGGGTGGGAGGTGTGGCGCTGGGTGGGGAGGGGCTGGTCACCCCGTGGTGCCCTTGTAAAACTCAACGTTTAACCTACTCACGCCGGCTTGTGCCCGCCCTCACAGTCGGGCATATTTGCGGAATACACCACGCCGCCGTTGACCCTGGCCATTGATCGAGCAACCCAACGTTCCTACCAGCTCCCTCCGCAGGAATGTGTTTAGTTAGATCGTTAGTTAGTTAGTTAGTGACTTAGTTAGAGAGTTAGTTAGTGAACCCGGAGCACTCACCTGCACGGCCACCACAGAGAGCACCTCCACCGAGATGCGGTTGAACTCGTCAAAGCACCCCCACGCCCCCGTCTGAGCCAGCCCCTTGTAGATGCTCCCGCACGACTGCACGCGGAACACGCGGGCAAGGAATGATCGTGAACGACAACAACGACAACAACGACAACAACGACAACAACGACAACAACAACAACAACAAACACACATTTCAGAATCAAAATGGATTTGCATTGTGCCGCTGGGCGCTTACTTGATTGCGCTTTCGAAATTTTTATTTTATTATTATTAACTAAAAGCGCCTCGCATCATGCAACTCATCTATAAAACTACTTCAAACAATTTTCTTATTTAACCACGTAGGCCCCACTGAGCTGTATAGTTATTTTTGAGAAGCGACCTGGCCGCAAATGATCGCTCAACAAAGTGGTTCATCATCATGTGGGGAATGCATTGCAGCCAAATTCTGAACGCGTGTTGATTCTAAATGTGGAGGAAAAACGCGGAGAAAATTCCACGCGACCACGGGGAGAAAGAAGAGAGACACGCAAACTCCACATATACAGCAGCAGGCGTCAGGGTCAGGCTCGAACCCACGACCTCCTGTACAGCAGGCGAGGGAGTTAACATCTCACCACGTTTTTTTCTTAACAGTATTCCAGTTGCTGTCCGTGGTGCTAACGTTAAGAAAAAACGCCACTTTTTCAAATGTTCTTGCCGTGGTTTTCACACCTGATGATGATTGCTTGTGTTGCAATCGAAACGTCGTGAGAATTATCTAGTTTACTTTTATTATTTTATTATTTCCCTTCTACGTGATGACTTTACCGAAGGAACCAAGAATATGAATCCCTGCACTCACGAAAGCTTTCAATCGAAATTTTACCTCCTTGTTGTTAATACCCACAGTAGCAACAACAAAAATAACAACCAGGGCGGCCGCCAAGATTGAACCGAGAACCCTTACGACGGGCGGCAAGGTACCTACCGCTTGACCGCGTCACCGGCCCCAAGCTCATCCCAGACACCAAAAAGGGGGGCCCTACCCCCCCCCCCAACTTCCTTCTTCAAGCAGCGTGAGCCCTCCGTCGACTTTAGCATGACGACAAATCGGACGCACGGCGTGACGAAAAGTTACTCGCACGGACCAAGACGCTCGCAACCGCTCCGGAATGATTCTCGCGGGCGAAATAAACCGTTTACGTCAGCGCTCGAATTGAAAACGACGGCGACGCAACGCTCTGCCCACTCGCCTTGTAGTCCATCTGCTCGGAGCAGTTGAAACGTAGACCATGATTCCCAGGGCCCGGCCCAAGTCCTTGGTGGTCTCAGTCTTGCCGGTGCCGGCCGGCCCCGCTGGCGCTCCGCTCATGGTCAAGTGTAGCGACTGGGTCAGCGTGATGTAGCACCTTTGACAGCGAGGTGGGGGAGGGGGTCGGGGGTCACACGCAGAGGCAAAAGGGGACGCTTGTTCACTCGGGTAGAAAACCTCACCGAGTCTCAAGACTCGTTTGTCAGGTGGGTGCTGCCAAGATTTTTCAAGTCATTTGCAGGTCATATTTCAAACGCCGGTTACATTGAATCTATTTCTTTTTGCTGGTGAGTCATACCGGCTGCTAAGCGGTGCGATGACTAGACACTGGTGAGTCGTACCGATCGGTGAGCTGTGCGATGGCTTGATGCCGGTGAGTCGTACCGGTCGGTGAGCGGTGCGATGACTAGACACTGGTGATTCATACCGATCGGTGAGCGTGCGATGACTAGACACTGGTGATGCATACCGATCGGTGAGCTGTGCGATGACTAGACACTGGTGATTCATACCGATCGGTGAGCTGTGCGATGGCTTGTTGCCGGTGAGTCGTACCGGTCGGTGAGCGGTGCGATGACTAGACACTGGTGATTCATACCGATCGGTGAGCTGTGCGATGGCTTGTTGCCGGTGAGTCGTACCGGTCGGTGAGCGGTGTGATGACGAGGCAGAGGCGTGTTGCCCAGGTACTCATGGGTAGAGGACTGCGCGTCGCATGTTGGCGTAGAGTGCTTCCTCTCGTCGTCCCAGCGGTGAGCAGCTGCGACAGCCAAATGAACGCCTGCGAGTTCTCCCCTGCACACACCGCACAAAGACCCCCCCCCCCGCCAAGTGCTGTTAGCGAGCGAGGGGGGGTGGCTGGCCAGCACCACGCCCGGCGNCTTTGTTCCCCAGTGGTGATGTTTACACACACTGCACCAGACACTCGTTTGAGGCCCAGTCGACCTAGAGGAGGCCCAAGACGGTTAAATAATCGCCTGGTGTTTGCTGTGAGCGGGAGTCGAACCGGGTCGCCGGGTTCGTAGCGTAGTGCGCTAACCTCTACACCACCGCTCCACACGCCACACACACACACATGGAATTAGCATACAAATGATAAATGCAATCGCTTAAAATATTCAGCTTTAATTAATCAAGAATGTATTCCTCTTCTTACATAGCGGCTGCAGGGGTCAAACTTGTGATCACGGCATCAAAGTGGCCATACCCTGGCTTATGGTCAGGGTACAATGGCAGCACAGTAAGTGGGTTTATTTCCGCCTGTACGGGGTTCAGCGTTCGCAACCCCCCCCGTCCGTCCGTTCACAAACACTCACNGGATATAGGACCACAGAGCTTGGGCAGGAGGAGGGAGGANGAGGAGGAGGAGGAGGGAGGAAGAGGAGGAGGGGCAGGAGGGAGGAGGAGGGGGGAAGAGGAGGAGGAAGGGGAGGAGGAAGGGGAGGAGGAGGAGGGAGGAGGAGGAGGANGGAGGAGGAGGGAGGAGGGGGAGGAGGAGCNGGGAGGAGGAGGGGGAGGAGGATGAGGAGGAGGAGGAAGAACAAGAAGGATCCCCGATGCGGATCAGTGACGACGTCGCGTGCGTGCACATCGAGGTGCAGATGGATTATCTTCTGGCGGTCCCGGGCGCAGCTGCCCGATGAGCATGGAGATGAGGGTGTTGAGCTGCGCCACCTGCTTCTTGAAGTACTTGAGCGCGCCCTCGTAGCCCTCCTCTAGGCGAGCAAACGAGATGCCCACCTCCGTCGTCCACCAGATCTGTGTGCACGTGAGGGCCACCTGGCCCGGCGGAGACAACGCACGGGCAGAACCAACGCGTCGGACACCCGCGCTCACCCGCATCAGAAGTCACAGCATCTCACCCGCATCAGAAGGAAGTCACTGCATCTCACCTGCATCAAAAGAAAGTCAGTGCATCTCACCTGCATCAGAAGCAAGTCACTGCATCTCACCTGCATCAGAAGGAAGTCACTGCATCTCACCTGCATCAGAAGGAAGTCACTGTTTCTCACCTGGGCCGGATAATCGAAGAGCCACTGTTCTCTTGGCTTCTCCTCGTAAGCCACCACTGCCTCCATCATCTCGTTTCGCACCGTGTCTCTCATGCTGTCCAGCAGCCTGTTCAGCCAGACCTCCACCTGCAGGAAGACAGTCCCACGGCACTTTCTAAATAGGCCTGCTTAGCTTAATAGGCCTGCTTAGCCAGGAAAGCCTCAGAATGGTCCTGCAGATCTTCCGCAGTAGAGGGAACGATGCTGCTGCTCTGTTTGATCCCAATCGGGTAGTTTGCAGATACTGGTCCTACAATTTGATATTTGACAAACACCAGATTGAAAACTCATTTCTTTAGAACTCCTTTTTGTGTTTAGTATTTTGTCTTTCCCCCGCACCTCCGATTAGAAGTTGGCTACGTACAGTGCGAAAGAAATTCAACATTCATACATACATAGTTACATTTTGCTAGCCATCGAACAAAGACGATCGCTCAATCGCGCGCGTTCAGAAGCGCTTCTGCAGCCATTTGGAACGCCCTTCCTTCCGATACTAGGAAGCCAATGGGGAAGTGCATTTTTAAATCACATAGATTGAAAACTAATTTCTTTCAAATGGCTTTTTGTGTTTAGTTTGTTGTCTTTCACCCGCACATCGGATAGCACGGTTGGCTACGTACGGTGCGAAAGAAGTTTAACGTAGATACGTACGGTTACATTGTGCGGTTTTTACTTTAGCTATAGGAGGAAACCCACGTAGAGCAGGGGGAGAACAAGCAAACTGCATACACGAGAAAGGTAGTTAAATTTCGATTTAAAGCTTTCGTGACTGCAGGGATTCATATTCATGGTTCTTTCGGTAAAGTCACGTAGAAGGGAAATAATAAAATAATAAAAATATAAAAAACAATTCTATACTTTATTTTATTATTTCCCTTTTACGTGACTTTACCGAAAGAACCAAGAAGATGAATCCCTGCAGTCAAGAAAGCTTTAAATCGAAATCTTAACACCTGCTGTTTTATTGCCAGAAAAGGTAACACCTATTCTAATATCACAAAGCACGTGTTGTTTTTGGCTTTTATAACTCTCGACGCTGTCGTAACGAATTAAGCTGCTTAACGTGCATTTCCCATCCTCGTCTGACGACCAAATCGTTGACGACTGTTTCGTGGTCACCAATTAGCGTCGGGGGGGCAGGGGGGGTTCTACTTCTATATCGCGGGGGCCCCCCTCTTTGCGCCGATCCTCACCACGTGTTACTCGCTCAACGACCTCGAAATTTAACAAAGTAGGGGGCCCCCCTCCCCCAGGCTCTGTCTTTGACAAAACGCAGCCGGCCACGACAGCTCCCTAACGCGGTGGCTGTGATGGGGTGGCCCACCAGCTCGTAGCTTTGAATACAAGAAAGTAACCGAGCCGGAATCGAACCCAGGCCCCTTGTCGCCGCGAGGTGCGAGCGTGTCGTACCGGGCCACTGCAGTCGCACGGCGCATTGAAGGCCACGAACTCTCCCTCCTTGCTGTACATGCCGAGCCCGATCTTCGTCTCCGTGTCGCCTGGGCCCTTCTCGAACTCCATCTTGGCCATGTTGTCAAAGAGCTTCGACAGGTGGCGCTGGACCTGCGGTGGTGGGTTGCATTCGTGCGCGCGGGTTCATCGCAGTCACAATAGATCCAAAGCACTTTTGGAATTTGCCCGCTTTCGTTCTCGTAAGCCCGGCTATCGGCACGAAGGTAGGTGCCGGGGTTTTTTCACAGACACAGTCCTGCGGCGGTTTCATAGTGCAGGGACTCCCTCTACTTACGAATATTCGACTTACGAACTTTCAGAGATACAAACAAGCCTGTCCTGTACGTCCAGTTGCCTGTTTGGACCGAGAGTCGAATGTTCAACCGCCGCGCAATAGATGGCGGTTGTGGTTTCTAAATCTACAGAACGTGAAGAACCAGCGGCATCTACATCTACAGAACGTGAAAATCAAATGGCATCTACATCTACAGAACGTGAAGAACCAGTGGCGTCTACACATGCAGAACGTGAAGAACCAGTGGCATCTACATCTGCAGAACATGAAGAACCAGTGGCATCTACATCTACAGAGCATGAAAATCAAATGGCATCTACATCTACAGAACGTGAAGAACCAGTGGCATCTACATCTGCAGAACGTGAAGAACCAGTGGCATCTACATCTACAGAATGTGAAGAACCAGTGGCATCTACACATGCAGAATGTGAAGAACCATTGGCATCTACACATGCAGAACGTAAAGAACCAGTGGCATCTACATCTGCAGAACATGAAGAACCAGTGGCATCTACATCGGCAGAACGTGAAGAACCAGTGGCGTCTATATCTGCAGAACACGAAGAACCAGTGGCATCTACATCTAAAGAACATGAAAAACAAATGGCATCTACATCTGCAGAACGTGAAAAACCAGTGGCATTTACATCTGTAGAACACGAAGAACCAGTGGCGTCTACATCTACAGGAGATTATATAACTTTTAAAGCCATTCCCCGTGTTTAGTGTATACGCCGTACAACATGTTTCGAATCGAAGGGAATAAAGTTGGACTTACGAACAAATCGCGTTACGAACAGACCGCTGGAACCTAACTCGTTTGTAAGTAGAGGGGACCCTTACGGAAAATGTTACTGCTGGGTGTCATCCCGCTTGAGTGATTATATTATTCAAATTTGTAGCGTGACGGCCGGCACAGAATATTGCCTGGCTCTGTGTCGAATTGACGTCCAATGGGAAGCAAACGGAGCGTATCGCATGGGTAATACCACACGCTGCAGCAATAACCAGGGTGGCCTAACGGATTCGAATCATGAACCTCAAGCGGTGAACGTGCCACCGCTGGACCATTTTAGCCAAAGTCGTACAAAATTCATCATCAACACCATAGGCCCCTGGTTCCAGCCGGTTGGCCTTACAAACTTAAGATCTACTCCAGTGACGACAGACTGACTCGCGTAGAGACAAACTAACTTCCAGGCGAAATTCCCTCTTGCCAACAACATCTGGTAAAGCAGCGGCGTTCGTTCAACAAGCCTCGCCCTGCTGATGAGACCCAGAGGCCTGAAACCGGCGCAGAGTTTGCTCGCTTTCAACAAACGCCGCTGAACAATATCGGCACGGTCGACTAAAATCGCATTTGATTCATGATTATCATTTATACGTGGGTCGGCTACGGAGGTCTGCTGGCTCTCCCACCAGCTGAGGGTTGGTGCCGTTGGAGAGAATGTCCAAGAGGTCGGCCGACGAGATGAAGTAGAAGCGAGGGAAGGCGAGGCGCTTGGTGTCCAGGTACTCGGCCAGGGCCTTCTCGCACAGCGCCAGCCTGCGGTCAAAGCCACGGCAAACGAGACGAGCGAGCGCGATCGCCCCCACCCCCGATTCGTCGTCAACAACTCGACCTCGTGATGGGACCGTGGCCGTGGTGCGAGGACGGACGACAACCGAGCTGAGCGTCGGCGGTCTGAGTGCGACGCCGCTGCAGCAAACAACGATGCTGCGGGGCCTGGCCCGGCGACAAAGTTATGTTCTGTTCCCCTATAAAGCGGCGGTCGTAGATGCGCTTCTGAAGAACACCGCGTCGTGGAAAAATCGCGTTGTAACGGATAATATACAATGTGGGGTAAAGCACAGTCGGCGATAACGCGTGAGATGCATACTCAGGCCGAACAAGAATGAGGACGTTTCGGTAGCAACTAGAAGCACCCACCAGCATCCCAATGCCTTGCGTGACGATGCTAAGCCGAGGCAGTTCTTACGACCGCTTATTCCTACCTGCGCAGCGGCGTAGTTTCGTTCGTTTGCGTGAAATCCAATTCGCATCCGCGTTATAAAAGACAAAGTGTTCCCCGATAAATTAATCGCGTTATATCCAATTCGTGTTGTGGAAACACGCGGCGTTACAGGACAACAGACTGTTGGGGCAAGTGCTGTTCGCGAGCACCTATGAAGGCCGGCCCAGCAAACGAGGGGCGGGTGGCCAGCACCACGCCCGGCCGCCTTTGTCTCCCCAGTGGCAATGTGTATGACACACCGCACCACTGTACTCATTTGAGGCTGAGTCGACCTAGGGGATGCCCAGGACCGGTTCAGAAAATCGTCAATGGTGTTGCCCATGAGCGGGAATCGAACTTGGGTCGCCGGGTTCGTAACCAGAGGTCGCAACCGGGTACCCGATACCCGTACCCTATCCGATACCCGGCTACCCGTACCCGGCCGTGTATGGGTACGGGTACCCGTTTGCGACCCTGGTGCGGCCGGGTATGGGTACGGGTAGGCCGTGAGTCACTGGTGAGTAACTGTTTGTCACTCATTTCCAACGTCTTGTCTCTTCTAACAGTTCAAGTTCCTAGAATCAACCCACCCGTGCCTGCAACATGGCTTCATCCCAGAGGTCGCAATCAGGTACCCGATACCCGTACCCTACCGTACCCGGTCGGGTACGGGTAGGGTATGGGTACGGCACGGGTACCCGTTTGCACCCTGGTGCGGCCGGGTACGGGTACGAGTAAGGAATCAAAACCCGTTTGCGACCTCTGTTCGTAACGCAGCGCGCTGACCGCTACACTACCTCCACAATCACACGCGCACGCACGCACCTGCCCTGAATGTCCTCCAGCTGTTCATACAGCCCCGGCTTGTTGGTGCTTCCACCACGTTGGGGGTCTTCTCTGTGTCGTACGCCCGCTCGCGGAAGTCCGCGTCGATCCCCTCAAAGCGCTTGCTGTCCTGCGATCGGGGCCGGAGAGAGATTCGGTTGAGTGGAACCGCGTCGCTGCGAAGGCGCGGCGATCCGCGGATGAAGAACTGGAGCCGGGACTGCTCTGAACTCCGGCATTAAACCACAGAGACCCCCTCTCCCCGTATAAACTTACCACAAGGACAAAGATCCCCCGTACAGACTTTAACAGGCTCTTGGGGCAAGTGCTGTTAGCGAGCACCTATGAAGGCCGGCACGGCACGAGGGGGTGGGCGGCCAGCACCACGCCCGGCCGCCTTTGTCTCACCTAGTGCAGTTTACACGTCGCACCAGGTACTCATTTGAGACTGAGTCGACCTACGGGAGGCCAGGACCGGTTCAGATATTCGTCACTGACGTTGGCCGTGAGCGGGAATCGAACTCGGGTGCCAGGTTCGTAGCGCAACCGCTAACTACCGCTCCCCACACACACAGACACACTGACACACAGACACACAGACACACAGACACACTGACACACAGACACACTAACACACAGACACACAGACACAAAGACACACTGACACACAGACACACTTACACACTGACACACAGAGGCACAGACACACTGACACACAGACATACAGACACACACACAGACACACTGACACACACAGACACACACACACAGACACACAGAAACACAGACACACAGACACACAGACACACAGACACACACGCGAGCGAGTTCCCTACAGACACCACCAAACTCCACCACGCGGGCACGCAACAGGCGCACACCTCGGGCAGCTGCGAGCGGATGTCCTCTGAGCCGATGAAGATGCTCTCGAGGTGGGACCACGTGCGCTGCACCTCCAGCCAGATGGAGATGACCGAGTCGGCCGTGGAGAGGCGCCGCTGCCAGCTCGACACCTCCTCCAGGAAGAACGCCACGTACTTGGACGTCATCAGGTTCTGCAGCTGCACCTGCGGGGCGAGAAAGGAACGGCGGGGCAGGCGGAGGAGGAGGCGTGTGGGCGGTCACGCCGTGGCCTTCGTTTCGGTCCGAGCGGTGCCTTCCTGAGCTTTGGAGAAACTCGACGCTTCTCTTTATTCCGTTTAGCAATCGGCTGCGACGTTCCGCTTGCGACTGTCCCACGCTTCATCCAGCCAAGGTGGACAGCCCGGATTTTAATTCCCACTTCCTTAGGAATGCTTGATGCAGTCCCAAGCGAATTGCCGCGTATCTAGCCACTACAATTCGTCGCAAGGATTGTTCCCCTGGACTGAAACAACAATAAGTGGTGCGTTAATTGCCGGTTAATTGTTCCATAATTACTCCCTATTTGCTCGTTAATTGCTCGTTCATTTGTCCATAATCACTCCCTAATTACATGTTAATTGCTCCCTAATTGCTCATTAATTGCTCGTTCATCGATAGTTAATTGCTCGTTAATCGCTCGTTAATTGCTTGTACACGTTAGTGCCTGGCTGTGTCGGGTGGTCAGGGCCACGCCAAACAACCACCGCATTGAATGCTACGACTCTGGATCATGATTTAAAAACATAACTGACTCTATAGTCATGTTTACAATGACTCGTCTGTACTGCCCGTGCCGTGTTCACCGTCTGCACTGCCCGTGCTGTGTTCACCATCTGTACTGCCCGTGCCGTGTTCACCGTCTGTACTGCCCGTGCCGTGTTTACCATCTGCACTGCCCGTGCCGTGTTCACCATCTGTACTGCCCGTGCCGTGTTCACCATCTGTACTGCCCGTGCCGTGTTTACCATCTGTACTGCCCGTGCCGTGTTCACCATCTGTACTGCCGTGCCGTGTTTACCATCTGCACTGCCCGTGCCGTGTTTACCATCTGCACTGCCCGTGCCGTGTTTACCGTCTGTACTGCCCGTGCCGTGTTCACCATCTGCACTGCCCGTGCCGTGTTCACCATCTGCACTGCCCGTGCCGTGTTTACCATCTGTACTGCCCGTGCCGTGTTTACCATCTGCACTGCCCGTGCCGTGTTCACCATCTGCACTGCCCGTGCCGTGTTTACCATCTGTACTGCCCGTGCCGTGTTTACCATCTACACTGCCCGTCCCGTGTTCACCATCTGTACTGCCCGTGCCGTGTTTACCATCTGCGCCGCCCGTCCATCGCTCTTCGGCAACCGTGCGAGCGAAGACGATTCGCGAAGTCGTCGATAACACCAAAGGGCGATCGATCGATCGTTTGCACGAACGCCCCCCCCCCTCCCCACTCACCTGGTTCTCCTCCAGCGTCTCGATGAGCTCCTCGTCGGAGCGCAGCAGCGGCACGGCGGTGCGCGGTGCGGCTCGTAGCCGAAGCTCATCTGTCCCCAGGTGGAGCGCAGCTCACGGAGCACCTTCTCCATGCCCATCTCCTTCACCGCCTTGTCCACGATGGAGCGCACCTCGTCCTCAAACGAGTGCAGGTTCAGCTGCAGCAGGTCGGCCAGCGTGGTGTCTTCGTCCATCGAGAAGCGCACGCCCGTCGCCTGGGGCCGCGCGACGCGCGTGACGGCGGGGGCGGGGGCGACGTGGGCGGAGAAGTTACACGCGGGAGAACGATACGGTGGATGGGTAAAAGTAAAAGGCAAATGAGATGTGACAGCACGTGACAAATTAAAGTAAACTATTTACTTTTTATTTTACCAAGTAAGGCCCAATGAGCTATGCAGCTTTTTTTCAGAAGCGACCTGGCCATCACAAATTATAGCTCAACGAAGTGGAGAGAAAAAACCGGAGCACCCGGAGAAAAATCCATGGGACCACGGGAGGGAAAACACGCAAACTCCAAATATACAGCAGCAGGCATCAGCATCGGGATTGAACCACGACCTCCTGTATACCAGGCGAGGTAGTTAACATCTCATAGCCACCGTGATGATGAGAGCCAGAGAGAGAAAAACACGCAAACTCCAAATATACAGCAGGCGTCAGCGTCGGGATTGAACCCACGACCTCCTGTATACCAGGCGAGGTAGTTAACATCTCATAGCCACCGTGATGATGAGACCAGAGAGAGAAAAACACGCAAACTCCAAATATACAGCAGCAGGCGTCAGCATCGGGATCGAACCCACGACCTCCTGAATACCAGGCGAGGTAGTTAACAATATGAATGTACCAGCAAACTGTGCGGTAGTTCTAAACCTTTCTGCAGTGCCCCCCCCCCCCCCGACAATCGTGCGTTCGTCTTACGAGCGTGTGCACGTGTGTGCTTGCGTACGTTGAAATCCTTTCACCCCGTACGTAGCCGAGTGCCCAGCCGCACCCACCTGCATGAGCTGCTGCCAGTGCCGCTCGCGAATCGCTGGGTTCTGCAGCTCGGCGACGGCGCGCAGCGACGTCATCATGTTCTTCACCTCCGAGTCGAGGCCCGAGAAGGCGTCCCACGCGCGCGTCTCCTTGTCGAGCGCACGGAGGTCGCGCGCGAACCGCTTGCACTCGGCGTCCATCGCGTCCACGTCCAGCTGCCGCCACCTGGTGTCGCGCCAGTCGCCCACGCTGGAGCGCACCAGCGCCGTCACGTCCCACAGCTCCCGGAGGGCGCGAGCCTCGCGGCGGCACTGCCGCAGCTGCCGCGCGTCCGGCACGGCCACCTCGAAGAGGCCGGCCGACTCGGCCAGGCTGGCCAGCGACGCCTCCATGGAGGACAGGTCGCGGTTCCAAGTGTCCAGCAGCGGATAGGGCTTGGCGCAGTCATAGCTGTGGGTGGGTGGGCAGGGATTTGAGGGTCGCGGCTCGGCTCGGCGCGATGCGGCGGACCAAGTTTGCGTTTCGCGTGCCGACAGCGCTCAATCTCCGACTCGGAAGTAACGCGGTGGCAAGATGTTAACTCCCTCGCCTGGTATACAAGAAGTCGTTGGTTCGATCCCGGCCATGACGACTGCTGTATATTTGGAGGTTGCATGTTTTGCCAGTAGGGTCGTGTGGATTTTTTCTCTGGGTCCTCCGGTTTTGGTTCCACATTTAGAATCGTTTAGAGTATTTGGCCTCTTCTTGGTTCTTTCGGTAAAGTCACGTAAAGGAAATAATAAAATAATAAAAATCATTTTATACTTTTTTTATATTTTCTTATTTTATTGTTCCCTCTACGTGACTTTACCAAAGAACCAAGAAGATGAATCCCTGCAGTCACGAAAGCTTTGAATCGAAAAGTATTTGGCCTCCGCTATAAATGTCCATGCTGTGACGAGCCGCTTAGTTGAGCTATCATTTGTGACGGCCAGGTCGCACTCGGTGGGCCTCTCTTTTAGCCCGCCCCCCCCTCCCAATACGTTCCATTCATTGGCTACCACATTCTGATAAGCTCCTCCCCCTCCTCCCCTTAACTTGTATTTAAGAACTTGCTCTTGGAATCCCTGCCTCACTTGATGCAGCAAATCCAGGCTGTGACGGCCCACCTGATGACGGAGACTTGTGTTGCCTCCGAAACGTCGTGATTTTATTTTTATTCCTTTTTTACCTACGTGACTTTACCGAAAAAATAACAGTATACTTACCCAGTAAATAAAAAGTTTAGTACGAAGAATCCCCCCAACCCCCGGGCCCCCCCCCCCCCCCCCCCCCCCCCCTCCATCGCTCACCAGAACGGCGCCTTCGCTCGGAAGCGCTCGCGGAAGCGGTGCTGCTCCACGTCGAAGGCGGCGCACTTCCTGCGCAGCACGGCCACCTCGGCGGCCTGCAGCGGCGCCACCTGCTGCTTCATGGCCACCGCGCCCTTCTTCAGGTTCGTCCACTTCTCCGGCAGCTCCTGCGGCCGACGCGCGGTACGCACGCAGAGGGAGGGAGACACAGAGAGCGGTGGGGAAGTGGTCGTTGTTAGTGGCTGCGAAACTTGCAGGCAGCCTGGGGCACCTCAGCCGAAGTGCCGCCCCTCTGTCGCCTACCAATTGATCTCCTCGGTGGCCGAGGACTCACTCCGGACTCATCTGGGAGCTCGTAAAACAAAAACTGCCAGATGCACAACTATATAACGCAACGCGCATCCGTCACCGGGAACAGAAAACCGCTGGGTGCACAATGAACCCATTTCCATTCGACGACGTACGTGTACGTGCACGTACGTCATCAGTTTTTTATTCTGATTCGTCGTCGTAAAGTACGTCGACGAATTTGTACACGTCGGAACGGAATCGAACGAAAACTAAAGTACATAACTTTATTGGTACCGAGGCTCCCACAAGGCCATGCGTGAGGGCTGGGGGCACAAATTTGCGCCAGCTATCATAGAGCGCGGTCGTGTCGCTACAGTTCTCTGCGGTGAGCATAAGGTCTTTAAAAACAACGACGCCACTACGCTGAACCGCTCGCACGTTCCCAGATTCAGAGGACAGTCTCGGAAAGGGAAACGTTAAGCGCCACACCACGGCCACGGGTCTCTCGGCGCTGATATTGCCGTTATTGACGCTCTGACCCCTAGGCCCCGACTGGACACCTGTGAGAAAGAGCTTCATAGCTCACCGGATTCCTCACGCGGTCTAAATAAATATTCCGCTTCCGATACCTCGAGCTGCCGTAGACGTCGTCCGGAAGCTCTGGTCGTACGACTTGAGGAGCTCGATGGTCTCCTTGAGCGGCTCGAACATTGCGTCCGTGCTCGCCTGCCGCTCCTTGACGGCCATCAGGTGGCCCATGACGTCCACCAAGGCGTGGTAGTCGCCCTCCTTTATCTTCTGGCCCAGGCCCTCCTCCTTCTCCTGCACAAACTGCTCCAGGCCAAGGAGGCTGCGATGAGAAGGGGGGGGGGGAGTAGGCAGCGTTCGAGAACCCAGTCTCGTTCCGGTTGGCCGGTCCAACCCCGGATTCCAACGCAGGTTCTCCCGCACCGCCGATTAGCGCGGTGTCGGCTACGTACGGTGAAAAACAAGTTCAACATACGTACTGGAGAAGCCACTGGGCTTGTGCACTTTTATATCTAGATTTAAAACGAATTTCTTTCGAACTGCTTTTTGGTACACACACACACATCGCCGCTACCACCACCACCGCCGCCGCCGCCAAACTCAAGGCCACCCGGGGAGTCACAGCCAAGCGACGTCTCCACCCACCTGTTGGTGACGTGGTCGACCAGGTGCTGCTTGAACATGAGGCTCCAGCGCTTGATGATGTTGAGCAGCGACGCCTTGAAGGGCGCGCGTCCACGCGCAGCCACCCCTCCGCCGTGGTGGACGGCTCGAGCCGCGACGCCTCCTCGTGCAGCCGCTCGTAGCTGTCCACCTGCTCGCGGAACTGCGCCAGCGTCGGGGGCTGCTCCATCACGCCCGCCGCGTGCCCCTCGTCGTCATCCGCCGCTCTGCCGCGCGAGTGGCGGGGGCGGGAAGAGGTGGGGGGCGCCACGGCGGCAACAATTGCTCGTCATCGTCGTCATCGCGTAGTGTTTCTACTGTGCCGCCTCCCATGCAAGATGTCAGTCTGGTGTCTCGAGACGTGGGTTCCAACCGGATCTCTCGCAGGGCAGCGGCCCACGGAAGCGGATGACAACAGAGCTACCTCCGAAGTCCCTTCAAGTGACCTTTGGTTGGTCCGCACACAGCGGAGGGCCGAGTGTTTAAACGTCAAGAGGTGACACAATATTGTTACACGCGCAGGTCCACGCACCCGTACGTGGACCTGCGCCCGAATCGTCGCTCCCGTCGCGCCTGGCCGGGCGACGGTCGCCCCGGCGCGTAAACGATCCTACCCGCCCGCCGCCAAAACCCTCGTCGACTCACGTGTGTGCCGTGGCGAGCATCTCCACCTCCTCGGGGTGAGCGCGTGGCCGTAGAGCAGGAACTGGCGCAGGTATTCGTGCCGGTCGTCGGCCCAGAGGTGCGCGTACGTCGCCAGCGTCGAGCGGTACTCCAGGCAGCGGGCCGCCGCGGTGCGCACGCGCCGCATCAGCTCGTCCCGCATGTCGGCCAGGTCGACCATGTCCTCCATGTCCGCCTGTCGACGACAAAGGCGGAGGCCCCCCCCCCCCCATCGTTAACCGGGGCAGCGGCGAGGGTTGGTGGATCGCCGCACGAGGGTCGTGAAACTCCCTTCCCCGCGCGGGTGGGCGTCGAGGAGGCGCCAGGAGAAGGCGGTACGGCCAAAAGTGTGGACGCCCAACTTCTGTCCGTACGTCATAGAGCGTTTCCCCCTCGCACGTGTGCGTTTTCTCCGGGTGAGCCGGTTTCCTCCCACATCTTAATAATACAGGACAGCAGAGCTTGGGTGGGCAATCGTTGGCACCTGCTCACTGCATGGCTGCCTNCTCGCTTGCTTACGCTTCCTTTGCGTCGCTCTCTCTCTTCAAGAGCAAGCGAACACTGTGCTGAGCTTATCAAGAGGAAACAAACAATAAAGGCACAGCACCGCAATTACCGCTCAAGCCCCTGGTACCGGAAGGGTCTTGAGCGCTGCGTGCGCGAAGCGGGGGCCGAACGTCGGTGACCGCGGCGGGGGAGGGGGTGGGGGAAAGGGGGACACGTCTTTGGCACGACGCCCCACGCCGCTCGCACCTGGTAGTGCGGGAAGCTGCTGTGCGCGGCGAGGCGCGGCACCAGCGACGAGACGCGGTACACGTCGTTCACCAGCGCCTCCACCAGGTCCGCGAGGCCGTCCCCGCTGTCCTGCTCGTCCAACGACGGGCTGAACACCAGCTCGGGCGCCACCAGCTCCAGCCGCACTTTGAAGAGCGGAGCTCCGCACGTCCGAGCATCTGCGCGACAACGTTTACAAGTGGCAATGTTTACAAAAGGGTCTATCCGCCCACCGCCACGTGGTGATGCTACATCGTCGTGCAATATATTGGGCACCACGGTGGTGAGATGTTAACTACACTCTTAGTTCTTTCGGTAAAGTCACGTAGGTATGTAATAAAAATTATAAAATAAAACAATGAAAATCACGACGTTTCGGAGGCAACACAAGTCTCTGTCATCAGGTGGGACCGTCACAGCCAGATTAGCTGCATCAAGCCTTGATGCAGCTAATCTACGTGACTTTACCGAAAGAACTAAGAGTATGAATCCTTGCAGTCACGAAAGCTTCAAATCGAGATGTTAACTACCTCATAATAAACGTTCTTGGGTTAGATCGCGTTATTTATAAATGTGTCATAACCCTCCACCACCCAACACGGCCAATCAGCAAAAAAGTGTCACGTTGAAAAAAGACAAATAGTTCACTACTTTAAACCCAAAAATGTTTATTATGAATAATATTGGTCGCGAAAGCCTACGTGTTAAACCGTTAACTACCTCGCCTGGTATACAGGAGATCATGGGTTTGATCCCGACCCTGACGCCTGCTGCTGTATATTTGGAGTTTGCGTGTATTTCTCTCTCTCCCCCATGGTCACGTGGATTTTCTCCGGGTCCTCCGGTTTTTCCCTCCACATTTAGAATCAACATCACACGTTTAGAGTATCTGGCTGCTATAAATTTCCACGTGACAAGCCACTTCGTTGAGCTATCGCTCGAGGCCAGCTCTGCGGGCCTTAACTGATAAGTTGAAACAATAGTTGAATAGCTTCAGTCTCTCTCACCCATGTTCTCGATGAGGAACTTGAGCGAGCACTCATGGCCGTGAAGAACCCATCCACCACCATCTCGTCCACGTACTCCACGTACGCCTGCCACTCCTCCGAGCTCGCGTCGCTTGCAGCAGCTCCAGTTCTCCTGAGAGACAGCGGCCCCCGCGGGCACGACGGCCGGGCAGCGGGAGGGCACCGTTAAACCCGTGTGTCCCGGTGGCGGGCGTCGCTCGCTCTACATCGGCTTTTAGCGGCGCGCTCCGCAGGACTCCACGGGAGGTGGGAAAATCGCCGGCCTAATTCGCGGCCTTTAATCGCAGCGCTTAGCCCACGGAGAAAATTCCACATTCCCATGGCCGTTGACTTCGCCCAAGGAGGAATCCGTTTCATCGGCCTCCGTGGAACGAACGGCACGATTTGAATTTGCGGCCCTCCCAGTTTTCGAATCACTTTCTCCAAGCCCAAATAAATGACCGCATGTAGCGAAATGCTGAATTAATGCGTTGAGTATTGTTATCTGCCTCGCCTGGTGTGCAGGAGGAGTTTGTGTGTCTCTCTCTCTCTCCTCTTGGTCACGTGGATTTTTCTACGGGTTTTTCCCTCCACATTTAGAATCGTCGTGCATTCGAGAGTATTTTTTACCGCTGTAAATTTCCACGCGACAATAAGCCACTTCGTTGAGCTATCATTCGTGATGGCCAGGACGCTTGTGAAAACGAGCTCTCTATATACACACAATAGAACCCCTCTTAACGACGGTAATTGGCTCCACGAAACCGGTCGTTTAGTGATTTGGTCGTTAAGCGAGAATAGGAAATACACGTCAAAGGCTTAATTCGTTCCGATAGCATCAAAAGTTACACTTTATCAACCAAATAATAAACTTCATATTTAAACAATAGATATGAATACATAAAGATACTAACAACATTATAAACACATAACATTAAAGAAACATAGTTAATCAATGCATCAATTAATATTTACTGTACCTACAACAGCCGGTTGTTAACAGGGCAATTGTCGGTAAGCAAAGACGTTGGGCTCTATGGAGGCACGACACCACTATACACTACATTATACACTACGCTATACACTACACTACTATACACTACCCTATGCACTACTATACACTACACTATATACTACATTATACACTACACTATACACTACACTACTATACACTACACTACTTTACACTATACTATACACTACTATACACTACACTATCCACTACTATACACTACACCACTACATTATACACTACAACAACACTACTATACACGCTACTTACACTACACTACTATACCTAAACTACCACTACTATACACTATCACTATACACGCACTACTATACCGCTACTATAACTGCTCTATGGAGGCCTGTTGTTAAGCGATCAGTCTTAACAGCGGTGGTAGATAACGGGCGACAGCGGGGCCTTCAGGAAAATACAACAACAAAAAACTGCACTTTAGTTTCGGTTAACCCGCGTACCTTGAGGAGCTCGTGAATCTTGTGGCCCGAGTCCCGCACGACTGGTACCGTTTCTCCACGTTGCGACAGAGAGGAGCGTCCCTTTGCTTCCTTGCGCTCGAAAACGGGCGACACCCAGGCTATGGCCCCCACCTCCACGTTCTCCTTGGCCTTCTGCGTGCGACTCTCCAGGCCCTTGAGAGGTCGCGCGTCGCTGGAGTACTCCCACCGCCTGGCGCGCGTGCGTAGCAACAGGAGCGGCGTCATTTGATCACGGGTGGCCGAAACCGTGATTTAAAATACAGACTATTTCCCTCCTTACAGTTACATAACCTCTCACGGCAGCTCTCTCGCCTTCTTCAGCAGTTGTTTATTGATCATTGTACCTGATGACGTTGCTTTTGCGATCGAAACCGTGATTTGTTTCTTTATTTCCAACTACGTGATTACGAGAGAACCAAAGAGTATCAACAAAATTTGTGTTTTACTATTTCTGTTTCACAAGCAAAGGCCCACTGAGCTATGTAGCTCTTTTTCAGAAGCCACCTGCCCGCAAATGATGGCGCAAACAAAGTGGTCTATCACGTGAAACTTTAATAGCAGGCAAATACTCTCAACGTATCTTTCCAAATGTGGAGGGGAAAAACCGGTGGAACCGGAGAATAATCCACACGACCACGGGGAGATAGAATAAGCAACTCCAAATATGGAGCAGGCGTCAGGGTTGGGATAGAACCCACGATCCCCAGGCGAGGTAGTTAACATCTCGCCACCGCGGCTCGCGTGAACACCTGCGTCACACAGCCACCCCTACTCGCCGCACCTTCACTCTTCCAGCAGAGCGTGCCTCTGCCAGCTCCAACTTGTCGTCCACCACCTGGAGCTGCCCGGCCACGAGGGGCAGCTCCACCTCCAGCACGGAGCGCAGCACCTTGTTGTACCAGCCGACCGTCAGCTCCAGGCTCTCCACGCACCTGCACCCCGAGCATCCCAAATAGGGAGTAAAGGTGCGGCCCTGCAAGTGCTTGCGCGCACCGCTGCTGGAGGAAGGACCTCCACTAGGCAAGCCACGAGAGAGGCTTGCTGGAGGGTGTTTTGACCTCCTCTTCCACGTTGACCAGACATCCCAACGGAAGAATATGTGGCAGTTACCCACACTTTACCCCACCACACGCGGCCAACTGCGGTGCATCCGTGTATCCTAATGGATGGAAAGAGGTGGGGGTTGTTTCATGAACTCGCTAATTTCTTCAACGTCACACCGGGAGATCAAAGTGGAAACCCTGGATTGCAAGTGGCAGAACCTCCTGAAAACTGGACCATGTGCGCCGGTGATGCTTTTCCGGTTAATATAATTGGCATCATTATTTCTCGAGGTCACTTTTATCTCTAGCGCTGCCCCAAATATCTGCAAATTGATCCGCGAATCGATGCGCCCACCGATCACCACGACCGCTCTACAGCTAACCAGCCTGGCCGCTCAGCCGTAGATCGAGCGGCTCATAGTCGGAAGGTCGCCAGTTCATCGTCCCTCCAAAATGAGTCCCGCTCTGTGGGAGGTGAACAGTGGTTGTCCTGTGGGTAGACTCGCCCTACCACAGGAATGTGGAATTGCCACCACTGGTTCTGAGACGGGCACCGCCTCCATACTATTTGACTTTTTGTTGACTATTCGATGCTGTTGCAGGGAGCGTAGTGCAGCAGTTAGAGGCTGCACAAGAACCTGGCAAACCCAGGTTCAATTTCCAGCTCACGGCCACCACAAGTCACGATTATCTGAACCGTTTTTGGGTCTCCCGTTAGATAGACTCAGCCTCAAATGAGTACCTCGTGCAGTGTGTAAACATCGCCACTCGGGAGACAAAGGCGGCCGGGCATGATGCTGCTAACCACACACCTCAACTCGTGTGCCGTGCCGGCCTTCATAGGTGCCANTCGCGGACAACACTTTCCCCAACAGTCTGATAAGGCTACACGGGGGATCTTTCTCTTTGCTGTCGCTGGACAGGCATCGGCCGCAACTCACCGCCGCAAATCCTCCCGCCCCGCGTACAGTCTCTGCGCCTCCTCCGGCACGACTTGAGTCCGCCAAAATCTTGCTCCCCTGCCAAACTACCACCGGCGCTGCCAGTGCCGCCGCCGCCACGCCGCCGCCACCGCCACGGGCCAACAACTCCAGGTACCGCACCTCCCGCAGCACGGCCACCAGCTGTGGAGGCACACAATTTCAGTTTTTCAGTTTCATTAATTTGGAATAACCCTGTGAGCCATTCGGCTCTTGATTCGGGTGCAACCGCAACAAACAATAAAATGTACTGTACGCAATTAAATCTTCCAGAAAAAGCACCATTTGTTTATGCTGCGGAATGGAGGCAGGGCCTCAACAACACTCTGCGAGGGCGGCGACGCGACCCAGCGGTCGCGTGCCTGCCGTCCTGTCGGTAGGAGCTCGCGGGTTCGAGCCCAAGCGGCCGCCCTGGTTAACGACAAAGTACCCCGCACCGCCTGCTTCGAAGTGGAAGACACCAGCTCGGAACGAGCCATAATTTGCCGAATGTGATCAATGATTACCTAAAAGATTACTTAATCGGGCAAAGCCACATGGCAACATTGCTCCCTACTTGCCAATTAATTCCCACAGATGCGTTCGCCTTGTACTGCGCAGAGACGGCTGCCACTGAGGGTTNCCCCCCCCACTCACAAAACGGAGGCCTGGCGTGGCAGATCGATCGCTTGTTTGCTAATTTTTTTTCAATCATGCTGGTGTGGGATCACATGCCTGAGGGTTGAAGTTGACCGATATGAGGCGAGTCTCGGGGTCCCGGCAGATGAGCGGCTGGGACAGGTTGAATTCCGACCTCTCGCCCACGGACTGGGCCCACTCGGCAAAGAGACGCTCCTTGTACCTGAGTCGCGCGCGCGCCGACAGACACCATCGCTCGAAACTCCTTCGGCTCAACAGCTGCACGGCGGGGGCGCACCGTGTCGACATCGGAAGGGCAAGCGACGGCAACGGGAATCGTGCGAGCACGCTCAGTTTCGAGATCACAGTTTTTGTCGATGGCAGGCCCGAAGGCGGGAAAGAAAAAAAAACGCAAGGCCGCAAACAGCACCGTTGAAGGTGTAAATTGTTTTGACTGAGCAACAGAGACGATGGGATAGGGAATTTAAAAAGGGGAGAAGTGCAATAGAAGACGCAGAAAGAGAAGTCAGGGTGACCTACAGGGTGGCGCCTGTGGTGGTGGTGGTGGCGGTGGTGGTGGCGGTGGTGTTGGTGGTGGTGGTTGAACACAGAGTGAAATGGTCAATTCTAGATTTGAAGTTTCCGTGACTGCAAGGATTCATACTCGGTAAAGTCACGTAGGTAAAAATTTAAATATTAAATTAAATCAAATTTTGCTGTGACGGTTCCACCTGATGACGGAGGCTTGTTTGCCTCCGAAACGTCGTGATTTAATTTAGTTGTTTTCATTTTATTATTTTTATTTTTCACCTACGTGACTTTACCCGACAGAACCAAAGAGCATGGATCCTTGCAGTCACGAAAATTTCAAATCTAGAAATAAGCCAATTCACGGAGCTGTATAATTTGTGACCAGTTTCACTTCTCAAGTAGAAAAAAAAGTTCATAGTTGAGTAATCTGAACACACGGCCATTCCGGTTTGTTCTCCGCCTCCGTGCCAAGGCACAAAAAATTAACCGGAAAAACAAGTTTTTCACTATAAATCCTTTATATGCGTGTTCAATGGGCCACAACCCAGGCCACATTGGTCTTTGAAACGGGCGGCTAGAGTCCTCTGTCCTCTGGCTTGAGATGGCTGCCACCTATGGGTCAGATGATTGCCTGCCACCATTAAGCAATTGGTAATTAAATGTATTTTTTTTTACCTAAAAAGTGTAAAATTTTGGATTTTTTTTCACGAAAAGAATTGTCACGCACAACGAGTCTGTGTGCAAAATGTCAGCTCGATTGGCGCAAGCAAGCAAGCAAGTGAACTTAATATAAAGATTTAAAAAGGGGTCCGCCTCGGCCGTTGACGCCCATTTCACCTCTCACCTATTGAGCAGCTCGATCATCTCCTCGTACTTCTGCATCATGCTGTGCGCCTCGACCGTCTCCATGCACCTGCACCGGCACCGCGTAATGGGGCACAAGACAGTGAGCCGCAAGTCAGACTTGCATCCAGCGACGGGGGGTGGGGGTGGGGGGTGGGGGGGGGGGGGGGGGGGGGTGGGGGGGGGGGGTGGGGGGGGACCAGCTGTCCAGAGTGCCATCGGTTCGATTCCATCTCAGAATTTTTCAAAATATAATTTTTTTTCAGAATATTCGTTTATACTGGAGGGATCCGGTGAACCATGACGCTCTTTTTCAAAAGACGTCCAGCGGTTTCACAGATGTCCAGTAGGTTCCATACCCTGGTGCGAAATCCCAATCGGGACATTCGCAGGTCACCCTTCAGGATTGGCGCACAACGGCCTCGTACTTTCGAATGCCATCACGGGACCTCCAACGACCACTGTGTCAAGCGGGCGGCAAGGAGTGGCATTTTACGGCCGACGCACTCAACGCACCCCGCCGCATTAACCGGGCGACGTTCGGATTCGTACCGCGAAACCTCCGCAGCGGGCTGCGAACGCCCTACCGCCGGGCCTCCGCGTCACTGCCACAGTGCAAGGGGGTGCCGGTGGTGGTTAGGAGATGTTAACTACCTCACCCGGTATACAGGAGGTCGTGGGTTCGATCCGACCCTGACGCCTGGATATTTGGAGTTTGCACATCTCTCTCAGTGCATACATTATCAGAGTTGTGTTTTTATTTGCATACGACTGCAGGTATTGTGGTCTATGCAAACATGACTCCTTGTAAAAAAAAGGTGTCAGTTTTGTTGCCAGATAGAAGGGTAAAAAAAACAATTATCGAGCTACCATTTGTGATAGCCGTGTCGCTTCTGAAGAAGAGCTATATGGCTCAGCGGGCCTTACTTGGTAAAATAAAAAAATAGTTTACAGTTTTCGTTTAGGCGGTGAACTGGAGCAGAGGGTGACGTACCGGTGGAGAAGTGCTTGAAATTCCTGTAGGGAACCTCGATCCTCCCTTCCAGCAGCTGGGCCCAACGCAGGCCTCCCGCCACGTAGGGCATGTTCTTACTGACGGGCGGCCGGCCTGCGGGTGCAACGTCGGAGGGGTTCATTCGATCGCGTTTCGTTTCGCGAGGGCCACGCTACAACGTTTTTTAATATATATCTGAGTGTGTGTGTGCACAGTTCCGAGGTATATAAAAGCCCCGAGCAGTAAACGCGCTGCCCTACGAACCCGAGTTCCATTCCCGCTCACGGCCAACACCAAGTGACGATTATCTGAACCAGTCCTGGGCCTTCCCTAGGTCGACTCAGCCTAAAATTAGTACCTGGTGCAGTGCGCAAACATCGCCACCGTGGAGACAAAGGCGGCCGGGCGTGGTGCTGGTCACCCACGCGCTCGTGTGCCGTGCCGGCTTTCATAGGTGCTGCCTCGCGAACAGCACTTGCCCCAACCGTCTGTTCAAGGCTATACGGGGATCTTTGCTTTGTCTTGAGGTGTATTAAGTACTTTAAACAACTCCTATTCACTCCAGCCCTCTCTCTCTGTGCTGTGAGGAAGGGCCACTGTTATTCACGAGTGTGTTGATTTCATTTCTAATTGAAGGAAAACACAAAAATACAACCCACAAGGCAAAAACACAATGAAGATGGATCGGACTACGCGACAGACGCCATCCGCTACGGCCGCGCGCTCACTCGTGCTCCGTCGCAGACGCAAAGTGGCGAGCAACTTAGAGCACTAATCGTTGTGTAGCGGCGAGAACCAACGCGTCGTTTCTTGACCGCAGAGAGGTTAGGGACACTTGGGGATAAGGGAAGACGGGAGCGAGTTGCAAATTCGAGCATTTAAGACAAAAGAGGCATCAGGAGATGCGTTTTGTCCCGCCGCATGGTGGCTGAACGCAGCGTGGCTGGGAGTTATAAAGGCGCGGAGGCTCACCAGAGTGACGACCACGGTGGCAGCGTTCAAAGAGAAACAAGGGAGTGACTAAACAGCAGCGAGAGAAAGAGTGGAGCGCATCAGAGGGCATGGATGCAACAAAAACAAATATCACCCTCACAGCTGTTACAGACCGGCCGGGCAAGTGCTCTCTGTCGCCTCAATCCACTGCTGGATGGAACGCCCCCAAGCTGTTGCCGTCTCTCAGGATCCCGCAAACGTAAACAATCCACTGAGCACTATACTATGAGACCTCCTTTACCAGTGGCAAAATATAGGAGTAGGTATTTACCCTTTCAACTGGTACAAAACTGACACCTTTATACAAGGCATCATGTTTGCAATAACCACAACACAAGCAGTCAAAATGCAAACAAAAAGAAACAACTCTGATAATGGTAATGATATGTACTGTCCTTGAAGTTGATTGGTCCACACCCGAGACAGCTTTCCTTAGAGCCTAGTCTCCATTGGTGTTGGACCAGATGACGCCAAAAGGCGTACAACTCAAAAACAGCGCACTATCAGAGTATTGAGAGCTCGGGGTAAGTATTTACACTACCGCCCGGACTGCTTGTGTTGTGGTTATTGCAAACATGATGCCTTGTATAAAGGTGTCAGTTTTGTACCAGTTTAAAGGGTAAAAACCTACTACTAAATCCACCGAGCGCCTGTGTTTTTACGAGCGCTGTTAGCGAGCGCCCGTTGAGGCCGGCGAGGCACACAAGGCCCACCAGGCAGAGCTAGGAGCACACACCCAGGTCCTTCTCCGTGGCGATGTGTCGGTTGTAGATGACCTTGGCGCTGTCCAGGTCGTGGTCGAACATGGTCACGAGGCGCGGCAGGTGCACGTTGGCGTCGTCCGCAATCAGAGGCCTCTCCAGCAGAGAGCCGAACATGTCAATGAGCTGCGTGGGGAAACAACGCCCAAGGTCAAAGTACTTGAAATGAAATGTATTTCTTTCACGTGTAATTTTTTATCATCACATCATACATTGCAACATTCTGCCTTTCTGGGCGGTAGTAGCATGGGCATCGACGGTATCAGCAGGCACACCGGACTCATCAGAGCAGGCGGGCGGGGGAGGGTTTTTGTCGGCAATCTGCCCAAAGAGAGCTCCTGGAGGTCATGGTGAGAGGTCACAGGCGCACAGAGGCCCTCGTCATCCAGCAGCGGATCGACAAACGGGGCGCTGCGTGTGCGCCAGATACCTTGAAGGCGTGCTCCACGCTCAGTGCGTCGGCGAAAGCTTGGCAGAAAATCGCTCCGAGCTGCCGGTCGCTGTCTTCAACCTGAATCTTGAAGTTCCGTACGTCCTTTTCAAACTCCTGCGCAAGGACAGCGTGGTCAGAGACAACATCTAACACAGGGTCCTTCATTGCAAGGTCCGCGGGCCACTGACGGCTCTCTGGTGGCCTTTAGTGCGACACCCCCAACTTTACACAAATGTGAAAACGCCCCCTATCATCTTCTTGGTTCTTTCGGTAAAGTCACGTAGAATGGATAATTCTCACGACGTTTGGCCACAACGCAAGCAGCCGTCCTCAGGTGAAGAACAGGTCTGTCGAGAAGACAGAGTCTGAATGAAACACCCAGGCTTGGAGCGTCTATTTAAGCTGGGTTGGAGGGGAAGAGTGCCTTGACAAAATAATTTGCATATCAAGAGGAATTTAGCATATTTATGGGAAATGCAGATATGGGATTAGTACTACTTGTGAAATGCGTAGGAGGTGGGCGGGGGTTTAAAGTCATATTATACCCGTGCATTATGCCCCTATCATCATTGTCGTCGTGCTGTCAAACCCCCAATGGTTTCAAATGTCTGGCGGCCCGCACACATCGATGATGTCTTATCGACAAAAGTGCCCCACCTCCCCCCCTCTGAAAATTAGTGAAGAACACTGGTCTAACCGAAAAGACGTAGGTTGTCACGGCCAAAGGGTGGGGCCAGGTTTGTGTGAAGACCCCTCCACCACCCTCGGTACGGCTAAGTAAATTAAATCGTCACGTGCACAGGTGTTGTTTAGCGCGCCATTTGCGATCATTTCATATGCACTTCTGCGGCTGTCTGGAACACCCTCCTTCTGATATCAGGAAGTCACTGGGAGCTCGATTGAAAACTCATTTCCTTAGAAATAATTTTTTCTGTTTAGTTTGTTGTCCTTCCCCGCACCTCAGATAAGCACGGTTGGCTATGTACGGTGCGAAAGAACTTCAACATACGTACGTTTCAGCTCTCCGTTGAGTCTCACAAACAATACCAGAATTAAACTAAAAACTTTTTTTTATTTCACCAGGTAAGGCCCACTGAGCTTTATAGCTCTTTTTCAGAAGCGGCCTGACCACAAAGATACTCAACCAAGTGGCTTATCTGAAATGTATAGCACAAAAATTTAAAATGCGTGTTCTTTCTAAAATGTATAGGGAAAAAGACTGGAGGACCCCGAAAAAAGTCCACGTAACCACAAGAAAAACACGCAAACTCCAAATATACAGCAGCAGGCGTCAGGGTCAGGACTGAACCCACGACCTCCTGCATACCAGGCGAGGTAGTTAACATCTCCTAGCCACCGTGATGATGATGAGAGAGAGACACGCAAACTCCAAATATACAGCAGCAGGCGTCAGGGTCGGGACCGAACCCACGACCTCCTGCATGCGAGGCGAGGTAGTTAACATCTCCTTGCCACCACGGATTCGCAAACCTGGTTTGTCACGTCCAAGGAGTCGTAAGTTTTCTCGGAAAACTGCCCAAACAGCTCCTGGAACTGCTGGTGGATGTCACAGATGCGCTGGCTCAACACCCGGCCACGGAGGCCCCCGATCTCAATCTTCTCCAGCTTGAACATGTCCACGGCCGTCACCAGCAGCTCCTGTCAGGGTGGCGGGGAAATGGACGGGGTGGATGCACCATCGACACATCCGCACGCATACCACGAAGACAAAGACTATTGGGGCAAGTACTGTTCGAGAGTAGAACCTATGAAGGCCTGCACGGCACACGAGAGGGTGAGTGGCCAGCACCACGCCCGACCACCTTTGTCTCCCTAGTGCGATATTTACACTCCGCACCAGGTACTCATTTGAGGCTGAGTCGACCTTGGGGAGGCCCTGGACCGGTTCAGATAATCGTCACTTGGTGTTGGCCGTGAGTGGGAATGGTAGCCGGGTTCGTAGGGCAGCGTGCTAACCGTTACACTACCGCTCACCCACACATACCACCATGCCCACTCTCACCAACACGACCGCCACAACCACAAAATCAACGGCGTTTTATGTTTAGCTGGTTGTCCTTCCCCCGCACGGTTGGCTACGTACGGCGCGAAAGAAGCATCAACATACGTACACACACCATTGCATCCAGCTGCCCAGTAGCGTCCTTCACGAGCCTCCTCCACAACAGACGCCAATCTGTTATGGAGGAGGAAAGTCCGCAGCTACAGATGTTTCCCGTTACCAACTACTACCACCATCACCGCCGCCTGTAGCCCCAACTACCCCCACAATAACGACGTGGCGACTGCCAGGACCCACCCCAGGCTCACTTACGCCGTGGATTTCGGCGCTCGGCTCTCACCGCCACCGGGAGAAGTNAGAGATGTGGGGAGGACGAAATGTTGGAATCTCACCTCCACGTCGGTGACTCTCTCCGTGAAGCGTCGAGGCGTGAGAAGACGGCGTTGGGCGGGAAATCCCAGCCGTCGTCGCCGCCGTCATCGCCGCCATCGTCATCGCTGCCCTTGCGCAGGGAGGCAGGGCCGCCCTCTCCTCCTCGTAGACGGAGCGGAAGAGGCGCAGGATGGAGAGGGCCTCGCGCACTCGGGCCAGGTTCTCCTCCGCCTCGCCCTTCAGCACCTCCTCAGCGTTGATGAACGTGCGGGCCTACGCGCAGTGATATCTTGTTGTTGTTGTTTTTCGTTTTACCAGGTAAGGCCCCTGCCGGTACGTCACCCTCTGCGCCGTTCACCGCTTAAGCTAAAGCTATAAACTACTTTTTATTTTACCAGGTAGGGCCTCATCTTCTTGGTTCTTTCGGTAAATCACGTAGAAGGGAAGTAATAAAATAATAAAAATAAACAGGTAGGGCCTGCTGAGCCGTATAGCTCTTTTTCAACAGCGATCTGCCTGTCGCAAGTGATAGGCCAACGAAGTGGCTTATTTGCGTGGAAATGTCATTGCAGGCAAGTACTCGAAACACACGCGACCAAGGGGAGAGAGACACGCAAACTTCAAATATACAGCAGGCGTCAGGGTCTGGATGGAACCCACGACCTCCTTGCATGCCGCGAGGTAGTTAACATCGTGCCACCGTGGCGCCCCAAAACCAACCCCTACCCTAAATTTCGATTTAAAGCTTTCGTGACTGCAGGGATTCATCTTCTTGGTTCTTTCGGTAAAGTCACGTAGAAGGGAAATAATAAAATAATAAAAATACAACATAATAAAATAATTCTCACGACGTTTCGGCCACAACGCAAGCAGCCGTCCTCAGGCGAAGAACAGGTCTGTCTGTATTTCATTACGTTTTATTTTTATTACTTTATTATTTCCCTTCTACGTGACTTTACCGAAAGAGCCAGGAAGATCAACCCCTACCCATGAAGCCTAACGCAGCAAACGTTCGCCGGCGGAAACAAACCGTTGCCTCCCCTGAAGGAACGCAGTAATATCCGCGGTGGAGGGTGGGGGTTCTGGGGAGGGTCCTGCCCCGCGTCCCCACGCCCCACCTGCTGGATGAGGAGGTTGCAAATCTCCTGCAGCAGCACCACGATGCGCTCGGCGTTCGGTAGAAACGCGAGTTGCGCCACACGAGGGCGACGACGCGCATCAGCGGAGCCAGCAGCGGTCCGGCCTCGTTCAGCTCGGCACCCTCCACGTCCTCCATCGTGCGCTTCAGTGGCTTCAGGTTGCTGTTGATGTTGCGCGCCTCCTCCAGGGCTGTGGGCAGGAGGAGAGGAAAACTTTCAAAACGATAAACTGTCTTTTTTATTTTACCACGTAAGCCCAGCGACCTGCGTAACAAATTATGCTACGAAGTGGCTTATCATCTCGATTTAAAGCTTTCGTGACTGCAGGGATTCATCTTCTTGGTTCTTTCGGTAAAGTCACGTAGAAGGGAAATAATAAATAATAAAAATAAAACATAATAAAATGATTTTAAAGCTTTCGTGACTGCAGGGATTCATCTTCTTGGTTCTTTCGGTAAAGTCACGTAGAAGGGAAGTAATAAAATAATAAAAAATAAAACATAATAAAATAATTCTCACGACGTTTCGGCCACAACGCAAGCAGCCGTCCTCAGGTGAAGACCAGGTCTGTCGGGGAGACAGCGTCTGAATGGGACAGACCTGGTCTTCACCTGAGGACGGCTGCTTGCATTGTGGCCGAAACGTCGTGAGAATTTTAATAATGTTTTATTTTAATTATTTTATTATTTCCCTTCTACGTGACTTTACCGAAAGAACCAAGAAGATGGCTTATCATCATGTAGACATTTAAGCAGCCAAATACTCGAAACACATTGATTCTAAATATGGAAGGAAAACCGGAAGACCCCAAGAAAAATCCACGTGACCACGGAGAGAGAGAGAGACAAGCAAACTTAAAATACACAGCAGGAATCAGAGTCGGGATCAAACCCACGACCTCCTGTATAACAGGCGAGGTAGTTAACATCTCGCCACCACAGCTACATGTAACCCAGGACTCTCACCAGTGACCACGTCCTGTATCATGGCCTTGAAGGCCGGGAAGTAGGTGCTCTGTGTCTTCTCCAAGAGGTCGCCCATGGAGCACACGCGCCGGGACTGCAGCTGCTCGTGGATGCACTCCAGGTCCGCGTATCTGGTGGAGTGCAGTCGGCAAGCGGACGTTCATTTTACCGTGAAGGTTTTTTTCGCGGTTGTGGAGGTCCTTTCGCAGAGGTCGTAAACGGGTTTTGATTCCTTACCCGTACCCGTACCCGGCGGCACCAGGGTCGCAAATGGGTACCCGTACCCGTACCCGGCCGGGTACGGGTAGCCGTTCCCTACCCGTACCCGTACCCTACCCGAAATGAGTGACAAACAGTTCATAATCAACGTTTTTGGGTTTAGATCGCGTTATTTATAAATGTGTCGTAACCCTCCACCACCCGACACGGCCAATCAGGAAAAAAGTGTCACGTTGACAAAGACAAATAGTTCACTGCTTTAGCCCACCGGTGTGTTGAAGCCACAACATTTACAATTTGAGTACGACGTTTCGCTGGTAATTGCATCCAGCATCATCGCAATTCGCCAGTAATTGCATCCAGCATCATCGGGCAATTCGCCAGATTGCCGATGATGTGGATGCAATTCCAGCGAAACGTCGTCTCAAATTTAAATTTGGGCTTCGTGGACTAAAGCAGTGAACTATTTGTCTTTGTCAACGTGACACTTTTTACTGATTGGCCGTGTCGGGTGGTGGAGGGTTACGACACATTTATAAATAACGCGATCTAAACCCAAAAACGTACCCGGCCGGGTACGGGTAGCCAGGTATCGGTAGGATACGGGTATCGGGTACCCGGTTGCGAACTCTGCCCTTCCGGCAGCAGTGGCATAAGCAGGAAATTGCAGGGCGGCTCTTTCACCCCTTTGCATTCGCTAGCAATCACGCGGTAGGCGCTGGACTCGCCTGCTTTGCCAGAACTCCAGCTCGGCGCTGGGGTTGGGGTTGAGTCCCTCCATCAGAGGCCTGGATGAGTCCTTCTTCAGCACCTCCTGGATCTGGTGGCTCCACTCGATGACCACCGACTCGATGGCGTGCACCACCGAGCGGTCCACGCTGTCCTCACTGCGCACGCGGCACCGGCGATGACCCGCCGTGTGATTTTTACAAACTTGGCTGGCTAAGGCTCAACAAATGGCAATCGTTCAGAGCGCTTGGTGTTCGCGTTATTCTTATCTTATCTTAACGGCATTAATATGGCGCCTTAACCAAGGCGCTTTACGAAGAATTAACAGCGGTACAAAAACATATGAATGAAATAGATGAGAGGGACCAATGGGTAAATCTGTGATGATGCGTGAAATCGGTGAAAGCAAAATTGATGACGGTAAATGATGACGATGATGACGATGATGAATGGATTGAATGAATGGGGAATGGCTAGCAAGGCCAACGCAAAGGGAGTTATGTTTCACCAGAGTTTACATTCTGCGGTCGTTGCACAGGAGGGGGCAGTGCCGGATTAACCTAGTGCGGGGCCTGTAGCATGATGTTATAAAGGGGCCGTAAATTAAAAAACACACGTAAATATTAAAACACAAATATTTAACTTGCACAGTAAAGTAATTGTATTTTTTCATTTTCTATACAGCAGATAATACGACAAATCGCTAACCTTAAACACCCGGTCGTTCGTAAAAGTTGACGGTGTTATAGTACTATAGTAATAGAGCAAGTGCAGAATCACTGAACCGGAGTTGATAGCTTGAAAGCATTTAGCGCGAGGCCCTTGAAAGTGCGGGGCCCGTAGCATTTGCTACTTTTGCTACTAGGATAACGTGGCACTGGGAGGGGGTAATGTAACTATTTGGCATCATGTGAATAGTACATTTGCAAGTGCAGTACTTTTCATGGTTGGAAAAATATGGATCGTGACGCCAACACATAAGGTCTGCTATTTTTCCAACAACGTTGCGGCCGTCAAACAGAATATGTTTTAATTATCAGTGGTGAAATCTATCCGTAATTAAGTGAAAAAGACCACTTCAATATGATGAGGTTCTTTTCTATGCAATCGTCAGTGACCAAGCCGAGCCAATATTCCCGGCTGCACTTTGAAAAAGCCGCATTAATCACGTCGTGTTCAAAACCCAGCATCTCAGCCTCAACGCTCTGACTGACAGAGGGAGGCGTTGAACCTGGAACTGAACAGGGTATAAGGGCCTCAAGTTAGTCAAGCCAAAGTGATATGCTGCTCAAATGAGGCATTGGTGCTCACTTCTCCTTCTCACAGCCCTGTGAGCACATTCCTATGATGGGAGCAAGTCCATCCATTAGATCAGCGGTCGGGAACCTATGGCTCGCGAGCCATATATGGCTCTTCCGGTGACGGCATATGGCTCCCAGACAATTTTGAGTTGAAAAAAATAAATAAGAAAATATAAAAATACTACATGGCTCTCAATGCAATATATTTAGAAATATTTGGCTTTTATGGCTCTCCCAGTCAAAAAGGTTCCCGACCCCTACATTAGATGATCACTTTTGACTTCCCCCACAAAGCGGCACTCACTTTATCGACCCCAGAAGGATGATTGGCTGAGTCAAACCCCCAACCAGGATTGCTCTACCGCTGACTCACCCGTATGTACGTGCGCACGTTAAACTTCTTTCGGACCGTACGTAACCAACCGTACTAATCGGAGTCTGCAGTAGTGTATAGTAATGCAGTGCACAGTCGTATGTATGTTGAACTTTTTTCGCACCGTACGTAGCCAACCGTGCCCAATCGGAGGTGCGTGGAAGGACAACAAACCAAAGTCCAAAAAGCAGGGTACTGGAACGCTTGAGACGTGACGCGTGCCACTCTGAGTTGCTCGGCATTACTTAAGCACGTTGCTGGTTTTTTGTTTTTATCCGAAACTCACTCTTTGAGCGGACGGTCGGCGTCAACCACACGCTCGGCACCGGCCGGGATGGGCAGCAGCGTCTTGCCCTTGACCTGCCCCGACACGACGAACACGCTACTCTGCAGGCTGCCCAGGTGCCGCCGCAGGTCCTGCGCCACCACCGCCGGCCACCCTCCGTGATTTTTCTCGTTGCCCAGAATCGGCACGATCACCTGCGCGCGCCGACGTCGGAGATTTACTCCTGGGGATGCGGTTGTCGCGGTTGCGCCGCCGTTAAGCCTCTCCGGCACGAGGTCCGAACGGTTCGTTGCCACTCGCTGGGGAGCTTCAGTAGATCGAACGAGGAAAGAACCAGCGTGCGGAGGCAAACGCCGGACCGCCGTGCCCTGACAACGCGCGGCTCAACCCGAAAGCTAGCCTCTCGCTTCGCCGCCACAAAACACGGTCACAGTCACAAGGGTGGAAACCAGGTTTGGGGGTGGTGGAGGGGTATACTCTAACAAATGTCGAGCCAATAGGAAGATGTTGATTCGGTGAACGGATGGAGACACGCAGGGGAAAAAGAAACGGTTCTGTGCGTTTGCCAAACTGGCAAACTTTATGTGGGTGCCAACTTAATACTTTAGCCATTCAACACGGCTGTATGTTCATCAAAGGGACCAATTGCACAAATAATGTAGCCAGTAAGTTAATACGATGCATCAAAAGTGTTACTGGTGGCAGACGAAACAATTGGGCTGATAGAGCTGATTCATATGTAAATGTGCATTACTATTTTAATGACATGTGACACCCACGCAGCTAATGGCTACAGCTGCAGACATGGGCTGACGGTCACACAATTCTATCTCTTTACATAAGCTGTTGCACATTTCTCCCACTTTCACACGTACAGACGTTAATGCAAAATCCACTGCAGGATGAGGGCCTGTGCTTGCCGTGTGACCATACTTCACCAAGCGGGGAGCGTAGACAGACATGGGAGCACAGAAGTAAGGTACAACAAGGAGTTTGCCACACGGTCCTTTATAACAGGACTATGTTTACCGAGGGCAGTTATTGAAGGCTAACCGGAACAACGTGATGAACTCAAGGACAGACAACATATTGTAAAAAGCTGAACTTAAAAATGAAGGGCAACACGTTTGATCTACAGTGCTGATATTGTACGGTGTCAATAAAACACATTTAAGGTGTGAGTGAGCCTAATTAGGTCAGCAAACCAATGTTAATGTGATGATGGTTTTGCACTGATGACCCAGCTAGAGGCATCAACTTCACTTTACTTGAGAACACCGTCTCATGGTTGAAACAAAGATTGTCTGTGGTTATGGCCACTATGAAAACCACTGAACTATCCAGGCAAGATGTTAACTACCTCGCCTTGACACCAGTATATATGGATAGTCTTTGTTTTTTCGGTAAAGTCATGTAGGTATAAAATAAAATATATATGGAGTTTGCGTGTCTCTCTCCCCGTGGTCACGTCAATTTTTCTCCGGGTCACCCGGTTTTTCCCTCCACATTTAGAATCAACGTGCGTTTAGAATGTTTGGCTGCTATAAAAAGTCCACGCGATAAGCCACTTCGTTGAACTATCAATTAACGATAGCCATGTCGCTTCTAAAAAAAAGTTATTTAACTCATTGGGCCTTACCTGGTGAATTTTTTTTATAATAAAAGTTTTTAAAGTTTTTATAGTCTACCTATAACACTTATTTCTTCACATTGGTGAACCGGCTAAGACTATCACCTCACTACCCTTAAGAAACTTGATCAATCTCAGGTGAATAAAACCCAGATTCTCACATTCTCAGTGTCTCTGACACGGCTATTATTACGAACTCCACTGAGGCCATTCTAAAATTCTAAACCCTTACCTACATGTCAGAGAAATCCGACACGGCTAAGACAATTCCATGACTTTCCGTGTGCTTTCAACGTAATGTACACTGCCAGTGTGGAAGAGCGGACAAAATAACTGCAGGAGATAATGTTCGGCAGAGGACCGCAAAAATCTTACCACATTTTTTTTTAAACCGTGATATTAAATGCCATCTGCAGGGCCCTCTCCAGAGGTCATTCGAGTGCATTGCTGGCCAATACACCAAGCACTGTGACCCATTCTGGTGAGATCTAATTGACCAACAATCACCACTATAACAGCAGGGTATAGACATAAAGTACTCGCACAATCTATTTGTACGCATGATAATTGGTTTTTTACCCTTCTTATCTGGTCCAACCCATGTGAGACTAGGCTCTAAGGAAAGCTGTCTCGGGTGTGGACCATCAACTTCAAGGACAGTGCATATATTATCGAGTTATGTTTTTTGTTGCATTACGACTGCAGGTATTGTGGTCTATGCAAACATGACTCCTTGTAAAAAAAAGGTGTCAGTTTTGTTGCCAGATAGAAGGCTAAAAAACAATTATCATATTTTTTACTGGCAAATGAGGTTCCAATGGTATTTGTACGCAAACAATCAATCAAAATCGGTCCACTTTTCGAACTGAATTGGGTCACAGGGGCAGCGACTCCACCAAGGCCTTCCTTCCTGCCCTGTCCTCCGCAGCGTGGACGGCCTCGAGCGCGCTTTTTGTATGTATTGTTGTTTTCACGTATCCATTCTTAGTCCGGGATTCATATTTGTCAACCAGCTGTGACGATAACTGTCTGATTAAGTTAGCTTTTTCGTCCTGATTTGTCCTGAGAGCCACACAAATCTTTCTGTGGATCGTGGTTCGCGATCCGGGTATTGGCCACCACTGCTCTGGTGTGTGCGTATGTTGAACTTCTTTCGCACCATACGTAGCCAACCGTGCTCCTCAGACGTGCGGGGGGAAGGATAACAAACGGAACACAAAAAGCAGCTCTAAAGAAATTCGTTTTCAATCTTGATTTAAAAGTGCATAACTCCATTCGCTTCCTAATATCTCCAGCGGCTTCGGAGTAGCTACAGTGGCTTCTCCAGTTAGTACCGCGTTGAACTTCTTTCGCACCGTACTAATCAGAGGCGCGGACGTCTTTCGGCTGGCGGTGACGTTGGAGCGATAGGCACATTCAAGGTGCTGCCACCTTCACCCGGGGACCTCTCCCCAAACACCGCCACAGAATGAATTCGGCGGTGAGGGTGGTCCAAGGCAACCAGTAAGCGGACTCCGCCAACTTTCAGTGGAACAAAAAAAACACCGACAGGCCCTCGGGAAGTTATAACCACACCCCAGACTACCTCGTTAACTTTTTTGTTGTTATTTACCTTCGACGCATACCTGTCAAGCCCTTATCAGTGNCCCTACCTTATTACAGACCAAACCAGACCTTATTGGTCACCCCGTGCCCCTTATACATCTAACGTTCATCCTACAAAGTCCCATCACAAGGAGAAACACAAACAAATAGACACAATTATTTTTTGCCCGTATTGAAACGGCTGTACCCGTAAACTCGAATTCCCTGTACAAACTACTGGGGTAAACCGTGTGGGTTGACACGGTATGGTAGTATATTGTGTATAGTAGCGTAGTGCATAGTGTAGTGTATATCAAACCTGTCAACCCCTTATCAGTGCCTATCCTATTACAGACCAATTCAGACATTATTGGTCGCCCCGTGTCCCCTACAAATCTCAGCGTTAATCCTACAAAGTCCCATCATGAAACGGCTGCACTCCGTATGGACCTGAAAGTCAATTTCTCTGTACAAGAATACGGGGTAAGGTGTCATGCCGTGGGGGGGGGTGGTAAGAGAGATGGGGAGGGGGGCTTTAACCGTCGAACTCAAACCTGTCAAGCCACACGGTTTACCCGCATTCTTGTACAGGGAAATTGAGTTTCCAGGTCCATACGAGAACTACAACCATTTCAATATGGCAAAAAATAATATTTGTGATTCTCGCTTGTGATGGGCACTTTGCAGGATGAACGTTGCGATGTTTAAAGGGGCACTGGGGGTGACCAACCGGGTCTGAATTGTGGGTAGGGGGGGGGGGGTGTTTACTGATAAAGAGTTAACAGCGACGCGAAAACTAAACCGCAAGTAACACAAAAAAACCACAATCGACGCCGAACGATCCGCGCGGAGCGGACGTAGCGGACGACGTTTCGCCCCTCACCTCCTCCACCAGGGCGGCAAACTGCTCCAGGGGCGCGTAGCTGAGGTCTCCGCACAGCAGCGCCTTGCGGATCGTCTCGGCGGAATGGGTGGGAAGCACCACCACCGCCACCGGACGTGTCCGCCGACTTCTTGGCGAAGAAGACCGCTTTCGCCGCGCTGCTGGCCCCAGCCGTCTTGGCCGCTGACCCCGACGGCGGTGGGAATCCCAACGAGGGCTGCAGAAGCCCCGCGGGCGTGAGCGAGATGACCAGCAGGGGCGAGTGGTCGGCTCCTCGGTTGTCGAGGAAGTCGAGGAGGAGCCGCCGGCAGTCCTCGATGGCCACGCACTTCTGCCACCGGTCCGCCTTGATGCGGAACGTCTTGAGGGTGTACGCCTCGAGGAAGGCCAGGCGGGCGTCGCCGGAGCTGTCCTCCATCGTACTCACCTTACGTGCTTGTTTCGGGGCGGTGGGGGGTGTTGTCGACCGGTTGATGTCTGCAAAACATTGACAAACAAACAACAACAAAGTGTAACTTACGAACGCGCTCCAGGGCGCTTGGCGTCGAGGTGCACCTAGCCTGGCACGCGCGCTAATGTAGAGTGTAGAGCAGACATGGGCAAAGTACGGCCGCGGGCCGTATACGACCCGTTGGGCTTTTTAATCCGGCCGCCGAACTTGTCCAAATATTATTATTAAATTAAATTTTACCTTCCTCCTATAATGCCCCATTTCCCATTAGATGGCGCACTTTGTGTAATTCATTTATATTAGTTCACACAAACACTCCATCCATCTGTTCCTGACCAGGCCCCTCTGTCAAATTTTAGAACCCATTGTGGACCTCGAGTGAAAAAGTTTGCCCACCCCTGGTGTAGAGTCTTAGCTAGGCTGATGTAGAGTCTTAGCTAGGGCTGGTGTAGAGTCTTAGCTAGGCTGATGTAGAGTCTTAGCTGGGCTGATGTAGAGTCTTAGCTAGGGCTGTGTAGAGTCTTAGCTAGGGCTGATGTAGAGTCTTAGCTAGGGCTGATGTAGAGTCTTAGCTAGGGCTGGTGTAGAGTCTTAGCTAGGGCTGATGTAGAGTCTTAGCTAGGGCTAGAGTCTTAGCTAGGGCTAATGTAGAGTCTAGCTAGGGCTGATGAGAGTCTTAGCTAGGGCTAATGTAGAGTCTAGCTAGGCTGATGTAGAGTCGTAGCTAGGGCTAATGTAAGTCTTAGCTAGGGCTGATGTAGAGTCTTAGCTAGAGCTATGTAGAGTCTTAGCTAGGGTTAATGTAGAGTCTTAGCTAGGGCTAATGTAGAGTCTTAGCTAGGGCTAATGTAGAGTCTTAGCTAGGGCTAATGTAGAGTCTAGCTAGGGCTGATGTAGAGTCTTAGCTAGGGCTAATGTAGAGTCTTAGCTAGGGCTGATATAGAGTCTTAGCTAGGGCTAATGTAGAGTCTTAGCTAGGGCTGATGTAGAGTCTTAGCTAGGGCTAATGTAGAGTCTTAGCTAGGGCTGATGTAGAGTCGTAGCTAGGGTTAATGTAAAGTCTTAGCTAGGGCTGATGTAGAGTCTTAGCTAGAGCTAATGTAGAGTCTTAGCTAGGGTTAATGTAGAGTCTTAGCTAGGGCTAATGTAGAGTCTTAGCTAGGGCTAATGTAGAGTCTTAGCTAGGGCTAATGTAGAGTCTTAGCTAGGGCTGATGTAGAGTCTTAGCTAGGGCTAATGTAGAGTCTTAGCTAGGGCTGATGTAGAGTCGTAGCTAGGGCTAATGTAAAGTCTTAGGGCTGATGTAGAGTCTTAGCTAGAGCTAATGTAGAGTCTTAGCTAGGGTTAATGTAGAGTCTTAGCTAGGGCTAATGTAGAGTCTTAGCTAGGGCTAATGAGTCTTAGCTAGAATGTAGAGGCTAGGGCTGATATAGAGTGGCAGGCTAATGTAGAGTCTTAGCTAGGGCTAGAGTCTTANCAGGCTATTAGAGGCTAGGGCTGATATAGAGTAGCTAGGGCTAATGTAGAGTCTAGGGCATTAGAGTCTGCTAGGGCTAAGTGGTCTTAGGGCATATAGAGTCTTAGCTAGGGCTGATATAGAGTCTTAGCNAGAATGTAGAGGCTAGGGCTATGTAGAGTCTTAGCTAGGGCNAAAGATCTTAGCTAGGGCAATGTAGAGTCTTACAGCTGGGGCAAGTGCTGTTAGCGGAGCCATTACCCAATGCACACACAAAGACGAAGACCCCATACAGCCTTACAGACTGTTGGGGCAAGTGCTGTTAGCGAGTAGCACACAAAGACGAAGACCCCATACAGCCTTACAGACTGTTAGGGGCAAGTGCTGTTAGCGAGTAGCACACACAAAGACAAAGATCCCCATGCAGCCTTACAGATTGTTAGGGGCAAGTGCTGTTAGCGAGTAGCACACACACACACAAAGACAAAGATCCCCCTACAGTCTTACAGACTATTAGGGGCAAGTGCTGTTAGCGAGTAGCACACACAAAGACAAAGATCCCCTACAGCCTTACAGATTGTTAGGGGCAAGTGCTGTTAGCGAGTAGNACACACACACAAAGACAAAGATCCCCTACAGCCTTACAGATTGTTAGGGGCAAGTGCTGTTAGCGAGTAGNACACACACACAAAGACAAAGATCCCCTACAGCCTTACAGACTGTGGGGCAAGTGCTGTTAGCGAGTAACACACAAAGACAAAGATCCCGACAGCCTTACAGACTGTTGGGGCAAGTGCTGTTAGCGAGTAACACACAAAGACAAAGATCCCCTACAGCCTTAAGACTGTTTGGGGCAAGTGCTGTTAGCGAGTAGCACACAAAGACAAAGATCCCCCATACAGCCTTACAGACTGTTAGGGGCAAGTGCTGTTAGCGAGTAGCCAGCATCAGCAAGCAGCTTCCCACCTGAACAACTTCTTCCGCAGGAGCCGTGGTAGTGGTGGTGGTTGTGGTGGTGGTGGTTGTGGTTGAAGTGAGCGTTGTTGTATCAGCCGTGGCCTAGGCAACGGCAGCAGAGGCGGTCGGCCTGAGGGGGTTGTGCGTGGTGGGGTTGTTGCATGCGACTGGGTTGTGTTCACGGGCGAGTCGCTATGGCAACGGGCAACCACCTCCCCCCCACCCCCCCACCACCACCACCGACAACTTGCACCAATCACCAACAGTCAACGACAACGACCAACCACCACCAACAACTAACAACTACCACTACCAACCGCCACCACTAGCAGTAACCACCACCACCACTTACTACAACAACACCAACGACAATCACCAACAACAACAATAACCATCAACACGAACAACAACAACCACCACTAATAACACCAACAACAATCACCAACAACCAACAGCATCAACCACAACTAATAATAACCAACAACAATCACCAACAACAACAATAACCATCAACCACGAACAACAACAACCACCACTAATAACAACCAACAACAATCACCAACAACAATAATAACCATCAACCACGAACAACAACAACCACAACTAATAATAACCAACAACAATCACCAACAACAATAATAACCATCAACCACGAACAACAACAACCACCACTAATAACAACCAACAACAATCACCAACAACAGCAACAACCATCAACCACGAACAACAACCACCACTAATAACCACCAACAACAACCATCAACCACGAACAACAACCACCAACCGTCGTCTGTGAATAACGTTACGCGGTAATAGCTTTGGTGGTGGGGGTTGGTGGCGTCTGTAGGGAACTCACCCACGTGTGTCTGTGTGTGTCTGTGTATCTGTGTGTGTCTGTGTGTATCTGTGTGTGTCACCAATGTGTGTGTGTCTGTGTGTCTGTGCGTGTGTCTGTGTGTGTGTCTGTGTGTGTCTGTGTATCTGTGTGTGTGTCTTGCGTGTGTCTGTGAATGTCTGTGGTGTGTCTGTGTGCGTGTGTGTGTGTCTGTGTGTGTGTCTGTGTGTGTGTATCTGTGTGTGTGTCTGTGCGTGTGTCTGTGTGTCTGTGCGTGTGTCTGTGTGTGTGTCTGTGTGTGTCTGTGTATCTGTGTGTGTGTCTGCGTGTGTCTGTGTGTGTGTGTCTGTGTGTGTGTCTGTGTGTGTGTGTGCCGGTGGCTAAAGCACAGCAAGTTGGCACAGTGGGGGCACAGGTGGTGCATCAGCCACTCATCTCGGTCATCTCGGTCAGTCGACCCGTGGCACCTGCTGGGTCTGCCCCGTGACCTCCTGCCAGCGGGCGTTCGACACTTCACGTGGTAGCCTCAAGGTGCACATGGCCTGGCACAAGCGTCGTGGTGACGTCAACGCCACTTAGTGGCGAATGGCGGTTGTTGTTGTTGTTGTGTGTCTGTGTGTTAGTGTGTATGTGTCTGTNTGCAGCGGTGTGTCTGTGTTAGTGTGTCTGTGTGTGTGTCTGTGTGTCTGTGTGTCAGTGTGTGTCTGTGTGTCAGTATTTCGGTCAGTGAGTCAGTGTGTGTGTCGTGTTAGTGTGTCTGTGTGTTAGTGTGCAGTGTGTGTCTTGGTCAGTATTTCTGTGTCAGTGAGTCGGTGTTATGTGTCTGGTGTGTCTGTGTGTGTGTCTGTGTGTATCAGTATGTCTGTGTGTGTCATGTGTCAGATGTCTGTCTGTGTGTCAGTTATCTGTGTGTCTGTGTGTGTCAGTGTATCTGTGTGTTTGTTATGTAGTGTATCTGTTGTGTCTGTGTGTCAGTGTATCTGTGTGTGTCTGTGTGTGTGTGATGGGGAGCGGTGGTGTAGCAGTTAGCGCTTCGCTGCACTACGAACCTGGCGACCCGAGTTCGATTCCCGCTCACGCCAACACAAGTGAAGATCATCTGAACCGGTCCTGGGCCTCAAATGAGTCCTTGTGCGGTGTGTAAACGTCGCCACGAGGGAGACAAAGCGGCCGGGCGTGGTGCTGGCCACCCACCCCTCGTGTACCGTTCCGGCCTTCATAGGTGCTCGCAAACAGCACTTGCCCTACAGTCTGTTAAGGCTACACGGGGGATCTTTGTCTTTGGTCCTGTAGTGTAGCACGGTTGGCTACGTACGGTGCGAAAGAAGTCATTTGTGTATCTACATGGGTCTCTTACGAGTGGCTATGTATTTTATTGGGTCCCTGTGTATATATGTGGGTCTCTGTATCTCAATGAGTCTCGTCTGCGTCTGTATGGATATATTCTATGATCATATGACCACAATTGCACTACTGTGTCTTGTCTTAAATATAAATCTACCATTCCCTACGCGTATCTATGCAACACAGTTCTGTGGAGGGAGCTGGTAGGAACGTTGGGCTGCTCGGTCAATGGCCAGGGTCAACGGCGGCGTGGTATATTCCGCAAATATGCCCGACTGTGAGGACAGGCACAAGCCGCGTGAGTAGGTTAAACGTTGAGTTTTATAAGGGCACCACGGGGTGACCAGCCCTCCCACCCAGCCCCACCCAGCCCCCACCCAGCCCCACCCCTCCCACCCCCACCCACCCTCCCTCCCCACCCAGCCAGCCCCTCCCTGCACGACGGACGGACAATAATCCCTGTGGGCTGGTGTAACCAGGAGGTTCCTACCAGTAATGTAGTTTAGTGACAACTTTGCCAGTAAGTTGGTTAGGCCAGAAGGTGGCAGCACTCACCCACGATTGTGAGAAACACGCGGAATCCCTTTAGTTTCCAATGCACGTTAATATTTTGTTTATTAAAGCGAGTGCTGTTAATTTGTAAAAAAGAAATGTTAAGTTGAATTATATATAAATAAGTAACCCGTTGCCATAACTGCGATTGGGATCAAAGGTGACACAGAAAAAAGAATGTTAATGTACAGCAGACACGAATATCAGCATGCGATGTATCTGATTTGCAGATTAACTGAGATATTGACAAATTAATAACTCGTGGATTTTTTTTCCCTTACATACAAGAGAAAAAAGTTGTGCTGCCAAATTTTTAAAAGACATAATTATCCAATTCCACACATCACAGCCGGTTATCCCAGCATAACTCCACAGCAGCTGACAAATTACATGACTTTTAACATTCCCTTTTGCTCAAATGCTCGACCACATTTGATTCGTAAGTGATCTTTTTGGGTTAGGCCGCGTGATGATCTGACCAAATGTTCATCTCCTTGAGAGCCCTCCACCACCTGACACGGCCAAACAAATTAAAATGTCACGTGTGCAAGTGCGAAATGACCACGCCATCACGCCACCTATTTAAGGCTCAAGACTGAAGGATGTTTTCACACTTCTGGAAACCGATGGTGCTGCTGAAGCTGTAATAAATTGGCCACATTTGCTCAGCACTTGATTAACCTCATTAGGGTGCCACGGTGGCGAGATGTTAACTACCTCGCTGGGTATCCAGGAGGTCGTGGGTTCGATCCCAACCCTGACACCTCCCGCTGTATATTTGGAGTTTGCGTGTCTCTCTCATCATCATCACGGTGGCTAGGAGATGTTAACTACCTCGCCCGGTATCCAGGAGGTCGTGGGTTCGATCCAACCCTGACGCCTGCTGCTGTATATTTGGAGTTTGCGTGTCTCTCTCTCCGGTTACTCCAATTTTCCCCTCCACATTTAGAATCAACGTGCATTTAGACTATTTGGCTGCTATACATTCCCTACGTGATGATAAGCCAACTCGTTGAGCCATCATTTGTGGTCAGGCCGCTTCTGAAAAAGAGCTAAATAGCTCAGTGAGCCTTACCTGGTAAAACAAAAGTAAACTTTCAAAAAATAACTGGCCGTGTCAGGTGGCTGAGGGTGTACAATACACATTGTACTCAGGATGCGATCTGACCCAAAAAAACAATCTCAATCATATCTAGATTTCAAGCTTTCGTGACTGCAAGGATTCATATTCTTAGGTTTTTTCGGTAAAGTCACGTAGGTAAAAAATGTAAATTAATAAAAATAAAATAAAACAAAATAAAAATCACGACGTTTCGGAAGCAACACAAGCCTCCGTTTTCAGGTGGAACCGTCACAGCCACGACAGCTGTATCAAGTAAATGAGAGATCACAAGAAATACCACCCCGTATATATAATGGTGTCGTCGTTTCAGCTCAGCGCTGCGTTGAAGAGCGTCTGAAATCCGCGTTAAACATCATCTAGTTCCATGCGTTGGCATCAGCAGCTTCGCCCAATGATGGCTTCTTGACCTTGATCAGTGGTGACATACGGCGCAGGGTTCAGCTTGCTCCGAGTTGATATTTTAAACAAACACAACAAATCCATTCATATTCCGCATCCCAATAACATTCTACAGCTGTTAGCATCAGTCTTGGTGGGGCACGTCGAGTCAAAACAACGACGAAAAAACAACCTCTTTCATTTCTTCATCGTTAGATGTAGATACTCCGATTGGAAATCCTGGTGAGTAAGCAGTGCACCACCCTGTGGCAACGAGCAGCCCTGTAAGAAGATTCTAGATTTGAAGCTTCTCATGATATTGTTTTTTCCGAGACCAAGGTGCTCTGCAAACCTTCTGGCTACCATGAAAGGTTTGTGCACGAGGCCATCCAGATATACAAACACAGACATCACTTCAACGGTGATGATGGGTACAAACTGAGTAATCATTAGAAAGATGTTATTAACTATGTGAAAAAGATTTAACTACACATGTTTGTACCGTATTATTTGACAGGTACTATTCTACTTTACCGAGTGTTTAACAGTGCTGCTTTTTGTATTTTTTAGTTGTCAGCCAACAATCGGCCGCAACTCCAAGCTCCGCCCCCCCACTGTTCCATTCACATTCAGATAAGCCCCTCCCACTTAACTTGTATTTAAGAGCTTGCCTCTTGGATTTTTTCCTCACTTGATACAGTAAATTTAGCTGTGACTGTCCCATCTGATGACGGAGACTTGTGTTGCCTCCGAAACGTCGTGATTTATTATTTTATTTCTATTATCATTATTTTTACCTACGTGACTTTACCGAAAACACCTAACTGTAAGAAGATGATGATGATGCCACAGGGTTGCTTCTGAGGTTACTACTTGATGAGGCCTGCACCCACACTCAGGCCCACGCCTGTTGCATAATCTGCAGAGAGTGTACAACCGCACGTCAATCGAGCTCACGTTTTTATTTCGTATCGTGTAAAACGACTGCCCTCTTGCCAAGTTCATATTTACTGTAACTCGCCACACTTGATAACCCCGCAGGGCGGTGAGTATGATGGCAATTGCGGCAAGTGGATTTTATTTTAGTAACAATTTTTTAAGCCAACCAAGTAAGGCCGCCACTGAGCTGTGTGTCCATCACAAATGATTGCTCCACGAAGTGGCTTATCATCGTGTTGGCATTTTTAGCAGCCAAAACAACTAAATGTGGAGGGGGAAACCCAGAGGACCCAGGGAAAAATTCCACGCGACCACGGAGAGAGCATGCAAACTCCAAAAATACAGACGTCTGGTTTGGCATCGAACCCACGACCTCCTTGTATACCAGGCGAGGTCGTTAACATCTCACCACCGCACAGAACCTTCGGTGTTAGACCCTCTGGGTACTCTGGTTTGCTGCCGAAATGGAGCCAAACTTTCATTAATACAATTGGACAAACATCCCAATGACGTTCCCTACTGCCAAACACATTCCTGCGGAGGGAGCTGGTAGGAACGGTCAATGGCCAGGGTCAACGGCGGCGTGGTGTATTCCGCAAATATGCTCGACTGTGAGGGCAGGCACAAGCCGGCGTAAGTAGGTTAAACGTTGAGTTTTATAAGGGCACCACGGGGTGACCAGCCTCTCCCCACCCAGCCCCACCCTCCCACCTCCACCCAGCCCACCCTCCCAACCAGCCCTCCCCACCCTCCCACCCAGCCCTCCCCACCCAGCCCTCCCTCCCCACCCAGCCCCTCCCTGCACGACGGACACAATAATCCCCTATGGGCTGGTGTAACAGGAGGTTTCTACCAGTAAAATGTGTATTTTTATGAGCCTCAGTAAGCTATGCTGGGTAGACAAAGGGCATGATTGTTATTGTTCATGAACCACGGGCGGCCGAAACCCAGCTTCAAACTCCAGCATCGCAGCCGTCCCGACTCATTGCTCTGAACAGTGTCAGCCCCCGTGAGCCACTCAAACAGAGCCGTGGTGAGCAAAAATACAGTCCGCACCATTTGGCCATGAACTCACGGGCAATTGACTAACGAGCCAAATGCTGCGTTGACGTCTGAGAAGTGGGTGACAAATGCAGTCGTCATTTTACGGAGGTAAATGCCCTGCCCGGTCACACCCCGCCCCTACTCTTCTGCCCGCCTATACCACTGCCCTCCTACTGTGTGCGCGTGTGTGTGGTGGGGAGCGGTGGTCTAGCGGTTAGCGCTACGCTGCGCTACGAACCCGGCTACCCGGGTTCGATTCCCGCTCACGGCCAAGACCACCAGTAAAGTCACGTAGATAAAAAAAATAGAAATAATAATACAAATAAAATAATTATTTCTATTTTTATTTATTTATTATTATTTTTGCCTACGTGACTTTACCGAAAAACCTAAGAGTATGAATCCTTGCAGTCACCAAAGCTTCAAATCTAGAATCAGTGCGATTATCTGAACGGTCCTGGCCTTCCCTAGGCAGCCTCAAAGAGTACCCGGTGCGGTGTTGTAAACATCGCCACTGGGGAGACAAAGGCGGTCGGGCGTGTGCTGCAAACCACCCCTCGTTGTACCGTTCCGGTTCACAGTGCTACTCGCTACAGCACTGCCCCAACGCCTGTTAAGCTACACGGGGAATCTTTGTCTTTGGTGCAACGCCACAAATTGTTCGCGACGTGCCGCTTGCTATTTGCGTCTCTCGCTGCGTTCTCGTGCGAAGCGCTCTTCCCCCCACCCACCTCCACGTCCGTCCCCTTCGCTCCGTGACTCAGCGCGGCCACGGACAGCCAATCCCACAACGTTGTTAATTTGGGGGTTGAGGCTTTCATGCCGGTCACCCTCGCAGCAGCAGCAGCGGCTAGCAACATCAGTAGCGGGGTGGCTTTTTGGTTAAGCCGGAACAAAGTACGGTCACCGCACCGCGTGGTGCGCTTTCGGATGGATTTCTGCGGCCGTTGACGCTCTTCCATGCGATATTAGTAAACCGCTGGGACTGCACTTTTAAATACCTAGATGGAAAACACATTTCTTTGGAACTGCTTTTGTTGTTTTGTTTATTTTGTTGTCTTTGGGGCCGTCCATAAATGACGTCACGCACCTAGGGGGGTTAGACATTGTGACGATGTGTGACGAGGGGGGGGGGTGAGAAATGTGACGTCACATCAAAATGCGCAACTTTAAATAAATATAGACAACACGTTCTACTTAATTAAATAGACTTTTAATAAATGTTTCTCCTACAACATCAGAGTGCAGCGCCACATTAAATACGCACTACAATGACAATAGTTTTTGAAGCATGTTTTATTTNGGGGGGGGGGGCAGAGCTTTGTGACGTCATATTTGAGGGGGGTCTGACTTTTTGTGACGCCGTGTGACGAAGGGGGGGGTCAAAATCGTCCAAAATCGCGTGACGTCATTTATGGACGGCCCCTTCCTCCCCCGTGCCTCGGATCAGCATTTCGGCTTACGTACGGTACGAAAGAAGTCCAACATGCGTTCAATACATTACAGCCTCGCTCCCTCGATCCACTCTAACCTCTCGGCGTCAGCCGGCCGGAGTGGCGGGGGCAAATGAGTGACGCGCGCGTTTCCAGCGTGCGTTTGTGCCCCGTATACAGGCGTCACGACTTTGGTATTCCAGGCACTTGTGGGAGGGATGGACTGTAGGTGGTGGTGGTGCGGTGGTGGTGGTGGGGGGGGGTAGGTGGTGGTGGGGGGGTAGGTGGTGGTGGTGCGCTGGTGGCAGTGCCCTATTATCCTCGTAGCAAAAGTAGCTACATATGTAGTAGCTGCATGTGTAGTAGCTGCATGTGTAGTACTACATATGTAGTAGCTGCACGTGTAGTAGCTACATGTGTAGTAGCTACATGTGTAGTAGCTACTAGTAGCTAACAAGTAGTAGCTNCCACACATGTAGTAGCTGTATGTGTAGTAGCTACAATGTGTAGTAGCTAACATAGTAGCTACACACATGTATAGCATGTGTAGTAGCTACACATGTGTAGTAGGTAGTACTACATGTGTAGTAGCTACACAAGGTAGCTACCGCACACATGTAGTNGCTGCGTAGTAGCACGAGTAGCTACACGTGTAGCTACCGCACTTTCAAGGGCCCCGCGCTAAATGCTTTCATGCTATCAATTCCGGTTCAGTGATTCTGCACTTGCTCTATTACTATAGTACTATACCGCCTTCGACTTTTACGAACGACCGGGTGTTTAAGGTTAGCGATTTGCGTATTATCTGCTGTATAGTAAATGAAAAATACATTACTTTGCTATGCAAGTAAAAAACTACGTGTTTTAATATTTACGTGTTTTTTTCAATTCAGGGACCCTTGATGACATCATGCTACAGGCCCACCGCCTCATTCAGCACTGGGTGGAGGGGGGGTGGTGGGAGCAGGGATATCGGTTAGCGCTACTCTGCGCTCCGAACCCAGCAGAGAACCGAGTTCGATTCCCGTTCACGGCCTCCCCTAGGTCGACTCGGCCTCAAATGAGTACCCGGTGCGGTGTGTGAACATCGCCACTGGGGAGACAAAGGCGGTCGGGCGTGGTGCTGGCCACCCACCCCCCATCGTGGTGCCGTAGCCGGCCTTCATAGGTGCTGTAACTCGCTAACAGCACTTGCCCTAACAGTCTGTTGCAGGCTATACGGGGGATCTTTGTCTTTGTAGGAGGGTGGGTGGGTGGGGACGGTGGTGGTGGTGGAGGGAGAGTGCAGTGAGTCGGGTTGACAGTGTGGGGGGGGGGTGATGGGGTTGGTATGGTGTGGGGGTGAACTGATCCCTCGTTGGAATCTCTGGATCTCCACATTGCACGATCCACCACCCCCTGCTCCCTCGCCCGACCCTCCCTCTCCGTCTCCCCCCCCCCTCACTCCCCTCCTGACCGCTCTCGCCAGATCTCTCCCTCCTCTCTTTCTCTCCCCGTCCCTCTTCTCTCACCGTCCCGTCGCGATTAAAAACGGACGACCAACAGCCCTGCATGCCGCTGCTCAGCGGATCTCGTTCCGAGCGACGTTTGTTTTTTTGCTCTCGCTGCTGTTGCCGTCGTCATTACATTCCGGTTGACAAAACGCGAACTCCGTAATGCAGAAAACAGCCACCACCGCACCACCATCACCACCGCCACCACCACCGCACCATCACCACCACCGCCGCCACCACCACCACTACCGCCACCATCACCACCACCACCACCACCACCGCCACCACCACCGCCACCACCACTGCCACCACCGTTCACAACCGCGCCGCTGACTGCTATCAATTTCCAGAGGTCACGCTGAGCCGAGGCGACGCGCAGGGCACTGGCTGATGAGCGTGGGGCGGGCACAACAAGCTGTGGGGTAGTGGTGGGTGGGTGGGGGGGGTGTGGGTGGTGGTGGGGGGGGGCTGCTGCCACAGCGAGCCCCCTTTTTTTGCAGCTGTCATTATTTTGGCCGCGAACTTTGGGGCCCTCCGCTCGCCTCTCCGCGTGCCGAGGACCGGGCGGTCGCTCGCTCGCGCCGCCGCCGCCCAAAGCGGACCGGCGAGAATTTCCACTCCGAGCCGACGCCACTGCCCGTGGGAATTTTTTCTTCCATCTCCCACGAAAGCGATTGAGAGCAGCGAAACTTCGTTAAGTTCTTATTCCACTTTACGCGACCACGCGCGTGCCATCCCACGGTGGTTCAGCCGCACGGGATATGCTGCTGAACACCACCGCTACCCGAGCGAACGATCGTCAATGGCTCTCCATCGCACGTGAGCCGACGGTCCGAGAACCTCGCTCAGATCTCCTGTCATCTGTGCGGCGGCACAGGTGGAGTGGTTAAGTGAGTGAGTGGGTTGGTGGAGTTGGGGTGGAGTTGGGGTGGAGTGGGGGGCCACCCCCACGACCATGCGCACGGCTGCCACCGTCCTGACGGAGGACGCCGGCTCGCGCGGCGTTCGGAACGGCGGCACGTCGCTCCTGGGCAGCATCGTCCTGGCTCTGCCTCCCGCGGGCTCGGCCCGCCTACGCCTGAGCTTAGGAAGGAAGTCGGACGACTATTTGGACGCCCAGTAAGTACGGGGGGGAAGTGGGGCTTGGGGATTGTTGGTGGGAGGTTTTTTTTTTTACGGGAAAAAAAATAATATTAAGATGCCCCCCCCCTCCCCACACACACACACTTACCCCTTGTCAACCAAAATAAGGGGAGCTTACGAATGGGCGGAAATCCACGCAGGAGCATTGGGCTGGCTCGCCCGCTCGGGTAGGAGGGGGAACGACAGACTGACACCAGAGCTGTGCGCTGCGCGTTCATCCGACGGGACTGCTGCTGCTGCTGCACGCGGTTGCGATTACGCGCGGTGATCGAGAAGAGAGAGATTAGTTTGGTCAGGTTCATCGGTGTTCGCTGTGTGGGCGAGCGAGGGAGCGAGTGAGTGAGTGCGCGCCCGGCCTGCCCACTGCTATGGTGTGGTGAGCGCAGCGATGGCCAGCCCAGCACAGCTCAGAATACTCGCGGATTCGACGGTGGACGCGTCTTCTGCCTCCTCCTCCTTCACGCACTCGTGAGTCTCGAGATACGGAGTCGTGGTCGTGGTGGTGGTGGTTGGGGGTGGTGGGGGATCGCGTTGCGAGGCCACGCGCGTGCCGATTGTTGCGGGAGATGGTGGGTGGTGGTGGGTGGGTGATGGTGGTGGTGGTGGTGGGGAGGGAGGTTTCGCTGGATGATAACCGGCGCCGCTGGGGAGATGCGGCGGTCACGACCCACATCTGTGTGGGGGAAAAAGCACGGGGCTTTGTAGCTCATCGGATTCATTCAGTCTGTAGAAATATCTTCTTGGTTCGTCGTGAGAATTATTTTATTGTGTTATTTTTATTATTTTATTATTTCCCTTCTACGTGACTTTACCGAAAGAACCAAGAAGATGAATCCCTGCAGTCACGAACGCTTTAAATCGAAATCTATAGAAATATTTAGGATTCTGATTCTGACCCCCCTCCCACCACCAGCAGCACCACCACCCCGAGTTTGTTTCCCGGCCACGGCGAAGTGAGATGTCTGCCTTTTGCCTGGTTTACAGGAGGAAGTTGTGGGTTCGCGTATGGGTTTTAATCCCGACCCTGACGCCTGCTGCTGCTGTATATTTGGAGTTTGGGTGTCTCTCTCTCTCTCCGTGGTCGCGTGGATTTTTCTCCGGGTCCTCCGTTTTTTCCCTCCACATTTAGAATCGACGTCACGCGTTCAGAGTCTTTGCTTGCTGCTATCAATTTCCACACGATAATGATGATGATCATCCTAAGCCGCCGTTTTGTTGAGCTGTCATTTGACCAGGTCGCTTCTGCAAACAAATAGAAATATCGCTCAGTGGTGGGCCATTACCTGGTGATTTTTTTTGTTACTTACAAAGCAGAAATATCTGTTTTCTCGCCTTACGCAGAAACCTCACGGTATTGTTAGATGCCCTGTCTCATCCGCCCTATCCCGGGTCCCGTGTGGTCACCGCGGCTCGACCGAGTGTCCCTTAACGGAGGCAGCAGCAGCAGCAGCGGTGCCGGCAACACGTTCCGTATCAGCACCCTATAGTCCACGTGTGTGTACACTGCGTGCGTTGAACTTCTGTTCACAACGCACGCCGCCGACAGTGCTAATCGGAGCTGCCATTGAATGATCGTGAAGTGTGGGAGTCTTACACATCACGTGTCTTTTCCTCGCCGTGACAGTACTGTGTTTAACGTTGAATTTGTGTCATTTCCATGCCTACTTTTATATAACCGGTTCGCTGTCACTTTGCGTATGAGTTCAGTTGCTTTGCATACGCGTTCACCGGTACATCGCGAATGGGTTCACTGTTACTTTGGGTACAAGTTTAGCGACGGGGTAATTTGATCACGGCTGGGCAATTATCCCCTCCACACACGACTAACGCTGACGTTCTTAGCTAATTAGTACATTCCGATTAGCGCCGCTGGCTACGTACGGTGCGAAAGAAGTTCAACGTATCGTATACAAATTTTCCGGGTCCAGCGATTTTTTTCCTCCCCATTTAGAATCGTGCGTTTAGCGTATTTAGATGATTTTGCTGCGATAAATGTCCACGCTATGATGACCCACTTCGTTGAGCTATCATTTCTGATAGCCAGGTCACTTCTGAAAATTGAAGAAGCTCGTAGCCCCGTGGGCTTTACATGATATGATACCGAAACAAAACATTTGTGTTTAGTTTTATTCGTATAATATTTTACGTGATTTATTTCCCAAACCATCGACCGCATCGTAAACACCGCACCGCTGTCTTTGAAGGAGGAACGGACGAGGTCCACTCTGCGTCTGAACGAGACAATTGAGTGGATAACAAATCAAAAATTACATGTTTAATCTGCTGCTATTAAATCCATAGGAAAGCTGTAGAGATATCGAGCGGTGTGTTGACTTGTCCTATACTTTGCACGCCTGTTGTGTTTTTATATAGTTTGCCGTTGTAAAAAAACGTGCTGTTTGCATTTTACCAGGTTCAGGCTCACTTAACTCTGCTAGCTTGTCCACAAATCTCGTGGACATTTTTATAGCAGCCAATAATACTCTAAACGCACGTTTCTAAATGCAGAGGGATAAACCGGAAGACCGGGAGAAATATTCATGCGACGTGACGTCATTTATGGACGGCCCCTTCCTCCCCCGTGCCTCGGATCAGCATTTCGGCTTACGTACGGTACGAAAGAAGTCCAACATGCGTTCAATACATTACAGCCTCGCTCCCTCGATCCACTCTAACCTCTCGGCGTCAGCCGGCCGGAGTGGCGGGGCAAATGAGTGACGCGCGTTTCCAGCGTGCGTTTCCAGCGTGCGTTTGTGCCCGTATACAGGCGGGTCACGACTTTGGTATTCCAGGCACTTTGTGGGAGGGATGGACTGTAGGTGGTGGTGGTGCGGTGGTGGTGGTGGGGGGGGTAGGTGTGGTGGGGGGTAGGTGGTGGTGGTGCGCTGGTGGCAGTGCCCTATTATCCTCGTAGCAAAAGTAGCTACATATGTAGTAGCTGCAGTGTAGTAGCTACATGTGTAGTAGCTACATGTGTAGTAGCTACATGTGTAGTAGCTACACAAGTAGTAGCTACACATGTAGTAGCTGTANTGTGTAGTAGCTACATATGTAGTAGCTGCACGTGTGTAGTACATGGTACTACATGTGTAGTAGCTACATGTGTAGTAGCTACACAAGTAGTAGCTACCACACATGTAGTAGATGGTACTACATGTGTAGTAGCTGCTACTACATGTGTAGTAGCTACACAAGTAGTAGCTACCGCACATGTAGTAGCTGCATGTGTAGTAGCTGCTACTACACGTGTAGTAGCTACGGGCCCGCACTTTCAAGGGCCCCGCGCTAAATGCTTTCATGCTATCAATTCCGGTCAGTGATTCTGCACTTGCTCTATTACTATAGTACTATACCGCCTTCGACTTTTACGAACGACCGGGTGTTTAAGGTTAGCGATTTGTCGTATTATCTGCCTGTATAGTAAATGAAAAATACAATTACTTTGCTATGCAAGTAAAAAATACGTGTTTTAATATTTACGTGTTTTTTTCAATTCAGGGACCCTTGATGACATATGCTACAGGCCCGGCACCAGCCTCATTCAGCACTGGGTGGAGGGGGGGTGGTGGGAGCGGCGGGATATCGGTTAGCGCTACTCTGCGCTCCGAACCCAGCAGAGAACCGAGTTCGATTCCCGTTCACGGCCTCCCCTAGGTCGACTCGGCCTCAAATGAGTACCCGGTGCGGTGTGTGAACATCGCCACTGGGGAGACAAAGGCGGTCGGGCGTGGTGCTGGCCACCCACCCCCCATCGTGGTGCGTAGCCGGCCTTCATAGGTGCTGTAACTCGCTAACAGCACTTGCCCTAACAGTCTGTTGCAGGCTATACGGGGGATCTTTGTCTTTGTAGGAGGGTGGGTGGGTGGGGGACGGTGGTGGTGGTGGAGGGAGAGTGCAGTGAGTCGGGTTGACAGTGTGGGGGGGGGGTGATGGGGTTGGTATGGTGTGGGGGGTGAACTGATCCTCGTTGGAATCTCTGGATCTCCACATTGCACGATCCACCACCCCTGCTCCCTCGCCCGACCCTCCCTCTCCGTCTCCCCCCCCCCTCACTCCCCTCCTGACCGCTCTCGCCAGATCTCTCCCTCCTCTCTTTCTCTCCCCGTCCCTCTTCTCTCACCGTCCCGTCGCGATTAAAAACGGACGACCAACAGCCCTGCATGCCGCTGCTCAGCGGATCTCGTTCCGAGCGACGTTTGTTTTTTTGCTCTCGCTGCTGTTGCCGTCGTCATTACATTCCGGTTGACAAAACGCGAACTCCGTAATGCAGAAAACAGCCACCACCGCGCCACCACCATCACCACCGCCACCACCACCGCCACCATCACCACCACCGCCGCCACCACCAACTACCGCCACCATCACCACCACCACCACCGCCACCACCACCGCCACCACCGCCACCACCACTGCCACCACCGTTCACAACCGCGCCGCTGACTACTATCAATTTCCAGAGGTCATGCTGAGCCGAGGCGACGCGCAGGCACTGGCTGATGAGCGTGGGGCGGGCACAACAAGCTGTGGGGGTAGTGGTGGGTGGGTGGGGGGGGTGTGGGTGGTGTGTGGGGGGGGGGCTGCTGCCGCAGCGAGCCCCTTTTTTTGCAGCTGTCATTATTTTGGCCGCGAACTTTGGGGCCCTCCGCTCGCCTCTCCGCGTGCCGAGGACCGGGCGGTCGCTCGCTCGCGCCGCCGCCGCCCAAAGCGGACCGGCGAGAATTTCCACTCCGAGCCGACGCCACTGCCCGTGGGAATTTTTTCTTCCATCTCCCACGAAAGCGATTGAGAGCAGCGAAACTTCGTTAAGTTCTTATTCCACTTTACGCGACCACGCGCGTGCCATCCCACGGTGATTCAGCCGCACGGGATATGCTGCTGAACACCACCGCTACCCGAGCGAACGATCGTCAATGGCTCTCCATCGCACGTGAAGCCGACGGTCCGAGAACCTCGCTCAGATCTCCTGTCATCTGTGCGGCGGCACAGGTGGAGTGGTTAAGTGAGTGAGTGGGTTGGTGGAGTTGGGGTGGAGTTGGGGTGGAGTGGGGGGCCACCCCCACGACCATGCGCACGGCTGCCACCGTCCTGACGGAGGACGCCGGCTCGCGCGGCGTTCGGAACGGCGGCACGTCGCTCCTGGGCAGCATCGTCCTGGCTCTGCCTCCCGCGGGCTCGGCCCGCCTACGCCTGAGCTTAGGAAGGAAGTCGGACGACTATTTGGACGCCCAGTAAGTACGGGGGGGAAGTGGGGCTTGGGGATTGTTGGTGGGAGGTTTTTTTTTTACGGGAAAAAAAATAATATTAAGATGCCCCCCCCCTCCCCACACACACACACTTACCCCTTGTCAACCAAAATAAGGGGAGCTTACGAATGGGCGGAAATCCACGCAGGAGCATTGGGCTGGCTCGCCCGCTCGGGTAGGAGGGGGAACGACAGACTGACACCAGAGCTGTGCGCTGCGCGTTCATCCGACGGGACTGCTGCTGCTGCTGCACGCGGTTGCGATTACGCGCGGTGATCGAGAAGAGAGAGATTAGTTTGGTCAGGTTCATCGGTGTTCGCTGTGTGGGCGAGCGAGGGAGCGAGTGAGTGAGTGCGCGCCCGGCCTGCCCACTGCTATGGTGTGGTGAGCGCAGCGATGGCCAGCCCAGCACAGCTCAGAATACTCGCGGATTCGACGGTGGACGCGTCTTCTGCTCCTCCTCCTTCACGCACTCGTGAGTCTCGAGATACGGAGTCGTGGTCGTGGTGGTGGTGGTTGGGGGTGGTGGGGGATGCGTTGCGAGGCACGCGCGTGCCGATTATTGCGGGAGATGGTGGGTGGGTGGTGGGTGGGTGATGGTGGTGGTGGTGGTGGGGAGGGAGGTTTCGCTGGATGATAACCGGCGCCGCTGGGGAGATGCGGCGGTCACGACCCACATCTGTGTGGGGGAAAAAGCACGGGGCTTTGTAGCTCATCGGATTCATTCAGTCTGTAGAAATATCTTCTTGGTTCGTCGTGAGAATTATTTTATTGGTTATTTTTATTATTTTATTATTTCCCTTCTACGTGACTTTACCGAAAGAACCAAGAAGATGAATCCCTGCAGTCACGAAGCTTTAAATCGAAATCTATAGAAATATTTAGGATTCTGATTCTGACCCCCCTCCCACCACCAGCAGCACCACCACCCCGAGTTTGTTTCCCGGCCACGGCGAAGTGAGATGTCTGCCTTTTGCCTGGTTTACAGGAGGAAGTTGTGGGTTCGCGTATGGGTTTTAATCCCGACCCTGACGCCTGCTGCTGCTGTATATTTGGAGTTTGCGGTGTCTCTCTCTCTCTCCGTGGTCGCGTGGATTTTTCTCCGGGTCCTCCGGTTTTTTTCCCTCCACATTTAGAATCGACGTCACGCGTTCAGAGTCTTTGCTTGCTGCTATCAATTTCCACACGATAATGATATGATCATCCTAAGCCGCCGTTTTGTTGAGCTGTCATTTGACCAGGTCGCTTCTGCAAACAAATAGAAATATCGCTCAGTGGTGGGCCATTACCTGGTGATTTTTTTTGTTACTTACAAAGCAGAAATATCTGTTTTCTCGCCTTACGCAGAAACCTCACGGTATTGTTAGATGCCCTGTCTCATCCGCCCTATCCCGGGTCCCGTGTGGTCACCGCGGCTCGACCGAGTGTCCCTTAACGGAGGCAGCAGCAGCAGCAGCGGTGCCGGCAACACGTTCCGTATCAGCACCCTATAGTCCACGTGTGTGTACACTGCGTGCGTTGAACTTCTGTTCACAACGCACGCCGCCGACAGTGCTAATCGGAGCTGCCATTGAATGATCGTGAAGTGTGGGAGACTTACACATCACGTGTCTTTTCCTCGCCGTGACAGTACTGTGTTTAACGTTGAATTTGTGTCATTTCCATGCCTACTTTTATATAACCGGTTCGCTGTCACTTTGCGTATGAGTTCAGTTGCTTTGCATACGCGTTCACCGGTACATCGCGAATGGGTTCACTGTTACTTTGGGTACAAGTTTAGCGACGGGGTAATTTGATCACGGCTCGGCAATTAGCCCCTCCACACACGACTAACGCTGACGTTCTAGCTAATTAGTACATTCCGATTAGCGCCGCTGGCTACGTACGGTGCGAAAGAAGTTCAACGTACCGTATGCAAATTTTCCGGGTCCAGCGATTTTTTTCCTCCCCATTTAGAATCGTGCGTTTAACGTATTTAGATGATTTTGCTGCGATAAATGTCCACGCGATGATGACCCACTTCGTTGAGCTATCATTTCTGATAGCCAGGTCGCTTCTGAAGATTGAAGAAGCTCGTAGCCCCGTGGGCTTTACATGATATGATACCGAAACAAGACATTTGTGTTTAGTTTTACTCGTATAATATGTTACGGATTTCTTTCCCAAACCATCGACCGCATCGTAAACACCGCACCGCTGTCTTTGAATGTGGAAATGAAGAGGACCACTCTGCGTCGGGTCGTGTCAATCCAGTGCATACCAAGCGAGTAGTTACATCTATAACCTGTTGATATTAGAGAGACACGCAAACTCCAAATATACAGAGCGGCGTGTTGACACGGCCTCTGCATAGCAGGCGAGGTAGTTAACATCTAGTTTGATGATGGAGAGAGACACGCAAACTCCAATATACCAGGTTCATGGTCATCGAACGCACGACCTTGTCCACAAATCTCCTAGACATTTTGAGAGAGAGAATAAAACTCTAAACGCACGTTTGTAAATCCAGACCTGTATACCAGGTGAGGTAGTAACATTCCTGCCACCATGGAGAGAAAGACACGCAAACTCCAAATATACAGCAGCAGGCTTCAGGGTCGGTGTCAAATCCACGGCCTCCTGCATACCAGGCGAGGTAGTTAACATCTCCTAGTCACCGTATTGATGATGAGAGAGAGACACGCAAACTCCAAATATACAGCATACATCAGGGTCGGGATCCAATCCACGGCCTCCTGCATACCAGGCGAGGTAGTTAACATCTCCTAGCCACCGTGTTGATGATGAGAGAGAGAGAGACACGCAAACTCCAGATATACAACAGGCGTCAGGGTCGGTGTCAAATCCACGACCTCCTGCACACCAGGCGAGGTAGTTAACATCTCCTAGCCACCGTGACACCCTTGTAATGTTCTGCACCCTCTTGCAGGACAATCTGTGGTGGGGGGGAGCTTGATAGCTCATCAGATTCCTCCTGCAGCGTATAAATAAATAACATTCCTGATCCTGACATTCATAGGCGGCCGCGCCTATGAACGTCACACGATGCAACTCAGCAATCCCAGCGGCTTGAGCCCACCCCACCACCACGACCATCGCTCGCGCGACAAATCTCGCGGTGAGGTCAGCCCAGGGTACAGATTGACAACGCCCTCTCCTGGAGGGGGGGGGGGTGAGTCGGTGGGGCGGGGGGTAGAGGGGGGGGGCTCTCTGGAGCTCCCTCTAGCGGAGGGCCCTTCCGGCAGAGAGAATTCGTAGTGTGCTGAGCCTTTACCACGTGTTACCTCTCGGGGCGATTCTAATGCTTGTGAAGGAATTGTCCGAAGGGATTTGGACACGCCATTGGAACCTCCTTTGCCAGTAGCAAAATATGTTCATTGGTTTTTTACCCTTTTATCTGGCAACAAAACTGACACATTTTTTAACAAGGAGTCATGTTAGCATTGACCACAATACCTGCGGTCGGAATGCAAAAAAACACAACTGATAATGTATGCAGTCCTTGAAATTGATTGGTCCACACCCGAGACAGCTTTTCTTAGAGCCCAGTCTCACATGGTGTAGGACCAGATGACGCCAAAAGGATTGCCACGCTTGTGGGAAAAGCGGATTTTTTTTTTACGGTAAAATCGCAAAAGCGGTTCTCCACGTGGCCCGAATTTCGATCCCCGTCACACAGGGCTCACACCGGACGCGTGGATCCCGCGTTGGTGGAGATGTCAGCTGTTCAGGCGGCAACGCTGCAACTGTGGCCCACGGGCCAGCGGGGCCCACTGGCCAGACAGGACACCACAGGCGTCGTCTTACCAAGAATAATTTTGAGTTGCTCCCAACTCATGGGGACTTGGCGCCTCGCAGCCCTTTTTTTACGGTGCCCTTTGAACGTGGCGTTTTATTCTGGCTGATGATTGGCTGCTCCGTGCCATCACCGTGCAATGCGATGGACGCTACCTGCACCACAGGTCCCTCTGTCCATCTGTCCGTCCATTGCGTCTGACGAGACCTTACACGCGAACTACAAATGCCTTCACGTGCCCGTCCGTCCGTCTGTTCGTACATCCACTGTGGCGATATGTTAACTGCCTTCCCAGGTCTGCAGGAGGTCGTGGGCTCGATCCCGACCCTGACGATGCCTGCTGTATATTTGGAGTTTGCGTGTCTCTCTCTCTCTCTTATCATCATTACGGTGCCTAGGAGATGTTAACTACCTCGCCTGATATACAGGAGGTCGTGGGTTCGATCCCGACCCTGACGATGCCTGCTGTATATTTGGAGTTTGCGTGTCTCTCTCTCTTCCCGTGGTGGCGAGGATTTTTCTCCGGGTCCTCTGGTTTTTCCTTCCACATTTAGAATGGACATCACGCGTTTCGAGTATGTAGCTGTTGCTATCAATGTCCACGTGATAATAAGCGCACTACCTCGAGCTATTTCTCGTGGCAGCCAAGTCGCTTCTGAAAAAGTGCGACGTGGCTCAGTGGTGGGGCCCTCACCTGCTAAAATAAAATAACAAAAATATACTCTAGGTTTGAATCTAGAGTTGAAGTTCTTTCGGTAAAGTCACGTAGGTATAAAATAAAATACATTCAATCACGACGTTTCGATTGCAACACAAGCAATCATCATCAGGTGGGAAACCTACAGCAATTAAAAAAATTCGAAAATTAAATCACGAAACGTCGTGATTTAATTTATTTTATTTATGCCTACGTGACTTTACCCAAAGAACCAAAGAGTAACACAAATCTAGTTTGAATAGTAGTTTACATCCAGGATGCAAATTGATGGGGGGAGCCCTTGGGGCATTTCCCTGGCTCTCCTCTTTGTAATAATATCGACGACGACAGAATGTTGTCAACTCGTAACGCGGCGTGGCACAGAGTCGTTGATCGCTCGCGAGACAGAGGAGAGAGATGAAGACTCGGAACCTCGTGGTGGATTAAACCACAGAGGGTCAGGGAAGGCAGCAGCAGTAACCACGTGGCGATCAGCCGACAGCATCTTTGCTCAAGCGCTGCCGCTCCTCTATGTATGAAGGTTGTTATCGGCCAAAACGTTCTCGCACGGCTCAGCCATCAGAATGTTTATTTACCCTGGAGAAATCCGATGAGCTATGAATCTTCTTTTTCACAGATGTCCGGTAGTGTTCGCAGATGTCCAGTAGTTGTCACAGATGTCCAGCTGCTCACCATCAGCAGCGTCGCACGGATCGGTGTCGTTTTTTATTTGGGGGACATTGGCGGCGATTCGTCTCGAGGAAGCGTTCCTCTAGGAGTGAACACGCGACTTGATTCCCAGACGCCGTTAGAGCGCACGCATCGGTGGGTGGGTGGGTGTTGGAACGCGCGCTTAGGTGACGACGCTCGTGGGTTCTTCGGGGCCATATTCTTAGGTTTTTTCGGTAAAGTCACATAGGTAAAAAATAAAAATTAATAAAAGTAAAATAAAAATAAAATCACGACGTTTCGGAGGCATAGATGACATCACGCACCTAGGGGGTGGGAGGTCAGACATTTGTGATGATTTGTGAGGAGGGGAGGGGGTTAAGAAATGTGACGTCACGTAAAAATGCGCAACTTTAAATAAATATAGGATTGTTATAAGAACACTAATTATTATAACAACACTCCTACAACATCAGAGTGCAGCGCCACATTAAATACGCACTACAATGACGATAGTTTAAAGCGATTTGAAGCATGTTTTATTTTCAAAATGTAAATATGATTTTGGGGAGGGGCAGAGCTTTGTGACGTCATATTTGAGGGGGCGGGTCTGACTTTTTGTGACGCCGTGTGACGAGGGGGGGGGTAAAAAATCGGTGCTCGCTAGCAGCACTTGCCCCGACAGTCCCGTTGAAGGCTGGTGCTGGGGAATCTTTGTCTTTGTATTCGCGTGGGAGTGTCTGTAGCCTGTGTGTGTGTGCGCAGAGTCAACTCACGCTACGCAGTACTGAGACAGAGAGACATCGCAACACACCCGCATACAGACAGACTCACCGTAGCCAAAATACGCGTGCAGTACGATGCGCAACACGCGAATACATGTCCTTGTGAAGAGGAGGCTCCCTTAATTTAGTGGCTTTCCAGCTTGTTTCAACTGCATTGCGAGCTGAGGCTCCCTTAATGTAGTGGCTTGCCAGCTTGTTTCAACTGCATTACAAGCTGAGGCTCCCTTAATGCAGTGGCTTGCCAGCTTGTTTCAACTGCATTGCAAGCTGAGGCTCCCTTAATATCGTGGCTTGCCAGCTTGTTTCAACTGCATTGCAAGCTGAGGCTCCCTTAATATCGTGGCTTGCCATCTTGTTTCAACTGTATTGCAAGCTGAGGCTCCCTTAATGTAGTGGCTTGCCAGCTTGTTTCAACTGCATTGCAAGCTGAGGCTCCCTTAATGTAGTGGATTGCCAGCTTGTTTCAGCTGCATTGCAAGCTGAGGCTCCCTTAATGTAGTGGCTTGCCAGCTTGTTTCAACTGCATTGCAAGCTGAGGCTCCCTTAATGTAGTGGATTGCCAGCTTGTTTCAGCTGCATTGCAAGCTGAGGCTCCCTTAATTTAGTGGCTTGCCAGCTTGTTTCAGCTTCATTGCAAGCTGAGGCTCCCTTAATGTAGTGGCTTGCCAGCTTGTTTCAGCTTCATTACAAGCTGAGGCTCCCTTAATGTAGTGGCTTGTCAGCTTGTTTCAACTGCATTGCAAGCTGAGGCTCCCTTAATGTAGTGGCTTGTCAGCTTGTTTCAGCTGCATTGCAAGCTGAGGCTCCCTTAATTAGTGGCTGCCAGCTTGTTTCAACTGCATTACAAGCTGAGGCTCCCTTAATGTAGTGGCTTGCCAGCTTGTTTCAACTGCATTACAAGCTAAGGCTCCCTTAATGCAGTGGCTTTCCGGCTTGTTTCAACTGCATTACAAGCTGAGGCTCCCTTAATGTAGTGGCTTGCCAGCTTGTTTCAACTGCATTACAAGCTGAGGCTCCCTTAATGTCGTGGCTTGCCGGCTTGTTTCAACTGCATTACAAGCTGAGGCTCCCTTAATGTAGAGGCTTGCCATCTTGTTTCAACTGCAGTGCGAGCTGAGGCTCCCTTAATGTAGTGGATTGCCAGCTTGTTTCAACTGCAGTCCAAGCTGAGTCTCCCTTAATATAGTGGCTTGCCGGCTTGTTTCAACTGCATTGCAAGCAAAGGCTCCCTTAATGCAGTGGCTTGCCAGCTTGTTACAACAGCATCGCGAGCTGAGACTCCCTTAATGTAGTGGCTTGTCGGCTTGTTTCAGCTGCGTGAACGCTGATCCACACACAATGTCGTGGATACCCAGCTCACGCCCAGTGATTGCGAACCGGTCTCCTCTAGATCGACTCAGCCTTAAATGAGTACCTGGTGATATCCACAGGTGAAATGGGCAGCAGTGGTGTCGTGGTTGGCGCACTGCGAATCAGGCGGCTCGAGTTGTTCCCACCCAGACCAAAATGCGAATAATTGAATGTAGTGGCCTCCCCTAGGTCGACTCAGCCCTAAATGAGACTTGGTTGGTGTCATCGTTACGGGGGAGGCAACGGCCGGACATGGTGTGGCCCCCCCCCCCACTCCTCTGGGTTGACGGATGTTGAACTTCTTTCACCTACGTAGCCAACCGTGCTAATCGGAGTGGGGTGGGGTGGATTGGGGAAGCAACAAACCAAACCGATAATTTCTCAACAAGCGGCCCGCCGGTTTGTCTCAACATCGGTGCAAGGAAAAGGAGCGGTTAATGAGTGTTTTGCGGCACGTGTCAGCCCCCCCCCCACACTCTTGTACTTTCGTAAAGTCACGTAGGAAAAATGATTATCATAACAAGTATCCCGTAAATTCACTAATCCTTATATGCGTGGCTGGTCTGTGTCTCTGGTGAGATGGGCACCTATGGGTCGTGATTGCATGGCGCATTAAGCAATTGGTATTAAATTAATATTTTTTCCATAAGTGTAAAATTTTGAAAAAANTTTCACGAACATTAATTGTCACGCACAACGAGTCTGTGTGGAATGTCAGCATTGTCACGGGGTGGGAAAAAACGACCGAAAGATTTGCACGGTCCTAAGCAAGAAGCAAGCACGCAAGCGAACTTAATATAAAGGATTTAAAAATTCGCCTGTGGAGACGCGGGTCGGATCCCGCGCCTTTGGCATGGGAAGGAGGGCCTACCAACTGCGCTACTCCGCCACCTGTGGGTCGCTCTGGGTACATCTCGACGTTCAGACCCAAAGCATGAATGGGAATGTAAAATAATTTTTTTTCCTAAATGTAAAATTTTGTTTTTTTCACGNACTTTCACAACAGTCTGTGTGGAAAGTCAGTCGATTGGATCACGCGAAGTGGGAAAAAAATGAAATGCATAACAAGCNAAACAACTATAAAAGGTAAAAACAAAGTTTTTACCTTTATATGCGTGGCATCGGGGCGGCTAGAGTCCTCTCGTCCTCTGGCAGCATTAAACAATTGGTAATTAAATAATTAAATAGTTTCCCTAAACTGTGTAAAATTTTGAAATTTTTTTTAACGAAATGCATTGTCACGCAAACGAGTCTTGTGCAAAATGCAGCTCGATTTGATCACGGGAAGTGGTTAAAAAACGACCAAAGATTTGCACGGTCTAAGCAAGCGCGCAAGTGAACTTAATATAAAGGATTTAAAAATCACGCGTTTCGGAGGCAACACAAGTCTCGTCATCAGGTGGACCGTACAGCAGGGCAGGCTCTAGATTGCCTTGGGGGTGTGACGATGGGACAGCTGTCAGCCCCTTATCAGTGGCCCTACCTTATTACAGACCCATTCAGACCGTATTGGTCACCCGTGTCCCTTCTAAATATCAACGTTCATCCTACAAAGTTCCATCATGAAACGGCTGCACGCCGCCATATGGACCTGAAATGTCAATTTCCATGTACAAGAATCCGGGGTTAACCGTGTGGTTTGACAGTTATATTGCATTGCAGTGTTTCGTCGTGTAGTGTATAGTGTAGTGTATCGTTTGGACGGCTTGCTTTGCTATCGAAACGTCGTAGTTTTTTGTTATTTTCTTTGAACCTATCTACGTGACTTTACTGACAGACCCAACAATATGAGTTCCTGCAATCACGAAACTTTAAGTCAAGATATAGTAGTTAGGTGTAGCGTAGTGTATGTGGTGTATATAGTGTAGTGTTAGTAGTGTAGTGTATAGTAGTGTAGTGTATAGTGTAGTGTATAGTAGTGTAGTGTATAGTGTAGTGTATAGTAGTGTAGTGTTTAGTAGTGTATAGTGTAGTGAGTAGTGTGTAGTAGTGTANTGTATAGTAGTGTAGTGTATAGTAGTGTGTATAGTAGTGGAGTGTATAGTAGTGTATATAGTAGTGTAGTATATAATAGTGTAGTGTATAGTAGTGTAGTGTATAGTGTAGTGTATAGTAGTGTAGTGTATATCACACCTGTAAACCCCTTATCAGTACCCCTACCTTATTCCAGACCCATTAAGACCTCATTGATCACCCGTGTCCCTTATAAATCTCAACGTTCATCCGAAAACGTCCCATCATCAAACGGCTGCACGCCGCCTTATGGACCTGGCAACTCAATTCCCTCTACAAGAATCACGGGGTGAGCCGTGCGGATTGACACGGTGTGGGATCCAGGGATGGGGCCGTTTCCTCACGTCCTCCTCCTCCCTCGGGAAGGAAAGCGGGAAGGAAAGCGGCTCCCCGCTCACGTGAAGGCAACGGTAGCGATATGTAAGCCAGTCAAATGTGTCAGGCTATTGATCATTCAGTCAGCGAGAAGGAGCGGCTGATGGTTAAACCGTGCAACTTGTGCGCGTGTCTTCTTGGTTCTGTCGGTAAAGTCACGTAGAAGGGAAATAATAAAATAATAAAAAATAAAACATAAAATAAGTGAGAATTATTTTATTATGTTTTATTTTTATTATTTTATGATTTCCCTTCTACGTGACTTTACCGAAAGAACCAAGAAGATGAATCCCTGCAGTCACGAAAGCTTTAAATCGAAATTGTGCGCGTGTGTACCACTGGGGTTGTGGGGCGAGTGGTGGTGCGGCGGTTAGAGTGCTGCACCCACCGCTTCGTAGGTGCTACTCGCTGGCAGCATTCGCTCCTACAGCCTCCTAAGGCCATGCGGGTGGGGGGGGGGGGGTTGCCTCTGTGGTGGTGGTAGTAGCAGAAGTGTGGGGAGCGGTGGCGCAGCGGTTAGCCGCGCGAGCCCGAGTTCGATTCTCGCTCGCGGCCACCAACACCCGGTGACGATGAACTCAACCGGTCTGGGCCTCCCCTAGATCGACTCGGCAGACAAAAGTCGGCCTTCAGAGGTGCCCTCGCTAACAGCATTGCCCCCAGCAGTCTGTTACAGGCTACACGTTCGGTGGGGGGGCAGTGACGGCGAGACGAGCGGTTAGAACGTGTTCCAGCGGTTGGAACCCGGTGGCCGCCCTGATTAATACTGCGCGCACGTTTTACAATGCCAAACACACGACGCTCGCTGCACGCTTCGGGGGTGGATTGTTCCACAGACGAAGAAGAGGGAGGAGGGGGAGAGAGGCCCGGCCACTGAGGGCTCGTCTTCCAAAATATTTCTTTGTATGATCTGTAAAAAGAAAAATGTTTAGAAAATAATCCACAAATGTGAAGTCACTTTCATGGCATCGCTTCCACGCATTTCCCCCTCACCTATCAGTGATGCCGTCACATCGGATTTGCTAAAGTTATTAAAGTATGAAAATGCACGTTAAAATTGTCATTTTTATTGCTTTACTGAACTTTCCGTAAAAAAAATGTTAATTCGATTATCAAATATAAACTTAACTTATTAACAACGTGCTTTGTTTACTTCGGCGCATAAACAATCCAAAAATGCGATAAGGTTCAAAGGAACACCGAAATCGGGGCCTGGACAGTCGATATCCAAAACCAATGAACTCCAATATATCCATCGCCGAACACCTATCCAGTCTCGATTTAAAGCTTTCGTGACTGCAGGGATTCATCTTCTTGGTTCTTTCGGTAAAGTCACGTAAAAGGTAAGTAATAAAATAATAAAAATAAAACAATAAAATAATTCTCACGACGTTTCGGCCACAACGCAAGCAGACCTGGTTTCTCCTGAGGACGGCTGCTTGCGTTGTGGCCGAAACGTCGTGAGAATTATTTTATTATGTTTTATTTTTATTATTTTATTGCTTCCCTTCTACGTGACTTTACCGAAAGAACCAAGAAGACCTATCCAGTCGTCATCAATCGCCAGGGTCTATCCGCTGCTGGACCGAAGGCGCCCCTCAACCAAGCTCCCCTCTCCCAAGCGCCTCCGCAACCGCGTGCCGTGCCCTCATCCGGAGTCTCCCTCCCGCTGTGCCCTCTCTCGCAGGACGCCCAACCTCAAGAGCGGGTCATGCGAGACCCTGAGCGTGCACAGCACGACCAGCGGGCGGGCGGCGTGACTCTGCGCCAGCCGGCCAAGAACCGTGCCCGCAACCGCTACAGCAAGCGCTTCTCTCAGGTGAGGGCTCTCCCTCTGCTGCTCCCCCCCCCGCACAGGAGGCATGCGGCCTCACCGGGCGGGATCTGATGGTCCTGGCCTGGTCATGGCTTCACGGTAGCGAGATGTTAACTACCTCGCCTGATGTACAGAAGGTCGTGGGTTCGATCTCGACCCCGATGCCTGCTTTATATTTGGAGTTTGCGTGTCTCTCTCCGAGGGGAGATGTTAACTACCTCGCCTGGTATACAGGAGGTCGTGGGTTCGATTCCCACGTTTAGAATCGACATCAGGCGTTTAGACTATTTGGCCGCTGCTATAAATGTCCACGTGATGATAACCCACACTATCATTTGTGGCAGCCAGGTCGCTTCTGAAGAAGAGCCATGTAGCTTAGTGGGCCTTACAACTAGACATCTTTGAGACAGAGCTTCACAGCTCATCGGATTCCTCCAGTTTAAAATTTAATATTCTGATCCTGAGGGCGGTTTCCCCGCTGAGCTGTGTGATAACAATTGGCCGATAACACCTTAATATATAGAGGACCGCAGACCTTTGGGCAATTGTTGGGTAGTACCGGGTCCTCGACCCCGTGGTTCCTCGTGCCTCAAAAATAAAAATAGTAAAAACCTAGATGTGGTAGTTAGTCGGGTGGACGGTAAGGGATGACAGCGACCCAAGCGACGACCGGGACGGACGCGGCCGGATAAATCCGGAGCTCTCTTCCACCGCAGGTGTTCGGCCGTGGCGGTGCCGGTGCTGCCGGCGCGGGCGGTCAGGCCACACCGCCGCCGCCGCCGCGGGGCGGCTCCGTCGCAGCCGAGGTGGGCGGGCGGCACACGGAGGACCCCACGGAGCTGTCCACCCAGGTGACGGCGCCCGGCGTGCTCAAGATCTTCGGCGGGGAGATCTCGGCGGGCGCCAACTACAAGAGCGTGCTCGCCACGCCCGCGTCGTCGGCGCAGGTGAGATCGCCGGCGCCGGGACACCCACCCCCACCACCACCCAACCCCTCCCGCCTGGCCCCTCGTCCCAGCACAGGGGCAGCTGCCACGGGGGGGGGGTCCCCTAGGCAAAAACGCTTAAAGGCATTTCAGCACCTGCGCTGGGAATTTGAATTACCTCGCCTGGTATGCGAAGGTCGTGGTTCGATCCCAACCCTGACACGCCCTGACTAGGAGATGTTGACTACCTCGCCTGGTATGAGGGAGGTCGTGGGTTCGATCCCAACCCTGACACGCCCTGGCTAGGAGATGTTGACTACCTCGCCTGGTATGAGGAGTCGTGGTTCGATCCCAACCCTGACACGCCCTGGCTAGGAGATGTTGACTACCTCGCCTGGTATGAGGGAGTCGTGGTTCGATCCCAACCCTGACACGCCCTGGCTAGGAGATGTTGACTACCTCGCCTGGTATGAGGAAGTCGTGTGTTCGATCCCCACCTGACACGCCCTGGCTAGGAGATGTTACTACCTCGCCCCCCCCCCCTTCCGCAATTCGCCGCTCAGCGTGGTGACGTCACCACGGCGCCTGTGCCAGGCTACGTGCGCTTTGAGGCTATCACGTGAAGTGCCGAACGCCCGTTGGTAGGAGGTCACGGGGCAGACCCAGGCGCCGTGGGTTGACCGACTGGCGGATTGCACCGCCCGTGCCCGCCTACCGCGCCAACTTGTCCCGGTAGCGATCCGCGTGGCTCCAAATGCACAGGCCGATTTCGTACGCTCCATCTCCCCAGTGGACTTCCTCTTGGGGCGAGTTTCCCCTTCCTCGGCTTGCCACTCCATGCTGGCTGTCTGCACCCCTCCCACCCGCTAGCCACCGTGACACCGTCCTCCTCACCAAGCCCCTTGTTTGTCTTAACACTCAATATGATGTCACCACGTATGTGCGTGCGTGTGTGTGTCTGTGTGTTTGGGGAGCGGTGGCGTGGCGGTTAGCGCTCTGCGCTACGAACCCGAAGATCCGAGTCGATTCCCGTTCGCGGCCAACACCGGTGACGATGATCTGAACCGGTCCTGGGCCTCCCTTGGTCGACTCAGCCTCAAATGAGTACCCGGCGTGGTGTGTAAACATCGGCACTGGGGAGACAAAGGCGGCCGGGCGTGGTGCTGGCCACCCACACCTCGTATACCGTTCCGGCCTTCATAGGTACTACTCGCTAGCAGCACTTGCCCCTACAGTCTGCGGAAGGCTATCCAGGGGGATCTTTGTCTTTTAAAAATATTTATATATAAAACATTGGCCAAAAACATCTTCATATATAGAGACCTGTAGAAAAATCCACGCGACCACGGGAGAGGGAGAGAGACAGGCAAACTCCAGATAGGCAGTAGGTGTCAGGGTCGGGATCGAACCCACACCTTCCCCATTCCAGGCGAGGTAGTCAACATCTCCAAGCCAAGGGGACATCAGGGTCGGGATCGAACCCACGACCTCCCACATACCAGGCGAGGTAGATAACATCTCCTAGCCAGGGCGGCGTCAGTGTCAGGATCTAGCCCACGACCTCCCGCATACCTGGTGAGGTAGTCAACATCTTCTATCCAGGACGTATCAGGGTCAGGCTTAAACCCACGACCTCCCGCATACCGGGCGAGATAGTCAACATCTTCTAGCCAGGGCGTGTCAGGATCGGGATCGAACCCACGACCTCCCGTGTACCAGGCGAGGCAGTCAACATCTCCTAGCCAGGGCGGTGTCAGGGTCGGGCTCAAACCCACGACCTCCCGCGTACCAGGCGAGGTAGTCAACATCTCCTAGCCACCGCGGCGAGATGGCAGAGCCAGGCGGCGCCGTCGATGACTCGTAGAAGCACCACGGCAGAGGCCCTCGGCCACGGCGAGAGAGTCACCGGCGGTGAATCGCGCGCCGGACGGAGCGGCATCCTTCTGCAGGCTCAGGGAGCTGTCTGCCCCCCCCTGCCCCCCCCCCCCCCCGGTTTCCTTCCTTCCTCTCTGCTGACGTCCACTTGGCCGGGGTGTGGGACCAGATCCGTCCCGTAGACGCACGGGAACTTCCTGTAGGGCTCCTCCTCCCCCACCACCACCACCAACCTCACACACGCACCACCACCACCCCACCACCACTACCAGCACCANCCCCCCCCACCACCANCCCCACCACCCCCCACCACCACCCCACCANCCCCACCACCACCACCACACCACCCCACCACCACCACCACCCACCACCCCACTACCAGCACCACCCCCCCCCACCACCACCACCACCCCACACCACCCCCCCCCCCCANCCCCACCACCACCACCACCACCCCACCACCCCCCCCCCACCCCCCNCACCACCACACCACCCCCCCCACCACCANCACCACNCCCCACCACCACCCCCACCACCACCCCACCACCACCACCAACCTCACACACGCACCACATCGGCGAAGTCGGCGAGTGTAGCGTCTGTACGTACGTTGAACTTCTTTTGCGCCGTACGCAGCCGGCCGTAGCTAATTGGAGGTGTGGGGGCGGGGGATAACTAACCAACAAACAAAAGCAGTCCTGAAGAAATGAGTGTTCAATTTAGTACAGTGGTGTAGTGTATCGTAGCGTGGTGTAGTGTACAGTGTAGTGTATTGTAGTGTATAGTGTATAGCGTAGTGTGTGTAGTGTATAGTGTAGTGTATAGCGTAGTGTGTGTAGTGTATAGCGTAGTGTGTGTAGTGTATTGTAGTGTATAGGGTAGTGTAGTGTATGTAGTGTATAGTGTAGTGTATAGCGTAGTGTGTGTAGTGTATAGTGTATTGTAGTGTATAGCGTAGTGTGTAGTGTATTGTTGTGTATAGGGTAGTGTGTGTAGTGTATAGTGTATTGTAGTGTATAGCGTAGTGTGTGTAGTGTATAGTGTAGTGTCTAGTGTAGTGTATAGCGTAGTGTGTGTAGTGTGTAGTGTATTGTGTGTATAGGGTGGTGTGTGTAGTCTGTGTAGTGTGTGTAGTGTATAGTGCAGTGTATAGCGTAGTGTGTGTATTGTAGTGTATTGTAGTGTATAGCGTAGTGTGTGTAGTGTGTAGTGTATTGCAGTGTATAGGGTAGTGTGTGTAGTGTATTGTAGTGTATAGGGTAGTGTAGTGTGTGTAGTATGGTGTGTATGTATATACGTTGACCTTTCGCACTATAAGCGCCCAACCGTAGCCAATCGGAGGTGCGGTGGAAGGATAACAAACTAAGCACCGCAAACGACGAGCAGTTCTCGAGTTTGGTCAATCGAGACGACGACTTAAAAGTCCCCACAGCTCCCAGCGCCTTCCTAACATCGTAGCAAGAAGCAGAGCGTTCCAGACGGCCGCAGAGTCGCAAAGCGCCGCGCGCGACTGGACGCGGTGGCCAGCGTCTCTCCGGCTCGGCCGACGGTCGCAAGCGATGCCGCTGAACCGTGAGAGAATCATCGCTCGCGTCCGTCGTGTGAGAATCGTCGATGGCCACGCTCCCCTTCTCCTCTCTCTCCGTGGCGTCTGTCCACCACTCACCCCCCCCCCCCTTGTCTCTGTGTGGGGTTTCCTCCGGGCTTTCCGGTTTCCTCCCAGAGCAACAACCAAAAATTGGGGGCAAAATTGGACGTGGGTAGGGTGGGGAGTGGGGGGGGAGTGGGGGGGGGTCTTNGGGGGGGGCGGTGAGGTGGGGGGGGGGCTGCCCTTGCCCACAACGCATTCTCGTCACCCCTTTTGCAGCACTGCNAAGTCAGTGACGTCACGATGCTGGCACNGCTGGGGCTTCGAGCTTCCCGAGGGTCGTGGGGGGGCAGTCCCAAGGGGTGGGAGGCAGTCTCAAGGGTNGGGAGGGCAGTCCAAGGGGTTGGAGGGCAGTCTCAGGGGTGGGAGGGCAGTCCAAGGGGTGGGAGGGCAGTCCAAGGGGTGGGAGGCAGTCCAAGGGGTGGGAGGGCAGTCTCAAGGGGTGGGAGGGCAGTCTCAGGGTGGAGGGCAGTCCAAGGGGTGGGAGGGCAGTCTCAAGGGTGGGAGGGCAGTCTCAAGGGGTTGGAGGGCAGTCTCAAGGGGTGGGAGGGCAGTCCAAGGGGTAGGGAGGGCAGTCTCAAGGGGGGGGCGTTCAGGGGGGGGGAGGGCAGTCTCAGGGGTGGGAGGGCAGTCTCAAGGGTGGGAGGGCAGTCCAAGGGGTGGGAGGGCAGTCCAGGGGTGGGAGGGCAGTCCAAGGGTGGGAGGGCAGTCCCAAGGGGTGGGAGGGCAGTCTCAAGGGGTGGGAGGGCAGTCTCAAGGGTGGGAGGGCAGTCCAAGGGGTNGGGAGGGCAGTCTCAAGGGTGGGGGGGCAGTCCCAAGGGGTGGGAGGGCAGTCTCAAGGGGTGGGAGGGCAGTCTCAAGGGTGGGAGGGCAGTCTCAAGGGGTGGGAGGGCAGTCTCAAGGGTGGGAGGGCAGTCCAAGGGTGGGAGGGCAGTCTCAAGGGGTGGGAGGGCAGTCCAAGGGGTTGGAGGGCAGTCTCAAGGGGTNGGGAGGGCAGTCTCAAGGGGTGGGAGGGCAGTCTCAAGGGTGGGAGGGCAGTCCAAGGGGTGGGAGGGCAGTCTCAAGGGGTGGGAGGGCAGTCCAAGGGGTTGGAGGGCAGTCTCAAGGGGTGGAGGGCAGTCTCAAGGGGTTGGAGGGCAGTCCCAAGGGTAGGGAGGGCAGTCTCAAGGGTTGGGAGGGCAGTCCAAGGGTTGGAGGGCAGTCTCAAGGGGTTGGAGGCAGTCTCAAGGGGTTGGAGGGCAGTCCAAGGGGTGGGAGGGCAGTCCCAAGGGTTGGGAGGGCAGTCCAAGGGTGGGAGGGCAGTCTCAAGGGTGGGGAGGGCAGTCCCAAGGGGTGGGAGGGCAGTCTCAAGGGGTGGGAGGGCAGTCTCAAGGGGTGGGGAGGGCAGTCCAAGGGGTGGGAGGGCAGTCTCAAGGGGTGGGAGGGCAGTCTCAAGGGGTGGGGGGGCAGTCCCAAGGGTNGGGAGGGCAGTCTCAAGGGGTGGGAGGGCAGTCTCAAGGGGTGGGAGGGCAGTCCAAGGGGTAGGGAGGGCAGTCTCAAGGGTGGGGAGGGCAGTCTCAAGGGGTGGGGAGGGCAGTCTCAAGGGTGGGAGGGCAGTCTCAAGGGTGGGGAGGGCAGTCCCAAGGGGTTGGAGGGCAGTCTCAAGGGGTGGAGGGCAGTCTCAAGGGTGGGAGGGCAGTCCAAGGGGTGGGAGGGCAGTCTCAAGGGGTGGGGAGGGCAGTCTCAAGGGGTNGGGAGGGCAGTCTCAAGGGTTGGAGGGCAGTCTCAAGGGGTTGGAGGGCAGTCTCAAGGGGTTGGAGGGCAGTCCCAAGGGTTGGAGGGCAGTCCAAGGGGTGGGAGGGCAGTCTCAAGGGTTAGGGAGGGCAGTCTCAAGGGGTGGGGAGGGCAGTCTCAAGGGTGGGAGGGCAGTCCAAGGGGTGGGAGGGCAGTCTCAAGGGGTTGGAGGGCAGTCTCAAGGGGTGGGGAGGGCAGTCTCAAGGGGTGGGGAGGGCAGTCTCAAGGGGTTGGAGGGCAGTCTCAAGGGGTGGGAGGGCAGTCTCAAGGGGTGGGAGGGCAGTCTCAAGGGGTTGGAGGGCAGTCTCAAGGGTGGGGAGGGCAGTCTCAAGGGGTTGGAGGGCAGTCTCAANGGGTGGGGAGGGCAGTCTCAAGGGGTTGGAGGGCAGTCTCAAGGGTGGGGAGGGCAGTCTCAAGGGTTGGAGGGCAGTCTCAAGGGTGGGAGGGCAGTCTCAAGGGGTGGGAGGGCAGTCTCAAGGGGTTGGAGGGCAGTCCAAGGGTGGGGAGGGCAGTCTCAAGGGGTTGGAGGGCAGTCTCAAGGGGTGGGGGGGCAGTCTCAAGGGTGGGGAGGGCAGTCTCAAGGGGTTGGAGGGCAGTCTCAAGGGTGGGGAGGGCAGTCTCAAGGGTGGGAGGGCAGTCTCAAGGGGTTGGAGGGCAGTCTCAAGGGGTTGGAGGGCAGTCTCAAGGGTGGGAGGGCAGTCTCAAGGGGTTGGAGGGCAGTCTCAAGGGTGGGGAGGGCAGTCTCAAGGGGTTGGAGGGCAGTCTCAAGGGTGGGAGGGCAGTCTCAAGGGTGGGAGGGCAGTCTCAAGGGGTTGGAGGGCAGTCTCAAGGGGTGGGGAGGGCAGTCTCAAGGGGTTGGAGGGCAGTCCAAGGGTGGGAGGGCAGTCTCAAGGGGTAGGGAGGGCAGTGTCAAGGAATTGGAGGGCAGTCCCAATTTTTTTTACCCAGGGCCCAACATTTACGTTGGGACAAACACAAAAACCTTCCCTTCAATTCACTTTTTCCTGCGGCAAATATCCCAAGACCACTTGTTATATTTTGGGGGGGGGAGGTCTCAAGATGGGGGAGTGAGGGGGGGTAGGGAGGGGGGGCTCGGGGCGATTGCCACTTGCCGCTGCCGACGTCGGACGAACGCTCAAACAACTCACACGACGCGCGGGGAAGCCATTCCAGCAGTGAGCGGGGGTGGGGGGGGTGCCTTGAGTGTACTCTTAGGTTTTTTCGGTAAAGTCACGTAGGTAAAATTTCCCCCTAAATTATATATACGGGGTAGTATTTATTGTGATCTCTCATTTACTTGATGCAGCTGTCGTGGCTGTGACGGTTCCACCTGAAGACGGAGGCTTGTGTTGCTTCCGAAACGTCGTGAATTTTTTTATTTGTTTTATTTTACTTTTATTAATTAAAAAAATTTACCTACGTGACTTTACCGAAAAAACCTAAGAGTATGAATCCTTGCAGTCACGAAAGCTTCAAATCTAGAAGCCTTGAGTGTAAATACAAAATATCCCTGGCGGGGAAGGGTGGGGGTCATGGGCACCACACCAGAGCCCCCGGGAAAGCCCATTTGAGGCATAAACAGCGGAGGTAGGGGCTGTGTTGAGTGTCATCACCACGCTGTTGGCACGGACCGTGGTGCTGCAGTTAGGTGGTGAGCGAGGGTTGTGTGCACGCGCACGTGTTTACATGTGTGTGTGTTTACATGTGTGTGTCTGTGTGTGTGTGTAGACATGTGTGGGGAGCGGTAGTGTAGTGGTTAGCGCTCACGGCCAACACCGGTGACAATTATCTGAACCGTCCTAGGCCTCCCCTAGGTCAACTCGGCCTCAAATGAGTACCCGGTGCGGTGTGTGAACGTCGCCACTGGGAAGACAAAGGCGGCCGGGCGTGGTGCTGGCCACCCACCCCTCGTGTGCCGTGCCGGCCGTCATAAGGTTGCTACTCACTGACAGCACTTGACCCAACAGTCTTTGTCTTTTGTGTGGATGGGACCAGCTAACAGCACTTGCCCGACAGTCTGTCCGGGTTACCTGGGGGACCTTTGTTACGGAGCGGTCGCGCACAGAAGGTAGCAGTGGTNGGGGGGGGGGTCAGGAGAGCGCGAGGCGGAGGGGTGGGAACGCCGCCTCTCCGCTTTTTTTTTGACGCGGAATGATTTCGTTGCCGATTTGCACGTTCACATTTGCTGGGCGAGGCCACTAAAAACAAAAGTGAAGAAAAGAAAAAACCCACACAAGCCGAGCAGTGCCGGATGAAGCGAGTGCGGGGCCTGTAGCATGATGTTATAAAGGGGCCCTTAAAAAAAAACACTTAAATATTTAAACGCAATTTTCTTTCTACTTGCATAGTAAAGTAATTGTATTTTTTTATCTTCTATACAGCCAGATAATACGACTAATCGCTAAGCTTAAACACCCAGTCGTTCATAAAAGTTGAAGGCGTATAGTACTATAGTGCTAGAGCAAGTGCAGAATCACTGAACCGGAATTGATAGCTTGAAAGCATTTAGCGCTGGACCCTTGAAAGTGCGGGCCCCGTAGCTCCTACACATGTAGCAGCTACTACACATGTAGCTACTTTTGCTACTTAGGATAATCCGGCACTGGACCCGAGCAAATTCTGTGTGTCGTCAAGAGCCCTCCGCCACCCGACGCTGGGCAGCGGAGGCGGCTTTGCCCCGAGAGTTGCTGCTCCCGGCCCGGCCCGCAGACGCGGTCGGCTACGTACGGTGCAAAAGGTGGTGATGGTGGTGATGCGACCGTCTGGAACGCTCTTCCGCCCGATATTAGGAAGCCACTGAAGCTACGCACTTTTCAACCATCTTGGTTGAAAACTGATTTCTTTCCAACTGCTCTTCGTGTCAAGCGTTGTTGTCCTTCCCCCGCACCTACGATTAACCGGCTACGTACGGCGCGAAAGAAGTTCAACATACGTGCGCACCATAGCAGTGGCATCCAATACCCGCGTCGCGGTCCACGATCCACGCCCGTAGAAGGGTGCCGGCTACGCGCTGCGTGCGTACGTATTAATAATATCAGAGCCGTGCCGTGACCACCACCTCCACCACCCCGCACCCCACCTCCCCCGTGCGTGTGCAGGAGCTCGTGAAGGAGGCGCTGGAGCGCTACGGGCTGGAGCGCTCGCTGGCGGGAGACTACGTGCTCTGCGAGGCCGTGGGACGCACGACGCCGGCGCCGATGGCATCGGAGGCGGCGGCGGCGACGGTGCCGCGGCGACCGGGGAGGCATCGACGGGGGCCCCGGCGGCGGCGAGCCCTGGCGTGCCGAGTGCCTGCGCGCCATCGCCGACTACGAGAAGCCACTGCTCCTTCAGGTGCCGCCACCGCCGGCACCGGCGGGAGCGGTTTAGCCGCGCGGCCACGGCGTTCCGTTGAGCTTTCTCCCTCTCGGTTTTTCGTTTTGTTCCTTTCCGCCACGGCGTTTCGGGAAAAGCGGCGCTGGGCTCCGCTTGTGCGGCAACGTCGCGGCAAAAATCCACGGCCGAGTGGTCAGAGTCGTCGTCGAAATATGTTTTTATTGGGCCTGCGGAAATCCGGCACGAGCGCGAACATGCGAGCCGCACGCCGGGCGTGGCACAGAACTTGCCCTCGTCTCTCGGCTAGCCCCAATGCAGCACGCGTACCCTGTCCATTCGTCTCGGTTAGAAAGTAAACAAAAGTGAAAAAAGTCGGAATCAAAAAACGTATGGCGATGACCCCATATCTATGGGTGACTTTTTAGCCAGTATCAAAATGTTTGGGGGGGGGGAACACATTCCTGCGGAGGGAGCTGGTAGGAACGTTGAGTTGCTCGGTCAATGGCCAGGGTCAACGGCGGCGTGGTCTATTCAGCAAATATGCCCGACTGTGAGGGCGGGCACAAGCCGGCGTGAGTAGGTTAAACGTTGAGTTTTATAAGGGCACCACGGGTGACCAGCCCCTCCCCACCCAGCCCCACCCTCCCCACCCAGCCCCTCCCACCCTCCCTCCCCACCCAGCTCCTCCCCACCCAGCCCCTCCCTGCACGACGGACAGACAGACACAATAATCCCCTGTGGGCTGGTGGAACCAGTGGGTTCCTACCAGTATAAGAACATGCGTTTACTCCTTTCTGGCAATAAAACACGTGGTGGTGGTAGTGGTGGTGTCAAAGATGTTCAAACGCCAGATACCAACACCGGTTGGGAAGCACCAAGTCTCCATTGACCACGCATCGTACTTGTGTTGCAGGCCCTGTGGAAGCCACGGGAGGGATACTCGCGGAGGCTCGAGCTGCGGCCTCGTGCCAAGGTGGAGGAGTCGGCTGGCGAGCGAGACACCCTGACGGCCGGTGGGTCTCCGAATTTTGCCGTGGCCCGGAAAATATCCTGTGACCTTTTTGTCCGTCCCGTGTGTCCGTTGGTTTGTCAGTCCGTCCGTACGTACGTACGTCCATCTGTCTGTCCATTCATTCGTATGTCCGTCCGGCCATCTATCTGTCCATTCACGTGTCTGTTTGTCCACCCATCCGTCTGTGTGTCTGACTGGTCATTCATCCATTCACGTGTCTGTCTGTCCACCCATCCGTCTGTCCGTCTGTCTGTCTCTGTCCATCCATCTCTCTGTCCATCCATCCATTCCCGTGTGTCTGTCCATCCATCCGTTCGTGTGTCTGCCCATCCATCTGTCCGTCTGTCAATGCGCTTCTGCTGCAGTGTGGAATGCTATTTATTCCGGCAACAGGAAGGAATCCATTCTCGTGTCTGTCTGTCCACCCATCCGTCTGTCCGTCTGTCTGTCTCTGTACATCCATCTCTCTGTCCATCCATCCATTCCCGTGTCTGTCTGTCCATCCATCTGTCCGTCCGTCAATGCGCTTCTGCTGCATTGTGGAATGCTCTTCCTTCCGACAACAGGAAGCCACTGGGACCGATGCTCTTTTAAATCATCATCTCGACAGATTGACAGACGCATTTCTTTAGAAAAGCTTTTTGTCTTCAGTTTATTGTCCTTCCCCGCACCTCCGATTGCCACGGTTGGGCTACGTACGGTGCGACAGAAGTTCAACGCGCACGCACACGCGCACGCACGCGTATACACGCATACACGGCGACGGGCGAAGAGGGCGTGGATATCACGGCGGGAAGACGTCGCTGCTGCCTTCAGCTGGGAACCCGTTTGGGTTTTTGCGACAGTGCCCCAAGACATTCTTGCAAGGGAGGAGGGGGTACTCACTTTGATGCCCGGACCGAAATAAACCCCCCGGCGGTGGAGGGTGGGGTGGGGGCTCGTCTGGGACCCTAGAAATCCGCGCAATTAAGATTCCAGCCGGCGTGTCCGATAGCCAGGCGGCGAGCACCGCCGTGGAGCGACGACTATTTTGCGTCTGCGACGGCGAGAGGGGAGGAGCGGCGCCACCTGTGCTTGTCCTTAACGTCGCCGCGCGTCTTCACGTCCGTGCGGGCGGGCGGGCGAGGCGCTGGCGGACTAAGTGACGGAGCGAAGTCACGTNGGGGGGGGGGGGGGGGGGNGGGGCANGGGGGGCAGGGGGGGGCAGGGGGGCAGGGGGGGCGCCAAACTGCCGTGGCCAACGCGACGCTTGCGACGTGTCCGGGAGAGGGGTTTGTTGTAGATAGGTCGGGAGATGGATAGGTAGGTAGATAAGTAAGTAGATAGGTAGATATGTACGTAGAGAGATAGGTTTCTGATATGTAGGTAGATAGATAAATTGATATGTTGGTAGATAGGATAGATAGATAAGTAGATAGATATAGATAGGGCGATACATAGGTAAATATGTAGATAGGTAGATATGTAGGTAGATACACAGGTAGAAGGTTAGGTGTATCGATAGATCAATGGTGGAGGAGCTTAATGATAAAAAATTTGGCCAAATCATTTACGTGGCCCGACTCAAAAGGCAATCGTGAATGACGGTGTCAGTTTCCTGCGAGTCGCCTGCCCCTTCTGATCCACTTTCGCCTCTCCGCCCACGGAGCTCGGCCGCAACAACATGACGAGTTTGCACGCAGACCCGAGACTCGGAGTTTCAGAATCAGACTTGCGGGAGGAGTCCGATGGGCAATGACGTCCTCTTTCACGGACGGGCACGGGGTGAGCGAGTTACCGCTGCGAACAATGCACGCAAACAACGATAGGAGTGCCAAACGGAGACAATGGTTAGCAAGTCACAAATGTGAATTAACAAGTAAATAACACTTGGAAATGTACAACAGCCAAATACTTTTAACGCATGATTCTAAAAAACGGAGGACCGGAAGAAAAATCCACGCGACCACGGGAGAACACGCAAACTCCAAATATGCAGGCGTCAGGGTCGGGATCGAAACCACGACCTCCTGTACACCAGGTGAGGTAGTAACATCTCACCATGGAGAGAGACGCAAACTCCAAATATACAGCAAGCGTCAGGGTCGGAATCGAAACCACGACCTCCTGTATACCAGGCGAGGTAGTTAACATCTCACCACGGAGAGACGCAAACTCCAAATATACAGCAAGCATCAGGGTCGGGATCGAAACCACGACCTCCTGCACACCAGGCAAGGTAGTTAACATCTCACCACGGAGAGAGACGCAAACTCCAAATATACAGCAGCAGGGGTCAGGGTCGGGATGGATCCCACGACCTCCTGCACACCAGGCAAGGTAGTTAACATCTCACCACGGAGAGAGACGCAAACTCCAAATATACAGCAGCAGGGGTCAGGGTTGGGATCGAACCACGACCTCCTGTATACCAGGCGAGGTAGTTAACATCTCCTAGCCACCGTGGCTCGGCTGTGGCTCAGCTCATGGAACATCCTGAGCGTGGCCGCTGCGAGCGACGGCCTCCGCTTGACCCGGAGCCGATCTCTGGACATGTGCGTAAAAGAGTTTCACGGTTCATCGGATTCCTCCAGCATCCATACAGATTCTGAACCGAGCCGTGGCGTTAACATTCCCATTAAAATCGCACGCAATTAACTCTCTCTCGCTGCACTCTGATGTTTGATGACATTGTGTTTTCGTATTTTTTTTATTAATTTAAATTTCATTTTTCACCTACGTGACTTTACCGAAAGAACTAAGAGTATGAATCCTTGCAGTCACGAAAGCTTCAAATCTAGAGAATTAACTCTCTCCCCCGCCGCCGCCGCCGCCACCCACGACCCGCAGGCATCAACGCGCAGGCGCGGCGGCTGCAGATGAGCCGCGCGCGCGTCTCCACCGTGATGAGCGCCTCGCCGCAACTCGGCCCGCCCACGGTGCCCAACGGCGGCTACGCCGAGTGGATCGCGTCGGCCAGCGACCTGCGGCGCACCGTCAGCGACATGCACATCCCGCAGCGGACGCTCGTCGGCGACGGCGGCGACGGGGGGAGCCCGCGCCTCCCGCCAGGGCGGCTCCGTCGCGGCCGCGCCACGCGCTGGCGCCCATCGAGGGCGACTACGACCTGTGCATGGGGCCCGCGCTGCCGCTGCGCGGGAGGCCGCTGGGCGACGACCCGGGGCGCTACGCTGCCGTGCGCCCGCCGGCGGAGACGCCGTACCTGCTGCTGCTGCAGGGCTGCGACGGAGCGCAGGTTCGGGGGCCCGCCGCACACCCCCCCCACCCCCCCACCCCCCCCCCCCACCCCCCCGCCCCCCACCCTCCCCACGCCGGCTCAGCACGGGAGGCGCGGGGTCACTTTGCACCGTCATAGGGCGCCGCGGTGGCTAGGAGATGTTGACTACCTCGCCCAGTACGCAGGACATCGTGGGTTCGATCCCGACCCTGACGCGCGTAAACAACGGCGGCTAACGCGGGGGCCCTCCCCTCCCCTCCTTCCCCCGCCTCCACCCGAATCCCGAGGGCCGCCGCAGGACCTGCTGGTGTACCTCCTCGACGGCGCGCGCCATTCCATCGGGAGGGGCGCCGTCTCCGACCGGCCTCAGGACGCCGGCGACGACCGTCCGGACATCTTGCTGTGGGCGCCCGACATCCTGCCGCGGCACTGCCGCATCTCGCGCTCCGACCCGCAGCCGCAGAACCCGGCGGCGCTGACGGCCACCACGGCCGGTGGCGCCGCCCGGCCGCAACGGAGGGCGCCGCTCGTGCTGCGCCCGTTCTGCGGCGCCGCCGTGACGCGCAACGGCGTCCGGCTGGAGCGGCCGGCCGAGCTCCGGCGGGGCGACGTGGTCGCGTTGGGCGAGCGCTACCTCTTCCTGTTCGAGGACCCCGCCGAGCCGGCCAACCTTCCGTCCGCCGGCAAACTGTCGTCGCCCGGCGGTGCCTGCAAGCTGTGCGGCGCGTCCGCCCACGGCGGCAGGAACCGCCCGGCGGCGCGCGTCCACTCGGACGCCAACTCCGAGTTGCGCTCGGCGATGTCGCTCGAGTACGACCCGGCGCTGGAGGACATCCTGCTCGACGAGATCGTGGGCCTCGTGGCGCCCGGCGGCGACGGCTACCAGCTCACGCCCGCGTACCTCTTCTGCCTGTGCGTCCAGCACTCGGCGTTCAACTTCCAGCCGGCGGACTTCCGTCGGCTGCTGCTCAAGGTGGCCAACCTGCTGCAGACCATCGCCTGGGTGAGCGCTCGCGCGGTCCGTCCTCGCGATGACGGCGGCGGCGGCGGCGGTGGCGATGATCGTGTAATTTGAGGTGATTGCAGTTCTTGATGACATCTCGTCCTGTGCTGTGCTTGCAGGAGAAGACCAAAGAGCTCGCTGAGAAGCAGCCCGAACAGTGAGTGTGGACCCCTTGCGCGCTGCGGCCGCTGCGGCCTAGGTCATTCGAAAATAGTGAAAAAACTAAATATGTCAGTGTCACAGGGCAGTCCATAGATGACGTCACGCACCTGGGGGGGGGGGGTTGAGGAATGTGACGTTACATCAAAATGCGTACCTTTAAATAAATGTAGACTACACGTTCTACTTCATTAAATATACTTTTTAATAAATGTTTTCTGCAACATCAGAGTGCAGCGCCACATTAAATACGCATGTTTTTTTTTTGGGGGGGGGGGCAGAGCTTTGTGACGTCATATTTGAGGGGGGGTCTGACTTTTTGTGACGCCGCGTGACGAGGGGGGGGGTCAAAAATCGTCCAAAATCGCGTGACGTCATTTATGGACGGCCCCACATTCTAAAAACACCGGCCTGTGGCCCCATCTGCGGCACTATTACGCTGCCGCTACTGCTGCTGCTGCTGCATCCTGCACGTGTTTGATTCCACGCGTCCATCAGATTACATCTACTGGGAACTTTCGACCTCTGCGCGCCCCCCCCCTCGCCCGCTTCCTCTTTAGAGCCACGTCTGAAGGCGGCCCTCTTAGTCACAGGATGCGCACTGAGCCACCGCTGTTAGCCGGGCGTTGGGATGTGCTGTAGGTACGTTGAACTTCTTTCGCACCGTACGTAACCGACCGTGCTAATCGGAGGGTGAGGGGAATGTCGATAAACTAAACACACAAAAATCAGTTCTAAAGAAATGAGTTTGTCAATCTAGACGATGATTTCAAAGTTGCGTAACTCCCAGTGGCTTCTTAAAATCGGACGGAAGAGCGTTCCAGACGGCCGCAGAAGCGCATCTTGAAGCGCCGCGCGGCGATGCGGTGACCTCCGTCATTGCTCGATGGCCGAGCAAAAAAGCCGCCGCTGTGATGATGAGCGGAGTTGGCGTGATGACGCTTTATTGCTCCTTGACGAGATCCGCCAAGGTAATTGGCGGTTCGTTTGCGGCGAGCACTTTTGCGTGCAATGAGCGCGACCTCACGAAATTACCCACAATCCACTGGCGCAGCCCGCGATACACGTTGTACACTGTCGGCGTACCGCACCGAACGTACCCTGCGGTGTCCGTGGAAGTTGCCGTCGCCTCTCTTGAGCACCAAAAAAATCCAGCGGCAGCATTTGTCGAAGGGCCACGCCCTGCCGACGGATCTGCAGGGCTTGCGGGGAATTGTTGGTGCTGGTTCACCGCGTGGCTGCTGGTTTCCCGCTCGTCATGTGCGTAGCAAATGAAAATAATAATAAATTAAACGTGTGCTTTATTCTCCGTGGAGAAACAGAGAGGGAGGGTCCGCTTACACTTGGTGGGATTCGAGAGACGTGAACGAAAATAGAGATGAGTGAGATGAGAGTGGAGATGTGCAAGCGAGATGGAGATGAGAGGAGGCTCATTGGCTTTCGCGTTAATCGCATCCTTACGTTTATCGGGATTTCAATTGGAAGGCGATGTTTTTACGCACGCTGCATTTCAATACGAATTGAACGCGGTGGATAGTAGATGTGAACTCCCTCGCCTTGCATGCAGGAGGTCGTGGGTTCGATCCTGACCCTGGCGCCTGCTGCAGATATGGAGTTTGTGTGTCTCTCTCTCTCCCGTGGTCGCGTGGATTTTTCTCGAGGTCCTCCGGTTTATCCCCTCCACATTTACAAACGTGCGTTTGGAGTAAATAAACATTTCGTTAAATTTTTTTTTTGGTAAATGCTTTTAATACAAATTTTTTTTTCTAATTTCAATAGGTTGGGAGGGTGGGGCACCGTAAGTTTTTCGCTCCGTTTTTTTGACGTCCCACGAACGACGCTGCATGTTCACTGTCCTCCCCCTCCCCGCCGCGTGAGTCTACCGCACCGTGACAGATCTCTCCGTGACGGCACCACAAACCGAGTGGATCGCCACCCAACAAAGGCCGGGCGCCCGAGCGAGATTAGCGGCGCGGATTTTCGCCGGAGCAATCGACAGATCGTAATCCTCGGCTTTCCCGTCCGACTGCCCCGCCGATGTTCGTTCAGCGGGCGCCGGCGGTGGCTAGGAGATGTTAACTACCTCGCCTGGTATACAGGAGGTCGTGGGTTCGATCCCGACCCTGACGACGCCTGCTGCTGTATATTTGGAGTTTGCGTGTCTCTCTCTCTAATCGTCATGATGGTGGCTTGGAGATGTTAACTAGCTCGCCTGGTATACAGGAGGTCGTGGGTTTGATCCCAACCCTGATGACGCCTGCTCCTGTATGTTTGGAGTTTGCGTGTCTCTCTCTCTCCTCGTGGTCGCGTGGATTTTTCTCCGGCTCCTCCGGTTCCCCCCCCCCCCACATTTATAATCAACGTCACGCGTTCATTGTAATTTGGCCGCTCGGAATTTCCACACGATGATGATGATGAGGCCACACTCTCGTTGACCTGTCATTTGCAATCGCCAGGTCGCTTCTGAAAAAGAGCTGCGGTATTCGAGCTCGGTGAGCTTGACCCGGTAGAATCAACAACAGTTTAGTAATTTTTTTTTAGTTGAAATACTTCAATAATTGGCTCCCGTTAGCGACCCGGGCCGTGTTTCGTTCGCAAAAAAGCGCTATACGAACTCGAGGCTTAGTAAATAAATACACACCACACACACGCGCGCGCGCGCAAGAAACGGTCCGTCGATCGCACTCAGCCGCGATCGTTCGTGATGTGCGCGATTGGCATTCGGCTAACGACGCCGCAACCCAACGGGGAATTGTGTTGTTCGCAAAAACGCCACGAAATCTGGCGAACGAACGCGGGGCGACAACAGCGCCGGACGTGGCAGGAAGATTCGGTTCTAGGAACGCGACCCAGAGAGACAGATTTTTGGTGTTGTTATTGTTGTTGTTGAATCTCCGGATGAAAGTTCCGAGCAAAGCGAGGATGGCTGGGAAGTTAGACTCGGGGACGAATGCAGAGGGGGGGATGTGAGATGGGGTGAGTGGGGGGGGCAGGAGAAAGAGTACGAGGAGTGAGGAGTCTGCGCTGGGCGCGTGAAGACGTGGGAGAGGTGGGCGGGGGGACGTGCCTGAAACACGAGTAGAGTGCGTGTGTCTGTGTGTGTGTACGAGTGTGTGTGTGTCTGTGTGTAGTGTGTGTGTGTGTACGAGTGTCTGTGTGTGTACGTGTGTGTGTGTGCGTGTGTGTGTGCGTACGAGTGTGTGTGTGTACGTGTGTGTGTGTGTGTGTGTGTGTGTGTGTGTGTGTGTGTGAGTGTGTGTGTGTACGTGTGTCTGTGTGTGTGTGTGTGTGTGTGTGTGTGTACGAGTGTGTGCGTGTGTGTGTGTGTGTACGTGTGTCTGTGTGTGTGTACGAGTGCGGGTACGTGTGTCTGTGTGTGTGTACGAGTGTGTGTGGGGGAGCAGTAGCGTAGCGGTTAGCGCGCTGACGATTATCTGAACCGGTCCTGAGCCTCCCCTAGGTCGACTCAGCCTCAAATGAGTACCTGGTGCGCTGTGTAAACATCGCCACTGGGGAGACAAAGGCGGTCGGGTGTGGAGCTGGCCACCCACCCCTCGTGTCCCGTGCCGGCCTTCATAGGTGCTTAGTCGTTAACAGCACTTGCCCCAACAGTCTGTTCAGGCTATACGGGGGATCTTTGTTGTGTGTGTGTGTGTACGTGCTTGTGTGTGCGTGTGCTATGAGGGAATGGCTAATTGAGATTGGCATTCCCCAGCGCCGGATGATCCGAGTAGCAGAAGTAGCTACAAATGCCCCGCACTTTCAAGGGCCCCGCGCTAAATGCTTTCAAGCTATCAACTCCGGATCAGTGATTCTGCACTTGCTCTATTACTATAGTACTATACCACCTTCAACTTTTACGAACGACCGGGTGTTTAAGGTTAGCGATTTATCGTATTATGCGGCTGTAATAGCAAATGAAAAAATACAATTACTTAACTATGCAAGTAAAAAAATGTGTGTTTTAATATTTATGGGGTATTTTTTTTATTTAGGGCCCCTTTATAACATCTAGCTTCATCCGGCACTGCCTTCCCCCATGGCACTGCTCACCACGGCATTACCGTCCGGCACCGCCGACGAGGTAGGGGGTAGTGAAGCGATTAGGTCGTGGCAGCCTGGATAGGTGCTCGGTGGCTAGGAGATGTTAACTACCTCGCCTGGTACACAGGAGGTCGTGGGTTCGATCCCGACCCTAACACCTGCTGTATATTTGCAGTTTGCGTGTCTTTCTCCCGTGGTCGCGTGGATTTTTCTCCGGGTCCTCCTTGTCTGCTATAAATTCCCACGCGATGACGACAAACCCACTTCGTTGTGAGCTATCATTTCTGATCGCCAGGGCCTCACCTGGTGAAATAAAAAATGGTTTATTATTTCATAGTATAGCTTCACGAAAACGAACCGCAGCAAACTGAGAAGTGCTCCGTAAAGACGGGCAGAGAGACGGAGGGAGGAGAGCGTCGATTGGTCAGCGGTCAAACTGTTGGAAAGGGGGGGGTCAGCGAGAGGTCACGGTTCAGAGGGGATGATGGTGATGATCAGCAACGGTTGATGATTAGCACGGTTGGCGACGGTGCGGTGCGAAAGAAGTTCAACGTGCCATGTGCACATGGCGCATTGACGACCGGTTTAACCTCGCTGGGATCTCATATGGTTCGAAAACAAACCCTCGCCGTGTCTCTGTCTGCCCATCACGATTTCCTTTAGATCCCACGTGGCGTCCCACACAGACAATTGGGTACGGCAAAAACAACCTCCCAAGCAGAGGGGAATGTCCCTGCTGCTGCCTCTTCAGTCCAGAGAGAGAGATAAGTCAGAGAGCGGAGAGAGGCCAGAGATATGAATGCCGGGCATCTGCGAAAAATAACTTTGTAGCTCAACGGATTCCTCCAGACGGACTCCGCCACGAACCCGGCTGACCCGAGTTCAAGTCCCGCCCGCGGCCCACCAACGCCCAGCGACGACTTATCCGTACCGGTTCCCGGGCAGTCACCTGGCCGCCCCGTTTTTTTCCCGTCTCCCTGCGGCGACGTGGCCCCGTGGCCGCACCGATGACCACCAAATATCCGCGGAGACCGCCGCGCGACCCACTATGCCGCGCGGCCGATTATTTTTGTTCTTCTCTTGTTTTAATTCCCTTCTTCTTGCTCCCTCCGCGGCGCAGGCGAGAGCGGAGCGACGGCTCCGACGGCGGCGGCTCCGGCTCCGACGCCGGCGGCGGGGGGACGGGGACGCCGGCGCGGGCGACGCCGAGCTGGTGCGGGAGCTGCGGCCGATCGCCTTCTGGATGTCCAACGCCGTGGAGCTGCTCCACTTCCTGCGACAGAGAGTCCCCGAGCTGGCGCTCGACGCCGACGACGCCAACGGCCACGGTACCGGTGCGGCACCTCGCGGCGCGTGGGTGAAGGGGAGGGGCGCGGGGGGGGGCGGGGGGGGGGGGGTGGCGGCGGTTCGCCGAGGTCAAGTCGAGCGGCAGGTCGCGTACGGTGGGGTCAAGTGTGGCTACTCTCCCCCCCCCCCCCCTTCTCTTCCACCGACATCTGACCCGGTGTTTAATGTATCGCTATGGGTCTCTATGTGTCTCTACGTCTCCACATACCTCTGTGCGTCTCTGTGGGTCTCTGTATATCTCTGCAAATCGCTATGTATCTGTACACATCTCTGTGTATATGTACGTATGTCTGCGGGTCTCTATATCTACGTGTACGTATCTCTATGTGTCTCCGCGTCTCTTGTGTGTCTCTGTGGGTCTCTATGGTTAGATTCTAGTAGGGTCACATCAGCAGCAGTAGCAGCGTTCTGCTGGGTTTGAGTGGCGAGATTCTAGGTTGGTGACATCATCAGCAGCAGCAGCGTTCTGATGGTCTGAGTGGTGAGATTCTAGGTGGTGACATCAGCAACAGCAGCGTTCTGCTGGGTCTGAGTGGTGAGATTCTAGAATGGTGACAGCAGCAGCAGCGTTCTGCTGGGTCTGAGTGGTGCGATTCTAGGATGGTGACATCAGCAGCAGTAGCAGCGTTCTGCTGGGTCTGGTGGTGAGATTCTAGGATGGTGACAGCAGTAGCAGCAGCGTTCTGCTGGGTCTCAGTGGTGAGATTCTAGGATGGTGACATCAGCAGCAGCGTTTGCTGGGTCTGAGTGGTCAGATTCTAGGATGGTGACATCAGCAGCAGCAGCAGCGTTCTGTGGTCTGAGTGGTGATTCTAGGATGGTGACATCAGCAGCAGCGTTCTGCTGGTCTGAGTGGTGAGATTCTAGGATGGTGACAGCAGCATTCTGCTGGGTCTGGTGGTGAGATTCTAGGATGGTGACATCAGCAGCAGCGTTCTGCTGGGTCTGGGTGGTGAGATTCTAGGATGGTGACATCAGCGGCAGCGTTCTGCTGGGTCTGGTGGTGAGATTATAGGATGGTGACATNAGCAGCAGCAGCAGCGTTCTGCTGGGTCTGGTGGTGAGATTCTAGGATGGTGACATCAGCAGCAGCGTTCTGCTGGGTCTGGGTGGTGAGATTCTAGGATGGTGACATCAGCATTCTGCTGGGTCTGAGTGGTGAGATTCTAGGATGGTGACAGCAGTAGCAGCGTTCTGCTGGTCTGAGTGGTGAGATTCTAGGATGGTGACATCAGCAGCAGCAGCGTTCTGCTGGGTCTGAGTGGTGAGATTCTAGGATGGTGACAGCAGCAGCAGCGTTCTGCTGGGTCTGAGTGGTGAGATTCTAGGATGGTGACAGCAGCATTCTGCTGGGTCTGGGTGAGATTCTAGGATGGTGACATCAGCAGCAGCATTCTGCTGGGTCTGGGTGAGATTCTAGGATGGTGACATCAGCAGCAGCGTGATCAGCGGGGTGAGTCGGGACTTATCGGGAGGTGATATCATTGCGGCATCTTGGTAATGATGGTTGTGGGTGGTCGTCGTTGGCAAGAAAACGTGTCAACTTCCTCACATGCGTGCACCCATGTTGAACTTCTTTCGCACCGTACGTAGCCAACCGTGCTGATCGGAGGTGCGGGCAAGGGCAGTTTGTGCGACGCCTCCGTGGATATTTGGTGGCAGATCGGCAAACGCATTTGATGTGGCCACAGGGAGATGGGAACAGAAACTGGTTCAAATCATCGTCACCGGCGTTGGCTGCGAGCGTGAATCGAAACCCGCGTCGCCGGGTTCGTAGCGCAGCGCCAACCATTACACCACCGCTCCCACACACACGGAAGACACACGCGCGCGAGCACACATGCGCACACACACACACACATCCACCGCAGATGTGCACATGCGTGCACGAACAACAAAACAGGAAAGGGCTGCGATTTCTACCCTGGCCGTTTGAGCCACTTTCCGGCTTCTAACTTTAGTGGGAAGGGGGGGGTGGTGGAGGAGAGAATAGAGAGAGCGGGAGTGGTGGTGGTGGTGGCGGTGGAGGTGGTGGTGGAGGTGGAGGGGGAGGGTGGGTGGGTGGGGGTGGTTAGTTCGGTTTGGGGGCCGGCAGGACCCCTAAATTCTAGGAGGCCATTTCCTCGTCATTGTTCTGAGACGGGGTGTCCACGAGGGCAGCTGTAACCTGTTTCCTCTCTCCGCACCGAGCCCCATCCGAGGGGCCCGCAGAAACGGAGGGAAAACGCCACCAAACAGCCAGCCGCCACCCCACCCTCGCTGTTATAGTCAAGTCAGAAAGCTTCGGTGCAGAACTTAGCGTGGTGCATCTTCTTGGTTCTTTCGGTAAATGATTCTTCACCTGAGGACGGCTGCTTGCGTTGTGGCCGAAACGTAGTAATAATTATTTTATTATATTTTAATTTAATTATTTTATTATTTCCCTTCTACGTGACTTTACCGAAAGAACCAAGAAGATGAATCCCTGCAGTCACGAAAGCTATAAATCGAAATTTAGCGTGGTGCGTGTAGAGTTTATAGTCGCGTGCGTTGAACTTCTTTCGCACCGCACGTAGCCAGCCGCGCTAATCGGACGGACGACAAACTGAACGCAGGAAGCAGTTCGAAAGAAATGAGTTTGTCAATCTGGATGATGATGATCTCAAGGTGGACACAGCTTCAGTGGCTTCCAAATATTCGGAAGCAGAGAGGCGTTCCAAACGGCCGCAGAAGCAGCGTCTGAAAGCGCCGCGCGATGCGGTGACCACCGTCTTTGCCCGACGACTTAGGCAGAAGCCACCGCGAGGATGACTACGATCCAGCGACCGCGTCACGGCCTCTCCCCAAACGAGATCGGCGAATCGCGGCGGGCCCGGCGTTCGCGCCGTCGTGGCAGCGCCGGGGCTATCGCCGCCGTGCGGATTCACCGCCACGGTGACTCGCGGTGCCGTTCGGCGCGGCGGTGGCGACATGTTAATTCCCTCGTCCGGTTTTCACTCCTCCCTGGGACCGGTCTGGCAAACACGTTCGCGGTTCTTCGGCACGTGTCCGTGGCGGTGACGGCAGGAGTCCGAGCGTGTCCGTCCGGCGTTCGCCGAGCTGCGTTGGCTTCCGGTTGCTGCGTGTGGATTCTTCTCCGGGGCCCTACCGGTTTTTCCCCTCCGCATTTAGAATCAACGTCACCGCGCGTTCAGAGTTATTTGGCTGCTGCTAGACATTTCCACGCGACGACGACGACGACGATGATGATGATGAGCCACTAACCGTTGAGCGATCATTCGCGATAGCCAGGGTCGCTGAAATAAAAACTACATAGCAGCTCAGTGGGGGGGCCTTATCTGGTGAAATCAAATAAATTTGCCACAATATTTGGAGGGTGATGCCGGCACGCAATGGCCGACGACTCATCTCCTCCACCGCCACGGGACCTGTATCGAGCCCTGCGCTGAAGCAGGCGGCACCGGGGCGGCTACAGTATTAACCAGGGCGGCCGCAGTTCGAACCGAGGCGACCGCAGTTTTAACCAGGGTGGCCGCAGTTTTAACCGGGGTGGCTGCAGTATTAACGGGGTGGCTGCAGTATTAACCGGGGGGCTGCAGTTTAACCNGGGGGCCGCAGTTTAACCGGGGTGGCGCAGTATTAACCGGGTGGCCGCAGTTTAACCGGGTGGCTGCAGTATTAACCGGGGCGGCTGCAGTATTAACCGGGGTGCCGCAGTTTTAACCGGGGTGGCCGCTGGCTCCGACCGCGAGCCTTTGCCGCTGAGCGGCACCGCGATGCCGCCACCGCCAGTATCCAGCTGGAAAAACAAACTCCACACAGCGTATCCGAAATTAGCCAAACGTCCCAATGCTGATAAATGACCCAGCGGATCACTCGATTGGGGAAGCCACTGGAGCTATTAGGAAGCCACTGAAACTACGCATTTTTAAATCGTCTACATTTTTAAAGCAATTTCTTTACAACTCCGTCTTGTGTCGAGTTTGTTTGCCCCCCCCCCCCTCTGCCCGCCCGCACCTCCGATTAGAGCAGTTGGCTACGTACGGTGCGAAAGAAGTTCAACGTACAGTGTGTGTGTGCTGAAGTGGTAACCGATTTGGCACGTTTTGTTCACGTGGCAGACCGTTACTAATTGGCTGTGCCGGGTCGGTGGCGGGTTTAAAGACGCATCAATATTTAGGCGCTCTACGCTCGTGCGCACGTAGATCAAGCAGCAGCAGCAGCAACAGCGACACGGCCCCGCTCCTTGCGACGGCTTGGTGTGCATGACCTTCCTGAAAGAAAAAACATGTCATAGTATTGGGGGCTCAGCGAGGCTTTCCTGCATAAACAACCTTAATGGCGTTTGTAATAATAATGATATAATAATGATCATGTTGACCACTGCCTATTCGCTTATTTAAAACAAGCCCGCCCGGCGCGCCAGTCCACTAAGGGAGCCTTGCTCCGCCGTGCACCTGAGGACGGCTGCTTGCGTTGTGGCCGAAACGTCGTGAGAATTATTTGATGTTTTATTTTTATTATTTTATTATTTCCCTTCTACGTGACTTTACCGAAATAACCAAGAGATGAATCCCTGCAGTCACGAAAGCTTTAAATATTATGTTTTATTTTTATTATTTTATTATTTCCCTTCTACGTGACTTTACCGAAAGAACCAAGAAGATGAATCCCTGCAGTCACGAAAGCTTTCAATCGAAACCTGCCACATTCCCCCTCTACTGCGTGGACCAGAGGTCACGAAAATGGAAAACACGGAGGGTAGCTCTGTGACACCCATTCTGCGGACCGCCGCCTAACTGCTGCGTGGCGCCCGGCGGGCCGAGACCATCGAAGCGGGCTTAGTCACGTGCAGCGGCTGACACCCGGACTCCAGCCCCAGGGATTCAGCGCTCCGACCTCCGATGGCGGCTTCCGCAGGCCGCTGACTAACCGACCCTGTCTCGTGACGTGGCACCGATAGCGGAATCGAGACCTAGATTTAAGGGGAGGGGCGAAGTAGGGGGGGGAGATAGTGGGGGGGGGGGGGGGGAAATGACCCAAACAAAAATCCGCTGCGTTATTATCTCTATAAACACTGCCTATTTTCTCTCTCTCTNCCCCCATGAGCTAGTATTGGTGAAACGTCTGCACCGTCTCTTTGACGAAAGGGGTTCTGGAAGCTGCTTCTTCACCTGCAGGACTCCACGTGATTCTCACCACCCGTGCGGGGTGACGTTGAGGCGACGTTTTGCTTTTTGGCCCGGGGAATTTGGCCAGCGGAGACCACGAGGTTTGAGTCGACCCGCCCTGATCCAGACGCCGCCCGAACGCAGCCCTCTTGCTCACCTCACCTCCTGGGGTACACGGTGCCTACGAGACGTTAACTACCTCGCCTGGTATGCAGGAGGTCGTGGTCGTGGCTTCAATCCCGACCCTGACGCCTGCTGTATATTTGGAGTTTGCACGTTCCCATTCTCACCGTGGTCGCGCGTATTTTTCTCCGGGTCCTCCGGTTTCTCCCTCCACGTTTCGAGTCAACGTCACGTGTTTAGAATACTCGGCCGCTATAAATGTCCACGTGATGGTAAGCCACTTCGTTGAGCTTTATTCGTGGCCAGGTCGCTTCTAAAAAAGGGCTACGTACATTTCGATGTAAAGCTTCGTGACTGCAGGGATTCATCTTCTTGGTTCTTTCAGTAAAGTCACGTAGAAGGTAAATAATAAAATAATTAAAATAAAACATAATAAAATAATTCTCACGACGTTTCGGCCACAACAGTTCTTCACCTGAGGACGGCTGCTTGCGTTGTGGCCGAAACGTCGTGAGAATTATTTGATGTTTTATTTTTATTATTTTATTATTTCCTTCTACGTGACTTTACCGAAATAACCAAGAAGATGAATCCCTGCAGTCACGAAAGCTTTAAATATTATGTTTTATTTTTATTATTTTATTATTTCCCTTCTACGTGACTTTACCGAAAGAACCAAGAAGATGAATCCTGCAGTCACGAAAGCTTTCAATCGAAACCTGCCACATTCCCCCTCTACTGCGTGGACCAGAGGTCACGAAAAGAAAACACGAGGTAGCTCTGTGACACCCACTTCTGCGGACCGCCGCCTAACGCTGGTGGCGCCCGGCGCCGAGACTCGAAGCGGGCTTAGCAGTGCAGCGGCTGACACCCGGACTCCAGCCCCAGGGATTCAGCGCTCCGCCTCCGATGGCGGCTTCCGCAGGCCGCTGACTAACCGACCCTGTCTCGTGACGTGGCCCGATAGCGGAATCGAGACCTAGATTTAAGGGGAGGGGCGAAGTAGGGGGGGGAGAGTAGGGGGGGGGGGGGGAAATGCCCAAACAAAACCGCTGCGTTATTCTCTATAAACACTGCCTATTTTCCTCTCTTCCCCCATAGCTGATTGGTGAAACGTCTGCACCGTCTCTTGACGAAAGGGGTTCTGAAGCTGCTTCTTCACCTGCAGGACTCACTGATTCTCACCACCCGTGCGGGGGTGACGTGACGACGTTTTGCTTTGCCCGGGAATTGGCCAGCGGAGACCACGAGTGGTCACCGTGAGACGCCGCCCGAACGCAGCCTCTTGTCACCTCACCTCCTGGGTACCACGGTGCCTACGAGACGTTAACTACCTCGCCTGGTATGCAGGAGGTCGTGGGTTCAATCCCGACCCTGACGCCTGCTTGTATATTTGGAGTTTGCACGTCCTCCCGTGGTCGCGCGTATTTTTCTCCGGGTCCTCCGGTTTCTCCCTCCACGTTTCGAGTCAACGTCACGTGTTTAGAATTCGGCCGCTATAAATGTCCACGTGATGAGCCACTTCGTTGAGCTTTTATTCGTGGCCAGGTCGCTTCTAAAAAAGGGCTGTACATTTCGTTAAAGCTTTCGTGACTGCAGGGATTCATCTTCTTGGTTCTTTCAGTGTCAGTGAAGGTAAAATTAAAATAATATAAAAACATAATATAATTTCACGCTTTCGCCACAACAGGATTGTTCTTCACCTGAGGACGGCTGCTTGCGTTGTGGCCGAAACGTCGTGAGAATTATTTTATTATGTTTTATTTTTATTATTGTATTATTTCCCTTCTACGTGACTTTACGAAAGAACCAAGAAGAGGGCTACATAGCTGGGGGCCTTCCCTGGTTAAAATAAAAAATAGTTGTAGTACTTACGGCTTTAGTCTCAGCGCGGTCGCCAAAGCAAAAAAAACTAAACGGGTACATTTCTCTCGCGCTCAATTCAGATAAATTCCCACGCGACCACCACGAAACACCCCCCCCCCCCCCCGCACCCACACGCTGGTGGCCGGCCAACGTCCTGGCACAAGCGGCTAGGACGAACCGACCGCCACCCCTCCCGATGGCGACCCACGCGGGCGACGGCGCGTTCCACCCTCCCGTCGCCGCAACCGCGGGGGCGAGCGACGGTCGACCGTCCACCCGCCGGGCCGATCTCGCTCATCCCACCCCCTCCCCCTCCCCCTCCGCGAGCCGTCGTCAGGCCCTCTCCGCTGGAACGGAAAGCGCTTTTTGTTGTTCCAGAGGCAGATCTTCATCTCTGCGTCCCGGGGCGTCCCGCGATCAGAGAGCTGCGGCCGTGTCGGAGAGGGGGCCAGGATCTCGTGGCGGCGGTGGAGGTGGAGGGTGTGGGGAGAGAGTTAACCACCCCGAGGTCTCAATAAGCGCCCCGAGAATTAACTCGCTTTACTGTTTTGGTGGGGCAGCCGCCGTTGTGTCGGCGCAGCGGTCAGCGACCTGGACTCGCGGTTCAGAGGTCACTGGTGGTTCGGCTCCGGCTCGGGGTTTTTTAATCCACCCCCACGTGGTCCCACTGTCTGTCCCGCGTCGCAGCGACTCGCGGATTAAACGGAGCCCCCACTCACCCCCTNCCCCCGTTCGGCGTTCCGCCATCTCAGCCGCGCGCCACTAATTCAGGAAGCAGCCGTCTGGTAATTGAGCAATTGTGGGGTAATTCTCTGATAATCGTGAGCGCTGCTTTGGCGCTCGCTCGCTCTGCTCGTGAGACAAGCATCGAGGGGACAGTCGGGAGCGCCGCACGACTGCGCAAGTCACGGTGGCTAGGAGATGTTATCTACCTCGCCTGGTATACAGGAGGTCGTGAGTTCGATCCCGACCCTGACGCCTGCTGCTGTACATTTGGAGTTTGCGTGTCTCTCTCCCGTGGTCGCGTGGATTTTTCTCCAGGCCCTCCACATTTAGAGTCAACATGCGTTCAGAGTATTTGGCAGCTATAATTTTCCACTTGATAAGCCACTCCGTTGAGCTCTCGTTTGTGATAGCCAAATAGCTACGTAGTTCAGTGGGGCCTTACCTGGTAGGATGGGGATGGTTTCATTTTATCTGCATGTGTTTTGGGTGGTTTGTTTACCTTTTCTGTTCTTCGAGCTCCTATCATGTTTGTGTGTTGTGTTTGTTGATGCAACGTTTGTAGTTTAAGTCGCCTGCACCGCCACGCCGAGCCCCCCGCCTAGNCCCCCCCCCCCCCCGGAAAGTGGCAGTGCAGCCACGGATCGTTAGATCTGTCCGTGCGGAGCTTTGGCTTCCCGCTCACGGAATGCTTGCCGAACCGATTGCTCCGTTGCCGTTCACTCTATCCCACTTTGCCTTGCGAGGGTTAAAGGACGCCGGCTCTGTCGTGGCCACGTGCTACGATCCAAGATTTAAATCTCGGGGTCCGGCTGCACCCCGCACCCTCCACCCCCTCTGGACAATTAGTAAAAAGTCGTGGGTCCCAGAGTGAGGCCCGGCCCAGCCGTACCCAAAGCCCTCCTATAACCCACCTCTCCCCTTCTGGAACGTTCTCTCAACCGATTCTCCTTCTCCGGCCCCCCCCCGCCACCAATGATTTTATAACCGACCCCTTCCTCTCTCTCTCCGCTTGATCCTCCCGAGCCTCGGGCCCCTTCGCACCGCGACACCAATCGGCTCGCGGCAGCCGCCGACCGCGCGAGTCAAAGCTCACGGGGGGAAGGGAATCGATGGGAGAAATCCACGGCAACAGTAACCACGGTCACTTGATACAGCGGTCACTTGATACAGCTGTCGTGGCTGTGACGGTTCCACCTGAAGACGGAAGCTTGTGTTGCCTCCGAAACGTCGTGATTTTCATTTTATTTTTATTTTACTTTTATTAATTTATATTTTTTACCTACGTGACTTTACCGAAAAAACCTAAGAATATGAATCCTTGCAGTCACGAAAGCTTCAAATCTAGAAGTCACCACGGTGGTGGCGATAGATGAGCGGTAAGGAGGCGTGACATCGCCACGGCAACCCGAGGGCCGCGTGACGTCACAGAGGGGGGGGCGGAGCGAATCGTCACGTGGCTAACGCCGTTCTTCCTCCCCGCCGTGCGCCGCAGATTCCCAGGAGCCTTCGCTCTCGGCCGCCCTCTCGGCCAGCGAGGAGGCCACGTCGGTGATGGAGGAGGTGGTGATGTACACCTTCCAGCAGACGGTCTACTACATCACAAAGGTGAGGCGCGAGAGCTCCAGGATGCAGAAGGATAATCGTGATCGTCGTCGCAAGCCAGGGTCTATCCGCTGCTGGCGATGCCTTTCTCCCACACCATCACTGTGTCGTTCAGCATCACGCGGTGCTACCACGTACGCACCTTCAACTTCTTTCGCGCCGTACGTAGCCGGCCGTGCCAACGGGAGCAGTCGTAAGGAAACGGGTCTTCAACGGAGACGATTTGAAGGTGGCAGTCTCGCTGCCGTCCACCGGCCGATCTCGTCGCTCCATCTCCGCGTCGGTCGCCCTCGCCGGCTTCCGCTCGGTGAAGTGCAACAACTCGTTGCGGCGTCGGGGGCTGGCGAAACGGACTCTCGTCTGCCGTATGCGCGCAAGTTGAACCTCTTTCGCGCCGTACGTAGCCGACCGCGCTCATCGGAGGGTGCGCGTCATGGACAACAAACTGGACGGAAAAATAGTAGTTCTAAAGAAATTAGTTTTTGATCGAGGCTTGAAAGTGCATAGCCGCAGTGGCTTCCTAATGTCGGAAGGGGAGAGCGTTCCAGACGGCGCGGAAGCGCTTCTGAAAGCGCCGCGCGACAACGCGGTGACCTCCGCCTTTGCTCGACGGCTGAGCCAAAAGCCGCCGCCGCTGCTGCTGCTGCGAGGATGAGCGGAGTTGGCGTGATGGTGGTTGTTGATCACTCCTTGACGAGATCCGCCAAGGTAATTGGCGGTTCATTTTGAAACTACCCACAATCCACGTTTTCTTGGTTCTTTTGGTAAAGTCACGTAGAAGGGAAGTAATAAAATAATAAAACAAAACATAATAAAATTATTCTCACGACAGACCTGTTCTTCACCTGAGGACGGCTGCTTGCGTTGTGGCCGAAACGTCGTGAGAATTATTTTATTATGTTTTATTTTTATTATTTTATTACTTCCCTTCTACGTGACTTTACCGAAAGAACCAAGAAGATGAACCCTGCAGTCACGAAAGCTTTAAATCGAAAAAAATACAATCCACGTTGTACACTGTCGGCGTACCGCACCGAACGGACCCTGCGGTGTCCGTGGAAGGGGCCGTCGCTTCTCTTGAGCAGCCAAAAAAAATCCAGCGGCAGCATTTGCCGAAGGGGCCCACGCCCTGCCGACCGACGGGATCTGCAGGGCTTGTGGGGAATTGTTGGTGCCGGCTCACCGCGTAGCTGCCGGTTTCCCGCCTCCGTGGGCCCGTGCCCTAACGAAGGCGGCTTGAGCACCGATCCGAAGCGGTTGTCCGTCTGATGACACGTGGTGCAGTGCGGCTGAGAAAACATCGCGCGGGGCGGAGGTTGCTTTTGGGGGGGGGGGTTGGGGGGCGAAAGAGAAAAATGCAGTCGGACATAAAAAAAAACCATCCGCTTGGAAACGGTAAGTTCCAGATTGTTTACGGCCTCGTCTTATAATTTTTATATGTTTCTAGAATTTTTACTAATTTTTTACTACATTTCACATCGCAGACAACAACCCCCCCTCCCTCCCCCCTGCCGTCCGCCCCCCCCCCCCGGGACTTCACGTACAACTCAGGACCCGCACGGTCGACTCGTTTACGAATCCCTGCAGGGAAATCAACGACTGCGCAACAATTATCGCGCGGCAGCTAGACGGTAAATCGATGCGGACTCCGGATAAAGATGATCGCGAACAAAGACGACTCACGCACACGGACACACGCTTTTTTTTACACCGCATATCTACGTAATTAAACAGCTTGTGAAGGCTGGGGGGGGGGAATTTGTCAAACTTCGAAAATCCGTCGCAAATCACTCGGTTCGGGATCCCGCGCGTGTAGCAGCCAATACCACGTGGTGCATCGTATCATCAATACTATATCGTCAGTACCACGTGGTGCATCGGTATCATCGCCAATACCACATCGCCAGTACCACGTGGTGCATCGGTATCGACAATACCACGTGGTGCAACGGGATTGCCAATAACCTTCATTTTCATCTCCTTGAGAAACCCTCAGGCCTCGACCGCCCACGCCTCCCCCCCCCCAGGGCCTTCCCACGGTCACTCTTAAGCCCCCCCCCCCACACGTCCTCGTGGCCACGGCGATGTTTTTGCGATGGGCAACGTCTCCCACGCGTAATCACCACGATTCTTCCGCGGTGACCGTGGCCGCGCGAGCAGCTGTCATGGGTTCATCTGCCCGTTCCCAGCGTCTCCTCCCAAGTGTTGCCACTACCACCACTAGCCACCACCACCACCAGCCACCACCACCCACTACCACCACCACTACCACCACCCACCACTACCACCACCTCATCACACCACTACCACCACCACCACACCACTACCACCACCATCACCACCACTACCANCACCACTACCACCACCCACACCCCACCACNACCACTACCACCACCCACCACCACCACCACCACCACCACCACCACCACCACTACCACCACCACCACCCACTACCACCACCCACACCACTAGCCACCACCACCACCCCACCACTACCANCACCACCACTACCACACCACCACCACCACCACACACCACACCACCACACCCACCACTACCACCACCAACCACACCACCACCACCACCACTACCACCACACACCACTACCACACCACTCCACCANCACCACCACCACCACTACCACNACTACCACCACCACCCACTATACCCAGCCGTGCCCGCAATGCCCCATGTTGTGTTCTGGGAGCTTCTTGGCGCACGATTTAAAACACAACGCTGATTATTATTACGCAGCATAAACAAAGACAAAGACCCGCCACCCCCGTATAGCCTCAACAGAGGGGCAAGTGCTGTTAGCGAGTAGCCACAGTGACCAACACCACGCCCGGCCGCCTTTGTCTCCCCAGTGGCGATGTTAAATTACACATCGCACCGGCTACTCATTTGAGGCAGAGTCGAGCTCGGGGAGGAGACCCAGGAGAACGGCGATGCACATCATCGTCACCGATGTTGGCCGTGAGCGGGAATCGAACTCGGCTCCCGGGGTTCCGTAGCGCGGCGCGCCTACCGCTCCCTCCTTGTGACCGTCACGCACGCCGGATGGCTGATGCTGCGGTGGTGGGTGGGGGTGGGGGGGAGGACACGCGCACACTGGCACCGCTATTCCAACGCGCCGTACGCCGGAGACGAAATCTGCCCGGATTATGGAAGCGCGACAATTTTAATGCCACGTGGAGCGAGCCTTTGAAGGCCACGTTGGAAGGAGCGATCAAAGAAAACGGCAGCCCATCGATTGTTTTTTAGAGCGCTGCTGCTGCCGGGATTTGCCTCCACTGGGACCCCCCCGCTTTGGAAAGGATTAATTTCAAATCAACATGGGGGGGGGGGGGCGCCACAGTGGCGAGGAGATGTTAACTACCTCGCCTGGTACACAGGAGGTCGTGGTTTCGATCCGACCCTGACGATGCCTGCTGCTGTAAATGTGGAGTTTGCGTCTCTCGCCGTGGTGAGATGTTCGACCACGCTAGGAAGTTGGGGGGTGGGGATCCACTCAGCCACCGGGTGGGTGGGGTGGGGGGGTGGGGGGGGGTGTGGGGGTGTGGGGGGTGTGGGGGAGGTGGGGGAGGGTGGTGGTGGGTGGTGGGAGGGTGATGACTCAGTGGTCAGCCTTGATCTGCTTCCGTCCCATTGTTCTTCCAACGGTGGAATGAGCAGACGGGTGGGGGCTAGCGGGGGGGGTAGCGGGGGTGGGGGCTAGTGGAGGGGGGTAGCGGGGGTGGGGCTAGTGGAGGGGGGTAGCGGGGTGGGGGCTAGTGGAGGGGGGTGAGTAATGCTGGGTGGCTGCGACGATTCATGCGAGCGTCGTGTGGCACGGCGAGTTGGTGGGGGGTTGGGGTTGGGGGGTGGTGGTGCAAGGGTGGGGTGTTGGGGGTGGGGGGTGGAGGGTCGGGGGGGGTGATTTGGGGGTGGTCGCTACTCACTCGCAGGGCGCGGTGACCTCGCTTTTCCCACCGAGCAACGCGGCGGCACCGGGCGGTTCGAATCAGCCAGGCCGCCCCGGTCAGTGCCGCAGGGTTTGTCCGCGGCCGTTGCAAGGTCAACCCGTGGCGTGTTTCGGAAAATAACAAAATTTAAAGAGTCGCGAGACGTTCGTCCGCTCGACCGCCCGGCAAGCTGCTGGGTCGGCGGTCGATCGAGCGGGAGCGGTGGCGCAGCGGTGAGCGCCGCGCTGCGCNGGGAGCGGTGGCGCAGCGGTGAGCGCCGCGCTGCGCCGCGTGCGCCCCGGGGTGACTCCGGGTTGCCGATTCCGCTCGGCGGCCACGCAAACGGTTCGCGAAAATATCTGAACCGGTCCGGCAACCTCTTTCCCTAGGTCGACTCAGCCTTGAAACGGGCGGGCCGTTTAAAACGTCGGCGCAGTGGGGACGAAGCCGGCCAACGTTGGCTGAAAACGTTTGACCAACGTTGCATGTTTACTGGGTGGGGTTCCAATGTCTCCCACGTGTTGCCCCCCCCCGCCAGCCGCCCTGTGCCCGCATGCCCATGTTGTGTCCCGAGAGCTCTTGGCACACGATCATAAACACAACATGTGATTATTAAACATAAACACCGCCACCACCGCCACCACCATCAACATCGCCGCTACTACCACACGCCACCACTACTGCCACCACCGCCACCATCACCACCACCACAACCGCCGCCACCACCACCACCACTACTGCCACCACCGCCACCATCACCACCACCACAACCGCCGCCACCACCACGACCACTACTGCCACTACCGCCACCATCACCACCACCACAACCGCCGCCACCACCACCACTGCCACCACCGCCACCATCACCACAACCGCCACCACCACCACGAACACCACCACAACCGTCGCCACCACCACCACGCTCACGCAGAGATCACCACGGTTGCTGAGCCAAGGGCCCATAACAGCGGGCGGCCAGCAACTATCAGCAACCACTGAAATGGTGCGACGTGATGAGAGTTGACACTGGACGCCGTTTGCGGAGTTGTTGTTGTAGTTGTGGTCGTTGTTGTTGTAATGTTGACGATGATGATGAGAAGTTGCGGAGAGAGGCCGGGCCAAGGAGAGAGGGGGGGGGTCACAGCCGGGGGGTCACAGGCGGGGGGGGGTCACAGCTGGAGGGGGGGGTCACAGGCGGGGGGGGGTCACAGGCGGGGGGGGCCACAGCCGGGAGGGTCACAGGCGGGTGAGGGTCACAGGCGGGGGTCACAAGCGGGGTGGGGGTGACAGGCGGGTGGGGTGGGGTCACAGGCGGGGGGTCACAGCCGGGTGGGGGTCACAGGCTGGGGGGGTCACAGCTGGGGGGGTCACAGTTGGGGGGGGTCACAGCCGGGGGGGGGGTCACAGCCGGGAGGGTCACAGGCGGGTGGGGGTCACAGGCGGGTGGGGTCACAGGCGGGGGTCACAGGCGGGTGGGGGTGACAGGCGGGGTGGGGTCACAGGCAGGGTGGGGGTCACAGGCGGGTGGGGTCACAGTTGGGGGGGTCACACCCGGGGGGTCACAGCCTGGCGCACGACCCACGCTCAGCACCGCCATCTGTTGGGGGCGCCGCAGAGCCCCACCCCCCGCCCCCAGCTCCTACAGCACCTGGCCAGCCCTGGTGGGTGGTCGTCGTCCATCAGGGCCGGGCTGTCACGTGGCGCTCCCCTCACTTGTTTATTTATTTAGTTGGAGTTTGGCCGAGGGGGGGGGGTGCGCGCTCCGTGCACTGTTTGTGACTTTCGGTTCCATCGCTACCACCCCAACGACGATGATGACGACGATGATGACGACGACGACGATTATGACGATGATGATGACGACGATGACGATGATGATGACGACGATGATGACGATGATGATGACGATGACGACGATGATGATGACGATGACGACGACGATGATGATGACGATGATGATGACGATGATGACGACGACGATGACGATGATGACGACGATGATGATGATGACGATGATGACGACGATGATGATGACGACGATGATGAAGATGATGACGATGACGACGACGATGATGACGACGATGATGACGACGACGACGATGATGATGACGACGATGATGAAGACGACGATGATGATGATGACGACGATGATGATGACGATAATGATGATGACGGTGACGACGACGACGATGATGACGATGCCTCCGCCGACACGGGGCTGTGAGCGACGTTGTGATCTCAGTGGGGGTCGCCGGGTTCATAGCAGCGCAGCGCGCTAACCGCTGCGCCACCGCTCCCCACTGCTCTCTCACACCCACAACACGAGCAGGCCCAGCCAAGCCCCCCCCCCCTCCCGATCCCTCGTCTGTGGGAACTCGCCCGCGATCTCGCCACGCGGGAATGTCAACGCGCCATGCGCAGCATCTGCACGGCCTTGGAGCGATGCAGCCGGGGCGGCTGCCCGCGGCCCCTTCGCCACGGGCACGGAACGCGAGAGAGGGAGGGAGAGGAGAAGTGAGGGAGAGGAGGAGGAGGGAGAGAGAAAACAGGGAGTAGAGGAGAGAGAGAGGAGGGAGGGGGGGGAGGGAGGGAGAGAGAGAGGAGAGAGGGGGTGAAGANGGGAGAGAGAGGGGAGAGAGAGANGGGGTAGAGAGAGGGGGGAGAGAGGGGGAAGANGGGGTAGNGAGAGGGGTAGAGAGAGGGGGAGAGAGGGGGAGAGAGAGGGGAGAGAGAGGGGGAGAGAGANGGGGTAGAGAGGGGTAGAGAGAGGGGGGGACAGAGAGGGGTAGAGAGGGGGTNGAGAGGGGTAGAGAGAGAGGGGTAGAGAGAGGGGTAGAGAGGGGGTACAGAGAGGGGGTAGAGAGAGANGGTAGAGAGAGGGGGTAGGAGAGAGGGAAGGGGAAGAAGGAGGAGAGCGAGCGTGAAATAGTTTGTGAAGTATTTCATTAAAAATGGGGGGGGGGGTTACATAAAGCAAATATGAAAAAAAACNAAAAAACAAAATGATGAACGAAGCAAAGTGCCGACTACACCGAGCATCTTCTTGTTTCCTCTGATCGAAAAACAAAGGGAAGGATGGAGGGAGAGACAGAGGGAGGGGGGGGAATGGAGAGAGCGAGCGACCATTCAGTAAACTTCGTGACAAACAATGCGAAACTGGTGATCTCTAGGGCCAGAAAATGTGCAATTGGAGGAAACGGAATTATCCAGCCGCTGTCGTATCTTCAAGGCTCTGGTTTCTGCCAGAATTTGCCTGGAATTTCACCACGCCCAATTGACGGGGGTGAAGGGGGTGGGATGGANCCCACGACCTCCTGTACACCAGGCGAGGTAGTTAACAACTCATAGCCACCGTGATGATGATGAGAGAGGGAGACACGCAGACTCCAAATATGCAGCAGCAGCAGGCGTCAGGGTCGGGATCGAACCCACGACCTCCTGTATACCGGGCGAGGTAGTTAACAACTCATAGCCACCGTGGTGATGATGAGAGAGGGAGACACGCAGACTCCAAATATGCAGCAGCAGCAGGCTGCAATCCGTAGCTTGAGTTATGATTTGACACGCCCCCCCCCCTTCATTGGATTAGCTAATATCAGTAAGATCGTCACCCATTCATCGGATTGGCTGATATCAGTAAATCGTCACCCCTTCATCGGATTGGCTGATATCAGTAAGATCGTCACCCCTTCATCGGATTGGCTGATATCAGTAAGATCGTCACCCCTTCATCGGATTGGCTGATATCACCAGCCAAGATCGTCATCCCTTCATCGGATTGGCTGATATCACCAGCCAAGATCGTCACCCCTTCATCGATTGGCTGATATCACCAGCCAAGATCGTCACCCCTTCATCGGATTGGCTGATATCACCAGCCAAGATCGTCACCTTCATCGGATTGGCTGATATCACCAGCCAAGATTGGCTGATGATTCCATCCCGGTCCGCTTGATACCCACAGCGCGCCAGAATCCGCGTGCTCTGTCGACAGCTNCCCCCCCCCACCCAAAGGTGAAACACGCACACGCACGCGCACGCACGCGCCTGTGGGTATTCGCCCACCACGTGATCCGCGGGTAAATTTAGAGCGCACGCTTACACGACCCCCCCCCCGGGGGGGTGCATAGCTGCAACCCCCCCGCCCCTCCCCGCGGTTTCGTAGCGACGCTCACGGCCAACGCCGGTGACGATGGTCCGAACCTGGGTATGGGCCTCCCTAGGTCGGCTCGGCCTCAAATGATAATCTGGTGCCGCTAGGGAGAAAAGGCGGCCGGCGCGGTGCGAGCCACTCACCGACTTGTTGTGCAGTGGCCGGCCTTCATAGGTGCTACTCGCTAACAGCACTTGCCCCAACAGTCTTTAGACGCTGTCTGGCGGATCTTTGTCTTTGTGTGATTGAGGAGGTGGGGGGGCGGGAGGTAGAGGGGGAGGTGGAAGGGAGGGAGCTGGANGGGGGAGGGAGTTGGANGGGGGGGTGGAGGGGAGGTGGAGGGGGGGTGGAGGGGGGTGGAGGTGGAGGGGGAGGTGGAGGGGTGGGAGGTGAAGGAAGAAGATAAGAGGTGGAGAGGGGGGAGGTGGAGGAAGGAGTTGGAGGGGGGAGGTGGAGGGGGGGGAGGTGGAGGGGGGGAGGTGGAGGTGGTGGAGGTGGAGGGGGAGGTGGAGGGGTGGGAGGTGGAGGGGGGAGTTAGAGGGGGAGGTGGAGGGGGGAGGTGGAGGGGTAGTTGGAGGGGGGGAGTTGGAGGGGAGAGGTGGAGTGGGAGAGGTGGAGGGGGGGAGGTGGAAGGGGTGGAGGGGGGAGTGGGGGGACCGTGCAGGTGCGTGCACAGCACCAAAGCGGAAGAAACAGCTGAGCCGCACAAAGACCTCACAACGACTTCAGACGGTGGGAGGGTGTCCCAGGTGACTTCTCAGCGCCTTCAAATCTCTTTCATCCGCTCAATGAGCCTGCTGCTGCTGCTGCTGCACCTGCACACGTGCTGAATGCCGCATTCCCAGCCCCGCCGTCTGCGATCTGTGTTGACTACAGGCAGCGAACACGAATCGCTGTCGAGCTTGGCCCCCACGTAGGGCATTGACTCAACCCAGGCTTTTCTGCAGCAGCAGCAGCAGCGGCGGTGCTGGGATTGGGTCGACCCCGTTAGCCAGCGAGCCCCCGGGGGTCAAGGAAATATAGCATGGGAACACGCGGTCAAAGTTCAAAGTTTATTTATTAGGTATAGCCCTGTGTGCCATTCGGCTCTTGAATCGGGTGCAACCGCAAAAAAAAACAGTGACTATGTGCAAACAGAAAATCCAAGAAAAGACAGCAAAATATTGCAGAAAAATCACCGTACACCAACACTGTGCAAATATCCCAGTGGGATGCAAGTCAAACAACAACAACCACAAGACAACTTAGATTAAGGCCATCAGTCTAACTCTGTACTACAACAAACAAACATGACCACACCAAAAAACGTTTCGAAAATCACCAAAATAAAGCCATAAAAGCAATGAAACAGTGATCATAGGAACTGACCGAATTTTTACAATAAACGACATGTACTACCAAACTCTGCAGCCATAGCTGGCTGCATGAGTCACTCCACAACAGTAGGAGCATCAGTCGAGTATCAACATTTTTCAATGCACCTTTAAGATCAGCACACTAAATCAAAACACAGATCATACTTTGCATACTTTGATCGGGTGTGCTGTGGATGATGCTGATGATGATGATTGTTATTTCCTGCTAGAACGTTAAGGAAACGTGGGATATTGACGGAGAAAATGGGCCAGCTGATGATGATCAAGCGTGGAGAGACGCACGCGGGGATTTACACTCGATGCGTGCTGGTGTGAGACTTGATGCATGATGGGAATTACAGAACCAGAATCTTTATTTATCACCGAGAAATCCGATGAGCCTTGATGCTCTTCTTCACAGATGTAATTGCACGAATATTGTGGGTTTACTAAAGACTAACACTGGAGCCATAGACTAACACTGACCCATAGACTAACACTGGACCCATAGACTAACACTGGACCCATAGACTAACACCGGGCCCATAGACTAACACTGCACCCATAGACTAACACCAGATCCATAGACTAACACATGGACCATAGACTATGAGTCTCTATGAGTCTTTACGTATCTCCACGAGTCTCGGAGTGTCTCTACGGGTGGACCATGACGGTCTACAGTTTCAGTTACACGGGCACAGTCGCTCTCTCGTGGCTCGCGCCTCCAATTTTCCATTCACGTGGGAATTATACACCGAGAGAGAGGGGAGAGGGCACGGGGAGTGCGCAGATTGGAGCGCGGCACGACGCGGGTTCGAGAGCCATCGCCCTGACAGTCAGAGGGAGGGGTGGAGGTGGAGAGAGCGAGTGGACAGCGGTGGCGGCCACCGAGGTCACGGGAGCAGGCGACGGGGGGCCACGTGGCGGGCGGCGGCGGGCGGCCAAGAAATTATTTTAAGCATCGGAGAGAGCCAAGGAACGTCTCCGTGGTATGCAAGTCATGCCCTCCCTACCCCACCCCTCCCCGCTCTCCGTTCCATGCTCCCAATGACCACTTTAAGCCTGTGCTATGGAGAAGGATCACTGCCCGAAACGTCGGCTTTCATTTTTTTTGCTCCCCTTTGAAGGCCGTCCCCCACAGGGTCCCCTCTTATTCTGTCGCGTGGCCTCGCTCCGCCCACGGCCACGCCCCTTTTCTGGAACCTACCAGCAGGTTCCTGGTGCCCCCCCCCCCTCTGTGACCTTTCGCCTAGATCCCCTCTCGTGCCTATCCTGGCCTGCCGACTAGGCCTCGGTAAGGTAAAAGGTAAAAACAACAAGCCTACCTTTACCCTACCTTTTACCCTTACCCCATACAAATTGCCCGATTACAGGGTAATTACTGGGGTACTACTACACATGAAAAAGTTTTGTAACAGGTAAATGCTAGGTGGAGCGCTTTATTCATATAGGATAATCTCGATGATTCCAATTTTAAATGGAGGCCACGGACTGCACCACAGAGCTTTTAGCGAGCGGTAAACAAGGTGTTTACCGGGTAATACTTCGCGCTACCTTTACCCTACCCTTTACCTTACCCCTTGGCATGTCGACACCTTTACCCTTTCACCCGGTAAAAAGGAGAAATTACCTTACCGTGCCGAGGACGACTGCCGACGTCAGGACTCCCGTACGCCGCAGATCCCCTTTCCCGCCAGCAGCCGGCGCTATGCCACTGCACACAGTTGCACGCGCGTGGCGCGGTGCTTGAAGACGCCCCACGGCGCTTACGACGACCGTCTGAAGCCCCCTGAACGCCGGACTCTGAATTCCTCGCCACTTTTCACACCTCCACTCCGCACCTCCGATTGGTATGGTTGGCTACGTACGGTGCGAAAGAAGTTCAATGCCCGTACTACTATACACTACGCACTACACTACTATACACTACGCACTACACTACTATACACTACGCACTACACTACTATACACTACGCACTACACTACTATACACTACGCACTACACTACTATACACTACGCACTACACTACTATACACTACGCACTACACTACTATACACTACGCACTACACTACTATACACTACGCACTACACTACTATACACTACGCACTACACTACTATACACTACGCACTACACTACTATACACTACGCACTACACTACTATACACTACGCACTACACTACTATACACTACGCACTACACTACTATACACTACGCACTACACTACTATACTACCACTACCTACTACACTACGCACTACACTACTATACACTACGCACTACACTACTATACACTACGCACTACACTACTATACACTACGCACTACACTACTATACACTACGCACTACACTACTATACACTACGCACTACACTACTATACACTACGCACTACACTACTATACACTACGCACTACACTACTATACACTACGCACTACACTACTATACACTACGCACTACACTACTATACACTACGCACTACACTACTATACACTACGCACTACACTACTATACACTACGCACTACACTACTATACACTACGCACTACACTACTATACACTACGACTACACTACTATACACTACGCACTACACTACTATACACTACGCACTACACTACTATACACTACGCACTACACTACTATACACTACGCACTACACTACTATACACTACGCACTACACTACTATACACTACGCACTACACTACTATACACTACGCACTACACTACTATACACTACGCACTACACTACTATACACTACGCACTACACTACTATACACTACGCACTACACTACTATACACTACGCACTACACTACTATACACTACGCACTACACTACTATACACTACGCACTACACTACTATACACTACGCACTACACTACTATACACTACGCACTACACTACTATACACTACGCACTACACTACTATATACTACGCACTACACTACTATACACTACGCACTACACTACTATATACTCCGATTAGCACGGTTGCCTACGTACGGTGCGAAATAAGTTCAACGCACAAAAGTTCAAAAGAAGTTCAACCCCCACCCTGCTGTCGTGTGCCCCGATTTAGATTTCGTCAGGAACGCGGTTTGCTTTTTTATTTGCTCCAATTTTTCCTTTCGTGTTGTTTTGCTTTTTTAATTTCCACGTTTTCCCGTTCCCGATATCTCGTCGCCGGTTTATCCTTGAACTCCGCTACGCTTTCCTCCTCTTGGCGAGTCGCCGCTCGCTCGCTCACTCACTCACTCGCTCACTCACTCACTCACTCGCTCACTCACTAACTCACTCGCGCGCGATAGAGACAATGAGCCTCGTCCCACCGGTTCCCAGGGCCATATTATCCAACAGCCCACAGTAGGCACGGTGACTCGGGCCCACTTACTCACCCACCTACCCACTCACTCACCCACTCACTCACTCACCCACCCACTCACTCATTCACTCACCCACTCATCCACTCACCCACCCACTCACCCACCCACTCACCCACCCGGCCGAGCCTCTCGCTCGGACCCAACTTTTGACCCTCTCCCTCCTCACCGTCGTCCGTCCGCCCAGGCTCTGTACGCGGCGCTGCCGGGCCTCCTGGACAGCAACCCGTTCGCGTGCGGGCCCGACGCGGCCACTGCTGTCGACGGGCACCTGCGGCTGTCGGCCGGCGTGCGCCGTGTCGTCGCCATCTACACGGCGACGCGGGAGCTGCTGGCGGCCTGCGCCGTGCACGCGGATGTCGCGGCGCAGCTGTTTTCATACCTCTTCTTCTTCTCCAATGCGTCGCTCTTCAACACGCTCATGGAGCGAGGTACTAGCCGGCGACGGCGGGCGGGCGGCGGCGCTGGCCGACACCGTCCATGGTGCTGGTTACGCCTCGCGGTGCCGGCAGCAGCAGCAGCTCCGCGTTTGTTGTTGTTGTTGTTCAGGAGCTCGATTGCCGATGCGTGTACGCATGTGTAATGTGAGGATATATCCGGCTCACTGACGTATCACAACTCATCATGATGATTGGCTCTGCCGGTCCTGGTCCATAGCCAATGGGGAGAAACCTAAGGGCGTGGCCCTGACGTAACGGGAAGGTGACAGCTTTAAGTAGAGGATTGGTTCTGCTGGCTTTGGCCACAGCCAATGGGGAGGTGAGTCAGGGGCGTGGTCCCGGGAGCCTATGGTGGAGTCTGGAAGATTCCATAGAGGCTAACCAGGATTGGTGGAAACATACCACGTGACCCGGGTATTAAATAGGGGTGGAGACGAACAACACGTGGCCAGAACTGGAACGAACGGAGGAGGCCACGCTGGAGCGGGGCTCCAAGTTGCCACGTGGCGGCGCGTCTCTCTCTCTCTCTCTGTCCCTCTCACGCTGCCGGTCAGCAGCATGAAGGAGAGCTGTAATGAAAAGTGAATAAAAGACTGGATTCCAGAAGTCGCCTCAACAAGTGCCTTGTTTACCGCTCGCTAAAAGGATTCATATTCTTAGGTTTTTTCGGTAAAGTCACGTAGGTAAAAAATAAATAAGAAAAAGAAATGATAAAAATAATAAAAGAAATAATAGAAATAAAATATAAATCACGATGTTTGAGAGGCAACACAAGCTTCCGTCTTCAAGTGGAACCGTCACAGCACGATTGCTGTATCAAGTAAAGAGAATCCCAAGAGACCCGTCCTTGTATATGTACGCATGGATGTTGAAGTTCTTTCGCGCCGTACGTAGTCGACCGCGCTAAATCGGAGGTGGGGGAGGGGGGTGGGGCTGCTATCTGACCGCATGTCCCATTTGTTAAGCTGTTATTTGTGGCCAATGCAGCTTCGGGAAAAATAAGTTCATACCTCAGTGGGATTTACTTCGTAAAATGGAGGCGCGGGGCAAAGACAACAAACCAAACAAGACGCAACAACGGTTCAAAGAAATGAGTTTGCAAGTTAGATGACGATTTTAAGTGCACAGCTCCCGCCGGATTCCTAATATCGGATGGGAGAACGTTCCAGACGGCCGCAGAAGCGCGTCTGAAAGCGCCGCGCGTTGACCACCGTCTTTGTTCGATGGCTGAGCCAAAAACCTGCTGCAGCTCGCCACGACGGGAGGGCTTCAGCAGACAGAGAGAGAGTTCGTGTCGTGTCGCTGTTCCTCATCCACAGTAGAAGGAGCGCGCGAGCCACAGTGGGTTAACTGTGCATGGTCCATAGTTTGGGTTGCATAGCCACGATCGCACGACTGTGGCTCGTGTCTTTAATGTGCCTCTCTATGTGTCTCTCTGTATCTCTACGCATCTCTGAGTTTGACACAAGCTCGCACGTGATTCCCCCTTTCCCCCCCTACACCCGTTGGCCTGCGCCACGCAGGCTGCGGAGGCGGTTCTACCACTGGTCGCGGGGGTGCAGCTGCGTGCCAACCTGGACCTGCTGCTCGAGTGGCTGCAGGAGCAGGGGCTGGGCGACCTGGCCACGCAGTACTTCCACAAGCTCTCGAGCACCGCGACCTACTGGCCACGCCGAAGCTCAACCTCCTGCAGGTGAAGGGTNGGGGGGGGCAGGATTGGCCAGAAGTGGGTAGCCATCGGCGGTAGGGCGGATAACGGGGTTAGATAACGTGATGAGAGAGATGAGGGAATTTTTTTCCCCTTCAAATTTGGTAGCGTGACACCGTCTCCGGGAGGTCTTAACGTTCCACACTTTCGAAGCAGGACGCCGAGCAGCATTCTACGGGTTAATTCACACACCGAAGCATTAAACCAAAGCGGCCTGCCGGATTCGAACCGCGAACCTCTGCGACAAAGCACTGACTCGGGCACGCGATGGAAATTTGAGGTTTGCAAACTTAAAATAAAGACAATGAATTTTTTTTTATTTTACCATGTAAGGCCCCACTGAGCTATGCAGATCTTTTTTCAGAAGCGTCCCGACTATCACTAATGAAGTGGCCAGTCATCGTGTGGAAATCTACAGCGGCGAGCGAGATTACGCTAAATGCACGTTAATTCTAAACGCGGAGGGAAAACCCGCAAGACCCGGAGAAAAATCCACGCGACCACGGCGAGAGAGAGATAGATATGCAAACTCCACGTAAACAGCAGGCGTCAGGTCGCCATCGAATCCACGATCTCCTGCATACCAGGCGAGGGAGTTGACATCTCCTAGCCAATTTCGATTTAAAGCTTTCGTGATTGCAGGGATTCATCTTCTTGGTTCTTTCGGTAAACGCAAGCAGCCGTTGTGGCCGAAACGTCGTGAGAATTATTTTATTATGTTTTATTGTTATTATTTTATTATTTTCCTTCTACGTGACTTTACCGAAAGAACCAAGAAGATGAATCTCCTAGCCACCGCGTCGCCCCACCTTCACCTCTCTCCGTGTTCGCCGCATTATCGCGACGTCCGACCGCCGGTCCCGTGTCTATGCCGTCCGCCGCGCGCAGGCAAGCTGGCGGTCCCTGCGCTCCGACTTCCCGGCACTCAACACGGCCCAGCTGCACCACCTGCTGCGCGAGTACCAGCTGGGCGCCGGCAAGAGCCACCCGGCCACGTGGCAGCCGGACCCGGACGACAGCCAGTCGGCGCTCCGCACCGGTGCCTAGGCCACAGGGTTCCCAGCCACGCGTCCGCGTCGCGCCGTTGAGTTCCGGACGCCGAGTTCCGTGAGCCGCGTGCCAAACTAGAAACCCACCGCCACCGCCATCCGTCGCCACTGCCATGAGAAAAGGGGCACGGTCCCAAATTCCCAAGCTTTGTAAATAGGCCCCCCACTCTAGATGAATTATATAAAGTCACGTAGAAGGGAAGTAATAAAATAATAAAAATAAAACATAATAGAATAAAATAATAAAATTAAATTAAATAAAATTACCGAAAAAACCAAGAAGATGAAGCAATCATCATCAGGTGTGAAATCCACAGCAAGAAAATGTGAAAAAAGTGTGGATTTCACACCGATGATGATTGCTTGTGTTGCAGTCGAAACGTCGTGAGAATTTTTTTGTTTTATATTTTATTATATTATTATTTCCCTTCTACGTGACTTTACCGAAAGAACCAAGAGTATGTAATATAACTAATTAGTGTATTTCTATATGAATAGTGTTATCCCATTACCCCAACACAGTCCATCTGCTGGGTTTCCACTTCCCTGTGTCCCCGATTCCAATGCCGCTTCGTCGTCATCATCATCATCCCCCCGCTCCTCCACTGCAGATGTGCTGGAGAGCTTCGAGAACCACCCGCCACTCGTGCTGCCGAGCACGGGTTCCGCGTGGACCCCGAGGGCCCGGCGCCCAGCCTGGACTTTGCCCACAACCTCCGGCAGCTGCGGCAGATGCTGCGCAAACTCAGCGGCCTCGGGAGGGTGTCGCGGCGCCGGCAGCATCGGTAGCCGAGCCCGGCACCACCGCCGACGGGGAAGAGGGAAGAGGGGTGGCCGCACCGGCTGGAGAGGTACGTCCGGCAACACCGACCCGCAGCCATCGCCACTACCGCCACGGCAAATTAACCCTTTCTGAGAGATCTTGGAATTCGCGAGCGGCTCAGCATAATTTTATTGTAGCAGCTTAGCAGCGCCGTTGTTTTTAAAGACGTCGTTACTCACCGCAGAGAACCATAGCGACATGACCGCCGCTCTCTACGATAGATGGCGCCAGCCGTGCGCCCCACGTGGCCTTTGACTTCCGATTTATATCTGATGACGTACATGCACGTACGTACATGTACGTGTACATCGTCGAAAGGGTTAATAAGTTGTCACGTGATGAACGAGCGTGGCCGACGTATCACCGCTTCGCCGGCACCACCAGGCAGCCTTTTTGAGAGTGACCCCACGTGAATTTGCACACGTTTCGCGAGCACAAAATCTCTGTACGCCAGTAACCGTGCCGGCGTTGTCGCTGGGTGGCCACAGGCGGAAAACCACGGCGAGGAGGAGCGAGCGAGGAGCCGCACGACGGAGCAACTCTCCGCTGCACCGCAGGACCGCGGCGCGAGCACCGGCTGCGAGAACGGTCATGCCGTGGGATCGGCGGAGGGGGTGGTGGCCGTGGCGGAGTGGACGGCAACCCGGCCGGGAGGGGAGCCCCACCAAGACCGGTGGGGCAGCAGCAGCGACGACGACGACGACACAGGACGCGGTCCACAGGCGAGCTCCGCGACTTCCCGGGTCAAGACGGAGGTTCTCAACTTGGAAATCGGCCAGAGGAGGAGGTCAATGACAGGGCCAACGATGGTGGCAAGGCCGGTCGAGCACGGAGCTGGGCCAGAGGCGGAGCTCCGCGTCTTCGCGGGTCCGCTCCGAGGTCCTTGGCGTGGAGCTGGGCCTGAAGGAACGCGGCGGCGTCAGCGAGGGAGCCGTCGCGGGAGAGGGCCCGCGCGGAGGCGGGCCCCGACGGAGCTCCGCGCCCAGGGTCAAGACGGACGTTCTCAATGTGGAGCTGGGGTCAAACAGCAGGAGCCTCGGAGCCGCGAAGAAGGGCCCGGCGGAGAGGTGGGCCAGGCACGGAGCTCCACCGTGGGGACACACGGCGGGGACGTGCTCAGCTTGCGCCAGGCGGAGCTCACACAGAGACTCCAGCACTTGGAGATACAGAGCATGATGCGCAAGGTGACATGGCACGCGGATCGCGGATGTGTCTCTGTAAGGGTGAAACTCTCGCCGTTGCTACCTCTTCTGATTTAACACGGAGTAGTAGTAGGAGAGTAGTGGGTAGGCTTTCGAGACCAATCTCAATCGGGTTAAATCGCGTCAATACGAATGTGTCGTTAAACCCTCCACCACCCGACGCGGCCGATTCGTAAGGCTTGTCACGTGAACAAAACGTGCCAATTAGTCACTAGTTCAGGACTAGCCGGTGTATGAAATGTTGGAATAGGTTTTACCCTTTCTGGAAATACAACAGGAGTTGTGTTAAGATGTTCAAACACCACATAGATACCTTTTACAAGGCATCAAGTCTGCATTACCCACACATACTTGTGGTAAAAGCATGCAAACAAACGTGCTCTGGTGAGCAAACGAACAAATGAGCGAACGAATGAGTGAACAAATGAACGAGCGAGTGAGCGAGCGAATCAATGAGCGAGTGAGTGAGTGAGCGAGGGAGCAAGTGAGCGAGTAAGCGAACGAGTGAGCGAGCGAATGAGTGAGTGAGTGAGCGAGTGAGCAATGAGCGAACGAATGAGCGAGCGAGCGAGAGAACAGCCGCGACGCTTGCCGATGCTCCCCACTAACCGTCGCCGCTGTTTCGTTTCCCATCCGCGCCGCGGACAAACAGGAGGCTCCATCGCGCCGCCGGTGCCCAAGAGCCTCCCGCTGGACCCGTCGTGCCTCATGACGCCGCCCAACACGCCGCTCGGCAGCGCCGAGCCAACGGGGCGCGACCCGCGGCGGCGCACAGAGTCGCCCTCGCCTCCTACTCCACCACGGAGGCGAGTACGAGACGGTGGAGCTCCCCATGACCGCCGCCACCACCACCTCCGCCGCCGCCGCCACGCCAGGTGAGAGGCGCGGCGTGACGGTGCTCGCTGCCGGAGAGTCTTGAGAGCGAGAGTAAAACTAAACAATGATTTGTTTTATTTCACCAGGTCTTCTTCTTCGTGTCTCCTGTCCCAACCTAAAGCGTCTCTTCCCCCCCATGAAATTCCGCACAGGCCCCACCGCTTCTGGTGTTGACATTGCACGGATCTTGACGTAGTGCCATTGTGGTTGCTGTGAGGTATCGTAGGATAGGATCCACGCGGTTTGCTTCTCCTGACCAAGCACACATTGGTCGGTTGTGCAGAAGCCCACCCCCCCCATAATATCATGAGAGAGTTGCATCTGCTGAGACCCATAACACCGCACCTCTGGTTAGCGCGGTTGGCTACGTGCGAATGAGGTTCAATAGGTTCAACAAGGCTTTCGCGACCAATATCATCCACCCAACACAACAATTAGAAAGGTTTGTCACGGAAACAGAACGTGCTAATTCGTTACTCGTACAGCACACCGGTTATATGTTGGAGAGAAAATCCAGTAACATTTTCAATCTGAGTACGACGTTTCGCCGGTAACTACAACCGGCATCGTCGCCAGGCGACGGCCAGATTTCTGGAGACATCCTCCTCCTGTTTCTTCCTTCAATAGAGGAGGCGTACTCGATGTGGTGGCGTCACTTGTGAGCCCTTGACGTGCGTAGCCTGAGACCCACTCTCTTCGGTCCGTCTCGGCTCCTTTTTTGCCAGGTGTGACCCGCAGAGCTGCGTGCCTCGCCATCGCACATGATAGCTCAACAAAGTGGCGGGCTTGTCATCGCCGCGTGGACATTCACAGCGGTTGCCAAAAACACAATGTGGTGGGCGGGGGGGGGGGAGAACGGAGGACCCGGAGAAAATCCACGCGACCACGGGAGAACATGCAAACTCCACATATACAACAGCAGGCGTCAGGGTCGGGATCGAACCCACGACCTCCTGCACACCAGGCGAGGTAGTTAACATCTCACCACGNAGAGAGACACGCAAACTCCAAATATGCAGCAGGCGTCAGGGTCGGATGGAACCCACGACCTCCTGTATACCAGGCGAGGTAGTTAACATCTCACCACGGAGAGAGACGTAAACTCCAAATATACAGCAGCAGGCGTCAGGGTCGGGATCGAATCCACGACCACCTGTATACCAGGCGAGGTAGTTAACATCTCGGCACCGTGTAGAGATGTTAACTCACGCTGTGCCCCAAGCACGCGCGANCTGACAGTGGTTGATTGCGTTTACTCTGCTGCTGGGTGGACAGAGGTGGCGGTGGAGGTGGGTGGGGGTGGTGGGGGTGGTGGGGTGGTGATCCGTTGCCTTGCGGTGCGAACCTTCAATGGAAAATCCGCGTGGCCGGCTCCACGCTCCCTCTCTCTCTTCCTCTCTCTCTTGGAACGAAGTTTACTAAGCCCTCAATCCCTCCCCCCTCCCTCCTCGCTCCTCCCTCGCTCCCCATATCTTTCTTCATGTCACCATCCCTCATTCCCTCTCGCTCTCATTCCCTCTGGCTCTCTTCTTATTTTACGACCAGAGGAAACAAGAAGATGCTCGGTGTAGTCGGCACTTTGCTTCGTTCATCATTTCGTTTTTTTTTAATGCTTTGCTTTATGTGCCCCCCCCCTCCCCCCTGTTTAAATGAAATATTTCTCTCTCATTCCCTCTCTCCCCCACTCTCCCCCCACTCTCCCACTCTCCCCCCTCTCCCCCCACTCTNCCCCACTCTCCCCCACTCTCCCACTCTCCACTCTCCCCCACTCTCCCACTCCCCACTCTCCCCCACTCTCCCCCCCCCCCACTCTCCCACTCTCCCCCCACTCTNCCCCCCCCCCCCACTCTCCCACTTNCCCCCCACTCTCCCCCCCCCACTCTCCCACTCTCCCCACTCTNCCCCCCCCCACTCTCCCNCTCTCCCCCCACTCTCCCCTCTCCCAACTCTCCCACTCTCCCTCTCCCCTCTCTCCCACTCTCCCCCCCTCTCCCCCACTCTCCCCCACTCTCCCACTCTCCCTCTCCCCACTCTCCCCCTCTCTCCCCCACTCTCCCCATTCTCCCCCACTCTCCCCCACTCTCCCCCACTCTCCCCCACTCTCCCCCACTCTCCCTCTCCCCACTCTNCCCCACTCTNCCCTCTCCCCCACTCTCCCCCACTCCCCCTCTCCCCCCCTCTCCCCCACTCTCCCCCACTCCCCCCCACTCTNCCCCCACTCTCCCCCCCTCTNCCCCACTCTCCCCCTCTCCCCCACTCTCCCTCTCCCCCACTCTCCCCCACTTCCCCCACTCNCCCCTCCCTCTCCCCCACTCTNCCCCCACTCTCCCCCCTNCCCCCCCTCTCCCCCACTCTCCCCCACTCTCCCCCACTCTCCCTCCCCCACTCTCCCCCACTCCCCCCCACTCTCCCCCACTCTCCCCCACTCCCCNCTCTCCCCCACTCTCCCCCTCTCCCACTCTCCCCTCTCCCCCACTCCCCCCACTCTCCGCTCTCCCCCCACTCTCCCCCCACTCTCCTGCCCTCGCTCTCTGCGGATTGATTCACGACCTCGCGCCACGATCCCCATTCACGCCCTGACGGCCGCCGCCACGGCACGAGACGGCGGCGCGTGGGGCGGGGGCGGGAGGGGGGCGGGAGGGGGGGCGGGGAGGGGGGGCGGTGTGGGAGGGGGGCGGGGGGCGGGAGGGGGGCGGGGAGGGGGGCGGGGGCGGGGAGGGGGCGGGGGGAGGGGGGGCGGTGTGGGAGGGGGGCGGGGGCGGGGAGGGGGGGCGGGCGGGGTGGCAGGGAGGCGGTTTTGGGGGCGGGGAGGGGAGGGGTTTCANGGGGGGGCGGTGTGGGGGGGGCTGCTCGCACCGGTTTGGGAGGAAACGGCCGCGGAAGAAGGACGGTGGGGGCAGGGGGGTGGTGGGGGGGGATGGTGGGGGGTCCCAGCAGGAATCTTTTCAGACGACGGAGGGGAGGGGGGGGGCCCGCTTACACGTGGCACTCTCTAGGGCGGTGGGTCCCCTCGCGGGGTCAGGCTCTAGCCGCTATTTATTTATTTATTTACATCTAACTCTTTCTGTATATTCTCCGTCCGAGACAATGCAAGGAAGCGGTCCCGCTTGCGCCGAGGGCTGCATCCTGCGCGATTACGGAGGAATGCGCCGGGCTAGTGATGGGTGGGAAGGGGAGGGGTGGGACNGGGGGGGGGCACGGTGGGGGGAGTGGGAGGGGGGCAGGCAGGGTGGCGGCACGGCCACGTCAAGGTCTGTGGCCGCGCACTTTCTGGCCGATGAAGTCACATGACGCCGTCGCCGTTCGCGACGGAGCCCGGTTCACGGGCGTGAACCAGAGGTCGCAACCGGGTACCCGATACCCGTACCCTACCCGATACCCGCCTACCCGTACCCGGCCGGTACGGGTACCGTTTGCGACCCTGGTGCGGCCGGGTACGGGTAGGCCGTGAGTCACTGGTGAGTAACCGTTTGTCACTTATTTCCCAACGTCTTGTCTCTTCTCACAATTAAGTTCCTAGAATCAACCCACCCGCGCCTGCAACATGGCTTCATCCCAGAGGTCGCAATCAGGTACCCGATACCCGTACCCTACCCGTACCCGGCCGGGTACGGGTACGGCCGGGTACGGTACCCGTTTGCGACCCTGGTGCGGCCGGGTACGGGTACGGGTAAGGAATCAAAACCCGTTTGCGACCTCTGACGTGAACTCACTCCTCTGGCGCTAATCCTCCCGGGCTCCGTGGGCCGGGCACAGGGACCAACCGGTGGCTAGAACTAAACTAAAACTCATCTTCTTGGTTTTTCGATAAAGTCACGTAGAAGGGAGATAATAAAATAATAAAAATAAAACATAATAAAATAGGTGAAGAACAGGTCTGTCGGAAAGACAGCGTCAGACGCTGTTTTCCGACACACCTGTTCTTCACCTGAGGACGGCTGCTTGCGTTGTGGCCGAAACGTCGTGAGAATTCCATTTATTATGTTTTATTATTTTATTATTTCCTTCTACGTGACTTTACGAAAAACCAAGAAGATGAATCCCTGCAGTCACGAAAGCTTTAATCGAAATCTCTTGGCCACTGCGGCGAAGTGGTGATGGTGCAGTGGTGATGGTGGGGGCGACGGTGATGGTGCAGGTGGTGATGGTGGGGGGAGCGGTGATGGTGCAGGTGGTGATGGTGGGGGCAATGGTGATGGTGCAGGTGATGGGGTGCCCTCGCTGCGAGGAGCGCACCTGTGTTTTGAGTCTCGCTAAGATTCACTGTTTGCTCGGAGCGCCTGCCGGCGAAGCAAGCCTTGAGACCGGACCGTGCTCGGCTGGGCGACCACGGGGCTGCAGGCTACGCTGTGGGCAGCAGGGAGCAGCGAGCAGGGAGCAGCACAGCCCCCCCCCCCCCCGCCCCACCGTCATCAACTCGCACCGACCGGCGCGGTGAAGTACGGTCAAACTAACGGCAGCGGCGCTTCGCTTCGGCGGCGGCGGCCGCTCCTCCCAACTTCAAAAGCCACCACCTCGCCCCGTCAATAAATCAGCAGCCATAATGAACCTCTTGATAATGCGACTCGCGGCGTTTCGTGAGTCGCGGCGACTCAAAGGGCTCTTCTCAAAGCGNCCCCCCCCCGCTCCCCCCGCATCGCCCCCCGTCCCCCCGCGAGAGGAACGCCGTGAATGACGGCCGAGCGCGGCCGCCGCGGTTACACGCCGCCGCGTTCCAGAGAGGGCCGCCCAACAAAGACGACGGGCGATAAATAAGCCGGCGGCAGCGGCTGTGGTGACGGTGACGTTNGGGGGGGGGGCGGCGTGACGGTGGAGGTGAAGGCGATNGGGGGGGGCGGCAGTGACAATTGTNGGGGGGGGGGCGGTTGCCCACGCTGCGAGGAGCACGCCGGAGTTTTGAGTCTTGCTGTTATTCACGATTTGCTCAGGGCGCCTGCCGGCGGACGTTTCTCTCCATACGTAAATGCGCCGGCGTGTTTTGGGGGCTCGTGCCGGACATTGAAGTTTTGCGCGCGCATCGCGGTGTGATCCCCGAGGAGGGTGGGAGGGGGAGTGGGGGAATTTGCTATCGCGCTCTCGTGAGCGCGGATGATTTTGCGCCCATGGCGGTGGAGCGCAACGCTGCTCCTCCTCTTCCTCCGTCTCCACCGTGGTTGTGAATCGTCGCTGCGCGTTCCGCCGTTCTGCCCTGCGAACCGTCGACATCAGCGTCAGGATGATTGTGTGCGCTGGAGGAATCCGATGAGCCATCAAGCTCTTTTTCACAGACTCGTACGCACGTAGGTGCGCTGAACTTCTTTCGCACCGTACGTGGCCAACCGCGCTAATCGGCGGCGCGGGGAAGGACAACAACACTGAACACAACAACCGCAGTTCTAAACAAGTTAGTTCGTCAATCTAGATGATGATGATGATTTAAAAGTGAACAGCTCCAGTGGCTTCCTAATATCGGAAGGAAGAGCGTTCCAGACGGCCGCATCTGAAAGCGCCGCGCGACGATGCGGTGACCACCGTCTTTGCTCGACGGCTGAGCAGCCAAAATCCGCTGCTGCTACGAGGATGAGCGGAGCGTCGCGTGACGATGATCGTGGTGATGATGGTCGTGTGATGGTGGTCGTGGTGATGGTGGTCGTGGTGATGATGGTCGTGGTGATGATGGTCGTGGTGATGGTGGTCGTGGTGATGGTGGTCGTGGTGATGGTGGTCGTGGTGATGGTGGTCGTGGTGATGGTGGTCGTGGTGATGGTGGTCGTGGTGATGGTGGTCGTGGTGATGGTGGTCGTGGTGATGGTTCCTAGCTCCTCTACGTGATCAGTAGCGAGGTTATTGTGGTTGATTCGTGGCGAGCACCTTGCGTGTAACGTGTGCGACCTCACGACGAATTCGTTCGGCAACCGGACAATTCGTTCAGCAACTGGCGAGCGCGTTTGCCGCACGTTGACCGAAGAGTTTATAACTTCCCGTTAGTAAATCATCATCATCATCAAGTAACCGCATCGGCTGCTGCTGCTGCTGCAGTGGATGCAATTGAGGAGTTGTGGCCCCAGAAGAAGAGAGATTGGAGCCGGGGGGTATTCGCTTCCTCGGCCTCGCCGGGTCTTGCGCGACGGGAGTTTCTGTTTGTCACTTCCTGCGAACCCCGTCTCAGCTTTCCGACCTTCGCCCATCCTCGTTGTCCTCGTCATCGTCAGGACCGAAGTTGTTTTTAATCAAAAAAATAACTACCCACCGTGCCGCTTCATCAAACGACGTGCCTGCATTTTTCCGATTTAAAGCTTTCGTGACTGCAGGGATTCATCTTCTTGGTTCTTTCGGTAAAGTCACGTAGAAGGGAAATAATAAAATAATAAAAGAAAACATAATAAAATAAAACAATTCTCACGACGTTTCGGCCACAACGCAAACAGCCGTCCTCAGGTGAAGAACAGGTCTGTCGGAAACACAGTGTCACCTGAGGACGGCTGCTTGCGTTGTGGCCGAAACGTCGTGAGAATTATTTTATTATGTTTTATTTTATTATTTTATTATTTCCATTCTACGTGACTTTACCGAAAGAACCAAGAAGACGTGCCTGCACGCGCGCCTTGGCAGCGGACACTTCACTGGACGCACACCCTACGAGCGGACTGCCGGGAGGCCAGACAACCCGACAGCACGGAGCTGCTCCGGCAGTCTTAGTTGGCGACGGTACATTCTTATCGAGCCCCCATTGTGTCGGGGGGAGAGGGGGGAATTTGCCGTCGCGAAATAATAAATCAGCCAGCCGCCCGGCACGCCGGTGCAGTGAGGGAGCCTCCGCTTTGATGCCACGACGCAGTCTAAACATCGACTGCTGGTGGCAAAGTGCCCAAACTGAAACCACTTTTTTACTTTACCGGTAAGAGACACCTTTCATTTAGACAGTGGGGGGGGGGGGCACATAAAGTATTGAAAAAAGCAAAAAAACTAAATGATGAACGAAGCAAAGTGCCGATTACACCGAGCATCTTCTTGTTTCCTCTGATGATGATGAGAGAGAGAGACACGCAAACTCCAAATAAGCAGCAGGCGTCAGGGTCGGGATCGAACCCACGACCTCCTGTACCGGGAGAGGTAGTTAACATCTCCTAGCCACCGCGCTACAGCGGTGACGCTCGCTCCCACAGCGAGCAGCGGCCTCCGAGGGTTCGATCCCCGGCCGGGGTCGCCCTCTCTCCGTGTGCCGCCGTGCAGACGTTTTTCTCTCCGCCAGCTCTGCGTGGGTTTCCTCGGCGTTCTCTGCTTTCCCTCCCAGAGCCGGCGAACACAAATTAAAACAGCGTGCGGTCGTTACCGGTTTTGGCCAAAATCAAACGCTGACACATTCGCCTGCGTGAATGACTCCAAATTGGCAATCACAGGGCAACAGCAACAGCAGCAGCAGCATCAACAGCGCCCCCTGCTGCGAGAAGCTGGCAGGACCCCCCCCCCACCAACCGCGTCGACCTCGCGCGGTCCGTCGGGACGTGGCGTCGTCCCCTACCGTGGGGTTCCCCTCGCTCCACCCCCCCCCCCCCACCGTCAGCGGCGTTCGACCCCCGGCGGACGAACGGGGGAGAGGTGTCGCCCCTCCCGCCCCCCCCCCCTCCCTGTGCCCTGTGGGCATCGCTGGAAGGGATCTCCGAGGTAGCTCTGCAGCGTCCGCTTCCACGGACCGTTCTCCTCTGCGGTGGGGGGAGGGGATGTGTGTGTGTGCGTACATTGAACTTCTTTCGCGCCGTACGTAGCCGGCCGTGCCAGTCGTAAGGAAACGGGTTTCAACGGAGACGATTTAAAGGCGTTCGTCTCGCTGCCGTGCACCGGCCGATCTCGTCGCTCCGTCTCCGCGCCGGTCGCCCTCGCCGGCTTCCGCTCGGTGAGGTGCAGCAACTCGTTGCGGCGTCGGGGGCTGGCGAAACGGACGCTCGTCTGCCGTGTGCGCGCACGTGGAACCTCCATCGCGCCGTACGTAGCCGACCGCGCTCATCGGATGTGCGCGGGTAAAACAAACTAAGGCACAAAAAGCGGTCGCGAAGAAACGAGTTTGTCGAACTGGATGACGATTTTAAAAGCGCGTAGCAACCAGTGGCTTCCTAATGCCGCGAAGGAAGAGAGCGTTCCAGACGGCCGCAGAAGTGTGTCTGATAGCGCCGTGCGTTGCGCTCGGTTGTACTTCCTCCGCGCCGGATCGTCGCGGGGTCCAAGCGTGACGCTTTTTCTTCCACCGCATTGGCGTTCGAGTTCTCGGGGGGGGCTCCAATCTTGCTCCGGCGAGTCGCCGGGGATCGAGGGGGCCGCTCCGTCGGTCCCCCGCGTTGACTCGCGGCGCCCGTGCCGTCTGCCAGGCGGCTGCGACGGCGCCAAGAGCGCGGAGGCCACCGCCGCCTCGCCGGCCGTGCAGTCCCACGACGACGAGGAGGAGGAGGAGGGCGATGACGAGGTGTTCGTGGTGGAGCTCAGCAAAGGCCAGAAGGGGCTTGGGATGGGACTCATCGACGGCATGGTAAGTTTTCCAAACGTCCGTCGCTCAGGGATGGCCCCTCCCTGCGGTGGCTGGGGATGTTTACTCCCTCGCCTGGTGTGCAGGAGGTCGCGGGCTTGCATTGAGAAACGTCGTTATTGAGATTATTTTGCTGCTACATATTTGCACGTCGTAAGCAACTTTTGTTGAGTTCACAGATTTTCAGTCGGGCAGGGTCAGAACGTTACAACAGTAATACCGAAACATGTTGAAGGTAAATCTTGACTTCAAGCGTTCGTGACCGCAGGAATTCATATTCTTTGGGTCTTCGTGATGACGACCGCTTGTGTTGCGATCGAAAGGTCGTAGTTTTTTGTTATTTTGGGATTTTATTTGAACCTATCTACGTGACTTTATCCAAAGACCCAAAGAATTTGATGAAGGTAAACAAATCACTTGGCAAAATATACAGATCAAGCTCAACTATTTGTTTAAACGAGGTAGGGCGCACTGAGCTACATAGCTCAGAAGCGACCTGGCCACAAATGATCACTCAACGAAGTGGCTCATCATCACGTGGACATTCATAGCAGCCAAATACTCGAAACGCNGTGACGATGATTCTAAATGTGGAGGGAAAACCGGAGGATCCGGAGTAAAATCCACGCAACCACGGGCAGAGAGAGACACGCAAACTCCAAATATACAGCAGCAGGCGTCAGGGTTGGGGTCGGATAGAACTCACAACCTCCTGTATACCAGGCGAGGTAGTTAACATCTCCTAGCCACCGTGATAATGATTAGAGAGAGAGACACGCAAACTCCAAATATACAGCAGCAGGCGTCAGGGTCGGACCGAACCCACGACCTCCTGTATACCAGGCAAGGTAGTTAACATCTCCTAGCCACCGTGGCTACCGCTGCATTCCTTGCAGCTCTCGTCGAGAGAATGAGAGTGAGGAGCGAGAGAGTGAGGAGCGAGAGAGAGTGGCGACGTTTTGGAGGCACCAGGGGGAGGGACCATGGACGGGCGGTAAGGCAGCAGCAGCAGCCACGTGGTGACCAGGAGCCGGTGCCAACGATCGCCCAAGATCTGCGGCCCTCCGCACAGCGAGATGTTTATCGGCCAATCAATGAGAGGAGTTTGCACGCGGCGCCCCCTTGAGTGCATTTGGAGGGCCACGCTGGGTGTGTGCCATGCTTGTGTCTCCTGCCCGCGCAGTACACACGCCTGCGCGTGCCGGGGATCTACATCAAGACGCTGGTGCCCGACACCCCCGCGGCACGCTGCAGGAGGCTCAGCGCCGGCGACAGGATCCTGGCCGTCAACGGCACCACGCTGGCCGGCGTGGACTACCAGAGGGCCGCAACGCCATCGCACGCACTCACCACTTACACACACCCACAGACTCATACAGAGACCCATAGACTCACACAGAGACCCACAGACTCACACAGAGACCCATAGACTCACACAGAGACCCACAGACTCACACAGAGACCCACAGACTGACACAGAGACCCACAGACTCACACAGAGACCCACAGACTCACAGAGAGACCCATAGACTCACACAGAGACCCACAGACTCACACAGAGACCCACAGACTCATACAGAGACCCACAGACTCACACAGAGACCCACAGACTCACACAGAGACCCACAGACTCACACAGAGACCCACAGACTCACACAGAGACCCACAGACTCACACAGAGACCCACAGACTCGCACAGAGACCCACAGACTGACACAGAGACCCACAGACTCACACAGAGACCCACATACTGACACAAAGACCCACAGACTCACACAGAGACCCATAGACTCACACAGAGACCCATAGACTCACACAGAGACCCATAGACTCACACAGAGACCCATAGACTCACACAGAGACCCACAGACTGACACAGAGACCCACAGACTGACACAGAGACCCATAGACTGACACAGAGACCCATAGACTCACACAGAGACCCACAGACTCACACAGAGACCCACAGACTCACACAGAGACCCACAGACTCACACAGAGACCCATAGACTGACACAGAGACCCATAGACTCACACAGAGACCCACAGACTCACACAGAGACCCACAGACTCACACAGAGACCCACAGACTCACACAGAGACCCATAGACTGACACAGAGACCCATAGACTTACAGAGACCCATAGACTCACACAGAGACCCACAGACTCACACAGAGACCCACAGACTCACACAGAGACCCATAGACTGACACAGAGACCCATAGACTCACACAGAGACCCACAGACTCACACAGAGACCCACAGACTGACACAGAGACCCACAGACTCACACAGAGACCCACAGACTCACAGAGAGACCCATAGACTCACACAGAGACCCACAGACTCGCACAGAGACCCACAGACTGACACAGAGACCCACAGACTCACACAGAGACCCATAGACTCACGCAGAGACCCACATACTGACACAAAGACCCACAGACTCACACAGAGACCCATAGAGTCACACAGAGACCCACAGACTCACACAGATACCCACAGACCACACAGAGACCCACAGACTCACACAGCGACCCACAGACTCGCACAGAGATCCATAGACTCACACAGAGACCCACAGACTCACACAGACCCACAGACTCACACAGAGACCCACAGCTCACACAGAGACCCACAGACTCACACAGCGACCCACAGACTCACACAGCGACCCACAGACTCACACAGAGACCCACAGACTCACACAGAGACCCACAGGCTCACACAGACACTGAGTTGTGCTTAAACCGTAGTCGAGGGTGCCGGTAAGCCGGGCCCTGTCCATCGGCTCTCGTAGGAGACCACATTCTCAAACAGCCCCCCCCCCCCCCGGCTGCCGCATATTCAGTGGAGGGTTTATTTTAGCCGGAGGACATTCCTGGGTCGTCAGCACGGGGACGCGATGGTCAGGCGGTTCTCGAACCGCGGCGCGGCCACACACGTGCTACAAACGATTTACATTTCTGCCGGGCAAGGCCCGTGTAGTTCTTCTTTCGGAAACGACCTGGGAATGACAAATGATCGCTCAACGAAGTGGGAATTTACAGCGGCGGCCAAATGCTCTGACCGCGTGGCGACGTCGATTTTAAATGTGGTAGGGAAAAACCGGAGGACCCAGAGAAAAAATCCACGTGACCACGGGAGAGACATAGAGAGACGCAAACTCAAAATATACAGCAGCAGGCGTCTGGCTCAGGATCGAACCCACGACCTCCTGTATACCAGGCGAGGTAGTTAACATCTCCTAGCCACCGCGGCAGCCCTAACCCCCGACACTTGGGTCACAGGCCACGTGCGTGGCCGCCACCGCGACCACCATCACACCCGTCACCACCGCCACTGTCACCACTGTCAATGCCACCATCGTCACCACCACCACCGTCACCGCCACCGCGACCACCATCACCGCCGTCACCACCGCCACTGTCACCACTGTCAATGCCACCATCGTCACCACCACCACCGTCACCGCCACCGCGACCACCATCACCGCCGTAACCACCGCCACTGTCACCACTGTCAATGCCACCATCGTCACCACCGCCACCACCACCGTCACCGCCGTCACCGCCACCACCATCACCACCGTCACCACCGCCACCACCATCACCACCGTCACCACCGCCACTGTCACTACCGTCAACGCCACCATCGTCACCGCCGCCACCGCCACCGCCATCACCGTCACGAGCCCCCGATCGCGACCGAATTTCCCGATCGCGACCGTTTGCCGTTGCAGCGCCATGGACATGATCCGGTCGAGCGGAGATGGCGTGCGTCTGCTCATCGCCAAGGTGGAGAAGAAGCAGAAGCAGAGCACGCGACTTTAGACGCTGGCCGCGCGACCCCGTCCGCTCGCACGCCAGAGGTCGCAAACGGGTTTTGATTTCTTACCCGTACCCGGCCGCACCAGGGTCGCAAATGGGTACCCATACCCGGCCCGTACCCGTACCCTACCCGAAATGAGCGACAAACGGTTACTCACCAGTGACTCACGGCCTACCCGTACCCGTACCCGGCCGCACCAGGGTCGCAAACGGCTACCCGTACCCATTCCCGGCCTGGTACGGGTAGCCGGGTATCGGGTAGGGTACGGGTATCGGGTACCCGGTTGCGACCTCTGTCGCACGCCTCCCGTCGTCGTCGGCAGCGGCAGCGGCCGCGGTCAATTTCGATCCACTGCTGGATGAAGCCCCCCCCCCAATAATGCCTCTCTGACGGAGAAAGGCATCGCTGGGAGGGAGGTGGTGGGTGAGGGGAAAAATACCGAGTCCTGCACACTGAGTGTCCGGTGTTGTTGTTGTTGTTTTAGCGTGCGAATGAGGAGGATGGCTTCGCTTTAAAGCAATGTTGATTTTGTATCTCGTTTCGCGTTGCCCACTGAGAATCGTACCACGCATACACAGGGTGCTTTAACGCAACATTGTTCAACACTTCGGAGAAGATCCCAGGCACGCGTTGACGATGACGGCGAACAAGTGTGAGACTCTTTGACTCTGTGAAGCTATTAGCATCGCATTTGTCATCGTGTTGCATTGTATCATCCGTTCTTGTTCCATTTAAAAACGCTAGGCCCATTTAAGTGTTAACATTTTTTCGAAGCACCCTGTGTGTATGTGTGTGTGGATGTATCCGGCGCGTTACCGTCCCTGATTCACCAACCCAGACGGTCGCAGGGCGGTTCGCCCGCGACGAATCGTCGACACTTTTACGGGAGGCCGCGCGAGGAGAACGGGAACCAGACGATGGCCACCTGGCAATGTTTGTAAGTCCAACCTCATTAGCACCGTGCAACCGTGCCAATCGGAGGTGACCCGGGGAAGGAAAGATTGTACGCACGTACGTTGAACTTCTTTCGCACCGTACGTAGCCGACCATGTTAATCCGAGGTGCGGGGGAAGGAAAGATTGTACGCACGTATCTTGAACGTCTTTCGCACCGTACATAGCCAGCAATGCTAATCCGAGGTGCCGGGGAAGGAAAGAGTCTATGTATGTACGTTGAACTTCTTTTGCACCGTACGTAGCCAAACGTGTTAATCGGAGGTGCGGGGGTAAGGGCAAAATGGCCTGATGTAGCTGGTTGTTGTGATTGCCAGCGAAACGTGGTTAGACTCAAATTGTAAACGCCGTGGGGTTTACTCTCCAAACACACAACCGGCGTGTGCTGACGCTCGTGACGAATCGGCACGTTCTGTTTACGTGACCTCGCTGATTGAACCCGCCGGGTGACGGCGGCGGCGGCGGCTTTACCTGCACATCGACATTTACGCGATCTAACCCAACAGCAGCGATAAAAAAAAAATAACCACCCTTCATCGCGATGAACATTGGTCGCGAGAGCACGACGACTCTCACTACTGCTACTGCTACGATGACTACGCGTTGGACGGGGCGGTGGAAAAGCGGCGGTGCAATTGGAATATTGGGGGGGGGGGGGGATTTTTTTTTCAATTAAATGAAAAGAACGAAAAATAAATGGGGAGATGCCGAGCGAGGAGAGACGCGGCCGGACTTTCTGGTGGCCACGCGGCCCCCCCCCCCCCCAGACGCCCCTCGGGCGCAGGCAGCACGAGGAGCGTTTTNGGGGGGGGAGGGGGGGAAAGGGGGTTAGGGGGCTCTCTACGCGCCGTCGCCGCTCTACGTCGGCGTTCTTCGCTAATTTCTCCGACCGGGGTTCGGATCGGGGGCCACTCTCGCTGCCGATGTGACACCAGCAGTGTGTGAGCGGCCGCCACGCATTCTAAATCCGTCGGAGGGAGTCGGGGAGGGGGGGGTTCTCACATCTTGTGTATTTGCCGGGAGGAGCGGTGGGTCCGCGCGTCAGGCAGGGGCTGTTCGTGGCCCCCGGGAGCCTTGCGAGGAAAAGTGACTTTGCTGTCGATCCGAACCGAAGCCATCGGCCGCTCGACACAACCCCCACGAGCCCCCGGGGAGACGCGCGCCGCGCTCGCCGCTGCGAGTAAGTTAAAAAAAAGTCATGAAATGAAACGCGGAAAATGAAACAAGCGCGCCCGTCGCGGATTTCTGCCCCGTTACGCAGCCGCTCCGAGCGGGAAGCACCGTCTGCGTGACGTTGAAAGCTGCCGTGGGGGGGGGGGGGAGCAGAGAGGGCCCCTGTGGCCCACAGCAGCTGCCGCTCGTCCGGGGGGTATCCACACGGGACGACGCGCCCGGGAAATAACGAGGGGGGGGTGTGTGTGGTGCTGGGGTGGTGGTCGAGAAACGCGTGGCCGCACGGCGCGTAAACCCCCCCCCCCCCAAAAAAAAATCCGGACAAATTAGCGACGCGTCGCCGATCTCGCATTTGCCTTGCGGGGTTTTTGTGAAAAGGGGTNGGGGGGGGCGTTGGGAGAGGGGGGGGGCTCCTCTCGGCGTGGCTGTCCACGTAACGTTCCCGCGTTCAACTTAGTTCGCACCGCACGTGTCCAACCGCGCTGATTGGAGACGTTTTGCGGAGGGCGCACCGACGCCGCCGCTGNTTCCAGGACTGTACCCTCGCTGCCATCGTCATGAGCCGTGGTCTATCCACTGCTGCGTGAAGGGCACTCCCTCCGCCCCATNCCCCCCCCCACCTCCCTCCATGTCGTGCCATCCATCACGGTCCCTGCGACGCCGTTGTCCGCCCGCTTGCCGGTTCCGTCGCTCCGTCGAAGTCATCGAAGGGCCACGGTCTACCACTGCTGGATGGAGCCCTCCCAAACACGATATTGTCCTGCGATGCCACGATCCGTCTCTCGCTCCTGCGCACGGACTCACGCACTCATCTCACGCACCCATCTCACGCACCCATCTCACGCACCCCATCTCGTCGCTCCAACTCCGTGGCGGTGATCCTCGCACGCGTATTCCCTCCTTCGGCTGCCGCTCGTCGGCAATATCACCGCCACCACCACCACCGCCGTCGTGGCCCACTCCATCCACACCGTGCCCTGCGCCCGAGCCCGCTCGCTTTCCTCGACACTCTCCACGCATCTCTCTCCGCTCTCTCCCAGTGTCTCTCCGCAGCGCCTCTCGCGTGTCGTTTCTCCGCAGCTATTGCTCATCGTCGTCGCCGTCCCCACGTTTTCGGGGCCCGTCAAGCCGGCGGCTGGCGGTCCGCGCCAATCGAAAACAACTTTTTTTTTGCCGGCTTTTCGGCGCGTTCCAAAAAATATATTTTAATAATAATAATCTGCCGACACTTTTACCGCGACGGGAGAGCGGCGCGAACGACTTCCTTCAGCGTGGGTCCCCGGCGAGTTCGATTCCCGCTCACGGCCGCCAACGCCGGTGCCGATTATCTGCACCGGTCCTGGGCCTCCACCCCTAGGTCGACTCGGCCTCAAATGAGTACCCGGCGCGGTGCGTAAACATCGCCACTGGGGAGACAAACGCGGTCGGGCGTGGTGCTGGCCACCCACCCCATGGTGGGCCACAAGGGCCGCCGTCGTAGGTGCTGCTCGCTAACAGCACTTGCCCCAACATCCGTTACAGACTATACGTGGGGGGGATCTTTGTCTTTGTTCAACGTGGGGCCACCGCTGGCTTCACCAGAATCATTTACTCCGACGACGGCGGTCACCGTTCGCCGTGTCTCGCTGANCCCCCCCCCCCTCCATGGTGTTCCCTGCACCCCGCGCAAGCCGCGTCGCTCTTCTTAAGCCGGCGTGCAACGGTGGATGACCGCGAGAGGGATTTTTGTATTATCGCGCGCGCTATGATTTTAAACAGAAACTCCGCTATTTTACACAAGATGTGGTTCAAATGCTTTCCCGCCCTCCCTCCCTCCCTCCCCCACCAAGATGTGTCTTCCCTGTGTTGTTTTGTATTCCGTCAATTATATTTTTATCGACGTTTTTAAATCTCTGGCTCATCATCGCCGGGTGGCTCGTGCAGAAAGTCACCCACGGCGGTGATGGGGACTCGCCATGCAAGTGTCTGAAATGTGCGTGAATGTTGCTGTGTTCGTATCAGCAGTCGCGTACAAAAAATAATAAAGTTATCGTCCGGACGTCTACCGTTGTGCGTTTTCTCTTGGTGCGCGCGCGCGCTCCTGTGTCGATTAAAACTGAAACATTTTATTTTATTTTACCCCGGTAAGAGTCCCACTCAGCTATTTAGCTTTTTTTCAGAAGCGACCTCGCTTTCGCAAATGATAGCTCAACGAAGTTGGCTTATCGTCACCGCGTGGAAATGCTTAGCAGCCAAATACCGGAAGACCTGGAGAAACATCCACGCGACCGCGGAACAGAGAGACACCGCAAAATCCAAATTTCCAGCAGCAGGCGTCATCACTTTCTCTCTCTCTCTCGATGTCGAGTTCCAGACGCGATTCGCGCATAGCAAGTAACGTGAATAGCGAGGGAACGTCGTACAGGGACTCATCTACTTACGAACGAGTTTGTTTCCAGAGTTCTGTTCGTAAGTCGATTTGTTCGTAAGTCCAACTCTACTCCCGTCGATTCCAAACGTGTTGTTACGGCATGTACACTAAACACAGGGAACAGCTTTAAAAGTTGTATAATCTCCTTTAAATATAGATGCCACCGGTTCTTCGTGTTCTGCAAATGTAGATGCCACTGTTTCTTCATGTTCTGCAGATGTAGATGCCACTGGTTTTTCACGTTCTGCAGATGTAGATGCCACTGGTTCTTCACGTTCTGCAGATGTAGATGCCACTGGTTCTTCACGTTCTGCAGATGTAGATGCCGCTGTTCTTCATGTTTTGCAGATATAGATGCCACTGGTTCTTCACGTTCTGCAGATGTAGATACCACTGGTTTTTCACGTTCTGCAGATGTAGATACCACTGGTTCTTTACCTTCCGCTGATGTAGATGCCACTGGTTCTATAGATGAAGATGCCACTGGTTCTTCACGTTCTGCAGATGTAGATGCCACTGGTTCTTCACCTTCTGTAGATGTAGATGCCATCACCGCCATCTATTGCGCGGCGGTTGAACTTACGACTCTCGGTCCGAACAGCTGCACTGGGTATACGGGCACGGGTTTGTTCGTATATCTAAAAGTTCGTAAGTCGAATGTTCGTAAGTAGAGGGGAGTCCCTGTATTCTAAACATCGCGTGGGGCGCGTTCACGGCACCTACGTTGGGGTCGCGTGCGCAGAGCGCCCCCTTGCGACCCACTGCAAGGAGATTGCTCTACATCGGGGAATAGAGGGAACGAACTTCAAACTGAACTATCTATGGGACCTTTTTTTGCCAGTATCCAAAATGATGAAAAATACCAATAATAGGTTTTACATAGATATTCTAGATTTGAAGCTTTCGTGACTGCAAGGATTCATATTCTTAGGTTTTTTCGGTAAAGTCACGTAGGTAAAAAAATTAAATTAGTAAAAGTAAAATAAAAATAAATATTTATTTTTATTTTACTTTTATTAATTTTAATTTTTACCTACGTGACTTTACCGAAAAAACCTAAGAATATTTACATAGATATCTTGACTGGAAAAATAAGTGTATCCTGATATTCCATTGTCTTTGCTATTGTTCGCCTTTTGGCGTCCTCTGGTCTAAACGCTGATGGTGAGACAAGCCCATAAAAATCTTGATTTGAAGCTTTCGTGACTGCAGGCATCCATACTCTTTGGTTCTTTCGGTAAAGTCACGTAGGAAGAAAAGAAAATAAATCACGACGTTTCGGGCGCAACACAAGCGTGACTTTACCGAAAGAAACAAAGAGTAAGGCCATAAAAAGGCTGTCCTCTGGGGTAGGCCAATCAGTTTCAAAGACAATGCATCACAAATGATCAAATCAAGTTTTATCCACAAGTACGTGTGCTTAATGCAGACTTGATGCCTTGCAAAAGGTATTTATGTGGTGTTTGAACAGCGTAACACCTGTTTTATTGCCAGAAAGGGTTAAACCTATTCTTATTTTTCAAACGTAACTATTTGCTTCTATATTTGAACTTTCGTGACTGCAAGGATTCATACTCTTAGTTCTTTCGGTAAAGTCACGTAGGTAAAAAATGATTTGTTGTTTTATTTGTATAACTATTTGCTATTTCACCCAGGTAAGGCCCACTGGGCAGCATTTCCATTTTTTCAGAAGTGACCTGGGACACAAATGATCACTCAACGAGGCGGATTTTCATCAGCACGTGGGAATTTCCAGCAGCAGCCGTCCAACTCTAAACGCGTGGCGATGTTGATTCTAAATGTGGGAGGGAGAAAACGGAGGACCCGGGGAGAAAAATCCACGCGACCGCGGGCAAAGAGAGACGCCGCCAACTCCAAATCTACAAGAGGCGTCGTGACGGGTCAGGAACGAACCCACGACCTCACGTGTTCCTGGCGAGGTAGTTAACATCTCGCCACCGTGGCATCCCAAACTTGAACGACTGTGTTTCCTCAAAATACCTTTTTTGGCAATAAAATAGTTGTATTAAGATGTTCAAATAGAGACATTGTGGCCCACTGGGCCCCCTACGCATCAACGCTGCCACACAAACCCACAAACCACAGTTCGCGCCCCGGTGTTGAAGTGAAATTGGGGGAGATGGGGAAGGAGGAGGGGGAGGAGGAGGGGTGAAGAGGAGGGGGGGAGGAGGGGAAGGAGGAGGGGTGGGGGAGGAGGGGAGGAGGGGAGTGAGGAGGAGGGGGAGGAGGTGAAAGGAGGGAGAAGGGGGGAGAAGGAGGGGGTAGGAGGGAGGAGGGAGGAGGGAGGAGAGGAGGAGGGGCAGGAGGAGGAGAAGGAGGGAGGANGGAGAAGGAGGGAGGAGGGGTAGGAGGGGGGGAGGAGGGAGAGGGGTAGGAGGGAGGAGGGGCAGGAGGGGAGAGGAGGGAGGGGGGAAGTAGGGGGAGGAGGAGGAGGGAGGAGGGAGGAGGGGAGGAGGGAGGAGGGGGGAGGGGGAGGAGGAGTAGGAGGGGGAGGANGGAGGAGGGGTAGGAGGGGAGAGGAGGGAGGGGGAGAAGTAGGGGGGAGGAGGAGGGGGAGGANGGAGGAGGGGAGGAGGAGGAGGGGGAGGANGGAGGAGGAGGANGGAGGAGGGGGAGGAGGAGTAGGAGGGGGGAGGAGGGAGGAGGAGGAGGAGGGGGGAGGANGGGGGAGGAGGANGGAGGAGGGGGAGGAGGGGAGGAGGAGGGAGGAGGGGGAGGGGGGCGGAGGAGGAGGAGAGAGGTGGAGGAGGGGTAGGGGGAGGAGGAGGAGGAGTCACAAGACATCCGGACCCACCCTGGTCACAAAACAATCAGGGCGCCGTCAGCCAAAGTCTCGGGCATGTGACAACTCCCCCTCGTGGTGTTCAGTGGAAACTCGTTTGCTGGTACCGTAGTAGTCGTATTAAAAATAATATTATTATTATTTTACAGTAAGAACCACTAAAAACAAGGGGGCTGACCAGGAAGAAGAGGTTTATTATATATGTTTGTTGTTCGTGTTGCTTAACAGCTTCTCCCGATCAATCCCGCGTGTTTTAAACCCGCCGTGGGAAATCGTCCACAGCGACTTGGCAGCCCGTGGGGCGAGGAGGAGGCGTTGAAGAGGCGAGGGCTGCCCGGCTTCGAGTCCGGCTTGGGGTGGGTGGGGAGGCCTCTTCCCAGCTGCTGCAGCTGCCGCAGCGATGAGATCGTGCGGATCGCAGCTGGCGGCAACTTCACGGGCCCCGTGAGTGAGCCGAGGGCCTCCCTCCCCACCCGGCCCCACCGGGCCCCGTGAGCGAGTCGAGGGCCTCCCTCCCCACCCGGCCCCACCGGCCCCGTGAGCGAGCCGAGGCCTCCCTACCTCCCCTCCCACCCGGCCCCACCCGGCCCGTGAGCGAGCCGAGGGCCTCCCTCCCCACCCGGCCCCACCCGGCCCCACCCGGCCCCACCGGGCCCACCGGGCCCGCCGCCAGGCCGCGGTGGCCATGGACAGGCTGACGGTGGCCGCCGGGCTTCTCTTCCTCGTGGCTGACGTGTTCGCCGTGGCGAGCCTCCTCAACCCCGACTGGATCAGGACGGCGGAGCCGCCAGGTTTGTTGTTGTGTGGTGGTTGGTAGTGGTGGCGGTGGTGGTGGTGGTGGCGGTAGCGGCGGCGGTGGTTGTTGGTGGTGGTGGTGGTGGCGGTGGTGGTGGCGGTGGTGGTGGCGGTGATGGTGGTGGTGGTGGTTGGCAGTGGTGGTGGCGGTGGTGGTTGGTAGTGTTGGTGGTGGCGGTGGTGGTGGTTNTTGGTGGTGGCGGTGGTGGTTGGCAGTGGTGGCGGTGGTGGTGGTTGTTGGCAATGGTGGTGGTAGTTGGTAGTGGTGGTTGTGACTAGCCACAATGGGTTTTCTCGACACACCTAGGGAGAGGGAGACCCATAATAGACAACGCGTGCTTTAATAGGTGCGACACGGTGGCTAGGAGATGTTAACAACCTTGCCTGGTATACAGGAGATCATGGGTTCGATCCATGATCTGGAATATGGTGTGTCTCTCTCTCTCCCGTGGTCGTGGATATTTTTCTCCGGGTCCTCTGGTTTCCCCCTCCACATTTCGACTCAATGTCACACGTTGACAGAGTTTCGCACGAAAGCAGTTCAACGGCGGATATTTGGCTGCTAGAAATCCCCACACAATGATAACCCACTTTCTTTGGCCGAGCTCTCATTTGTGAATGGCCAGGGCACCCATGAAAAAGAGCTGTTATAGCTCAGTGGGCCTTCCTTACCTGGAAAAATACAAATAAAATGATAATTGGTTTTCACCCTTTTTTTACCCTTTTATCTGGCAACAAAACTGACACCTTTTTTACAAGGAATCATGTTTGCATTGACCACAATACCTGCAGTCGGAATGCAAACAAAAAACATAATGTATGCACTGTCCTTGAAGTTGATTGGTCCACACCCGAGACAGCTTTCTTTAGAGCCTAGTCTCACATGGTGTTGGACCAGATGACGCCAAAAGGCGCACAACTCAAAGACAATGAACCATCAGAGTATGAGAGCTGGGTAAGCATTTAGGAACAAAAGGTCAGTTTTGTTGCCAGATAAAGGGTAAAAAAAAGGGCAAAGGAGTTCCAATGGTGTAAAAAGTTTTCATATTTCGTTTAAATAGGCCAGATATCATTAGACCTCCTTTGCCAGTACCAAAATATAATAATAGGGTTTTTCCCTTTTTTTAATGATGTAGATGCTTACGAGCCCTCATTACTTTGACAGTGCATTGTCTTTGAGCTGTACGCTTTTGGCGTCATCTGGTCGAGCACCAATTGAGACGAGGCTCAAAAGAAGCTGTCTCTGGTGTGGACCAATCAGTTTCAAGGACAATGCATTATTATGAGTGTGTTTTTTGTTTGCATTGTGACTGCAAGTATTGTGGTTAATGCAGACATGAATCCTTGTAAAAAGGTTTCGGTTTTGTTGCCATAAAAAAGGGCAAAACCCCGATTATTATAGGCCAGATATCACCACATTCCCGCGGTGACAAAGGCCATGATTTAACACTTCCAATTAATAGACCCTAATTTGTTCTCAAGGGCCGCTAATAGGTCCCAGCCACGTGTGGAATTAGTGCCCTGCACTTGTAAGGCTAAATAAAGGTCTCATGTGCAAGATGTTCGTGTGTGAACACGGTAACCGTTTAACACGTAAGCTTTCGCGACCGATATCCATGGATAATATGGTAACGGGCAGCAGCTAGCGCGAGGATTATTCCTTACCTGTTACCACTTTTAATCACCTCTCACTCTTTATTTCAACCACTATCTTCACCTTGTGTACAATTTTATAATTCTGTAAAGTGGCTTGGAATAAGGCTCTTTATACACCTATAGCAGTAAAAGATTCCTACCTGTTACCATGTTATCCAGATTATACTGAGATGATATATATTCTTGGTTCTTTGGGAAAAGTCACGTAGAAGGGAAACAATAAAAGAATAAAAATAAATGTTTTTAGAATTTATTATTTCCCTTCTACGTGACTTTACCAATAATATGAATCCCTGCAGTCACGAAAGCTTTAAATCAAAATTTTTGATAATACTTAATCTATTTTACGTATTTATTTTGTATCATTTACTTACCTTTCCTATACTTTGAAACCTTGTCGTGTTTTTTGTTGTTGTATTTCTCTTACTGGATATCGGTTGAAAAAAGCTTCATAGCTCAACGGATTTCTCCAGCCCGGGTCACCTTTGTCTCTCCGCGCTGCAAACCCGGCGACCCGGGTTCCATTCCCACTTGCGACAGAAATCAGCGGCGATTATCTGAACCGGTCTTGGGCCTCCCTAGGTCGACTCAGCCTCAAATCTGTACCTGGTGCGGTGTGTAAACGTCGCCACCGGGTAGATAAAGCGAGGGCGGGCGTGGTGCTGGCCACCAGAGGTCGCAACCGGGTACCCGATACCCGTACCCTACCGATACCCGGCTACCCGTACCCGGCCAGGTACGGGTACCCGTTTGCGACCCTGGTGCGGCCGGGTACGGGTGGCCGTGAGTCACTGGTGAGTAACCGTTTGTCACTCATTTCCCAACGTCTTGTCTCTTCTCACAATTCAAGTTCCTAGAATCAACCCACCTGCGCCTGCAACATGGCTTCATCCCAGAGGTCGCAATCGGGTACCTGTACCCGTACCCTACCCGATACCCGGCCTGGTACGGGGCCGGGTATCGGGTAGGGTACGGGTACCCATTGCGACCCTGGTGCGGCCGGGTACGGGTAAGGAATCAAAACCCATTTGCGACCTCTGCTGGCCACCCAGCCCCGCTCGTGTGCCGTGCCGGCCTATCTAGGCAGCCGCTCCTAACAACACTTGCCCCAACAGCCTGTTAAGACTACACATGGGGGGGGTTGTGGTGGGATCTTTGTCTTTGTGCAGCGGTGCAGACGCTGGGCCTGGTCCTGCAGTGCGAGCAGCTGCACGGGCGGGAGCGCTCGTGCTCTGCACCCTCGAAACTCCCCGCGCCTGGAAGGCCACGCTGGCGTTCCTGGCGTGCGGCGTGCTCACGCTGTCCGCCGCCTGCGTCTCCATCGTCGTCGCCCGCTGGAGGCCCGGCGCCGTCGTTTACAGCCGCTGGCTCGCCTTCGCCGCCAGTGAGTGGTGGTCCCTTCGTCCCCCGTTCCCACCCCCCATCCCCCCGTTCCCACCCCGTCGGGGGCCGCCGGTTGCCCCGCTTGCCTTGCGATGAAGAACGCTGCTTTGAACGCATGGTGACGTTCATTCGAAAATGTGGAGGGGGGAAGAAAGCGGAGGAGCCCGGAGAAAAATCCACGCGACCACGGCGAGGGAGAGAGGCACGCACGCAAACTCCCAGTGTGCAGGCGTCGTCAGGAAACAAACTCCCAGTGTGCAGGCGTCGTCAGGGTAACAAACTCCCAGTGTGCAGGCGTCGTCAGGGAAACAAACTCCCAGTGTGCAGGCGTCGTCATGGTAACAAACTCCCAGTGTGCAGGCGTCGTCAGGGAAACAAACTCCCAGTGTGCAGGCGTCGTCATGGTAACAAACTCCCAGTGTGCAGGCATCGTCAGGGTAACAAATTCCCAGTGTGCAGGCGTCGTCAAGGTAACAAACTCCCGGTGTACAGGCGTCGTCAGGGTAACAAACTACCAGTGTGCAGGCGTCGTCAGGGTAACAAACTCCCAGTGTGCAGGCGTTGTCAGGGTAACAAACTCCCAGTGTACAGGCGTTGTCAGGGTAACAAACTCCAGTGTGCAGGCGTTGTCAGGGTAACAAACTCCCAGTCTACAGGCGTCGTCAGGGTAACAAACTCCCAGTGTACAGGCATCGTCAGGGCCAGTTTACAGGCGAGGTAGTCAACATCTCCTTGCCACCGCTAAATGTGGAGTGAAAACGCAGGAGCTTTTGCGTGTGTCTCACGGCGGCATCTCCCCCCACCGCTCCCCCTCACCCCCACCACCCTCCCGCCCCCACCTCCCAGTGATCATGATGTGCCTGGGCGCGCTCATCTTCCCCGCCGGGTTCTCCGCGGAGGCGCTGGGCGGTGAAGCCTACAAGCTGCCCGCCAACGCGCAGGTGGGCTCCTCCTACGTGCTCTTCGTGCTCTCCATCTTCTTCGTCATCGTGGGGCTGCTGTTCTCCGGGCGCATCTTCTTCACCGGCCGCCACTGAGCCTGCTCGCCGGACCTCCCGCCCGCCCGCCGGCCCCGTCCGCGGGCGATGGACGCCCCACCGACCGACGGACAAATCGGATGAAGGGGTTTCCGAGCCGCCCTTCTCGCCCAAGCGCCTTATGCCTCTCTCTCTCTTCCCGGGCGTGACCAAGGCCACAACCGCCTGGGCCGTGCCAGTGCCGTTCTCGGCGCAGCTCACGAGGTGCCGGGTCTGTTTTTTTCCACTACGCAGCCGGGCCGGGCCGCCGTCGTCGAGAGGCGCGTGGCCGGCGGCGCCGCCACATCGTTCTGCCGACCGACCAGTCGCCGCACACGCAACCAACGCCCCATCGGCCCCGGCCCTGCTCGGCAACGAGCCGTCCCGGTGGAGAAACCCACCGGGCCCGAGAGGGCCCCGCGCTGGCTCGGCTCGGATGTGCCAGCGGAAGAGGGACCGCGTTGCGTCCCCAAAGACGCCCGCCGCCTCTCGCCCTCCTTCTTCCGACCTCCCGTGACGCCGGTGCATGAGCGGCGAGGTCTCGCCAGAGTCGTGCCGGGGGGGGGCGCACGGGCGGAGGGTGGCGTGGAAAGCGACACACCCGGCCCCTTTATCCCAACCCCCCCCCCCCCGTGCCGTTGTTTACACGCTGCCGCCAGGTACTCATTTTGAAGTCTGGGTCAACCTAGGGTAGCTTCAAGATCCGTCCGAATAATCGCACGATGCCGGCCGTGAGCGGGAATCGAACTCGGGCGGCCGGGTGTCGCGGGCGCAGCGCCATCTAGCCACTACGCTACCGCTCCCCCTACACACACACGAGCACCTATGAAGGCCAGCCGGGCACATGAGGGCTGTGTGGCCAGCACCACTCCAGGCCGCCTTTGTCTCCCCCAGTGGCGTTATTTACACATCACGCACCAGGTACTCATTTAAGGCCGAGTCGACCTAGGGGAGGCCCAGGGTCGGTTCAAATATAGCCACTGTTGTTGGTCGCGAGCGGGAATCGAACTCTGGTCGCTGGGTGTCGTAGCGCTGACCTGCTCCGCTGCCGCTGCCAACAAGACCGCACGCACACCAACGTCCGCCGTTCACCACTCGGTGGCGGTGACGTCGCCACGCGCCCGTGCCTGTCCCAGGTGCACTTTGAGGCCGAGTGTCGAAGGGCTGGCCGAGGACGGGACTCGGTCAAGTTGCCATGGGTTGCCTGACTGAGATGGCTGGGGTCACCGCTGTGCCACACAAAGATAAAAAGATCCCCCGTAACAGACTGTAGGGGCAAGTGCTGTTAGCGAGCACCTATGAAGGCCGGCACGGCACACGANGGGGTGGGTGGCCAACACCACGCCCGGCCGCCTTTGTCTCCCTAGCGGCGATATTTACACATCGCACTAGGTACTAATTTTAGGCTGAGTCGACCTAGGGGAGGCGAGGCCCGGGACCGGTTCAGATAATCGTCACTGGTGTTGGCCGTGAGCAGGAATAAAACTCGGGTCGCCGGGTTCGTAGCGCAGCGTAGCGCTAACAGCTACACTATCGCTCCCCAGCTGTGCCACACACACACAGGGACGCACTGACATACACCTCTGTATATAACACGACGTTGCATCCACAAGCGTGGGGCGGGGAAGGAGTTNGGGGAGCGTTCGTGTCTCCTTCCTTACCCGCTTCCCTAAACAGGGTTTGACCACTCGGCAGTCAGGGTCAGGCGATCGCAGGACTTCCCTTCGACCAATCGCGCGCGTCGCCGGCAGTTTGCCGCGGCATTACCACCGCAAAAATAAGAATGTGTCTGTGTGTGTGTATATACGTAAGCAAAAAAAAAATGATGTTAAGACGGAAATCGCTTTGGATGTTTCTTGTTCCTGATCGCCGAGGGCTCCGAGCCGCGGACGAGATGCACAGATCAGAAAGTGGTGAGCGAGATGGAATGGGAGATTGAGAGAACGGTCGACAGGAGGTGCAGATTCGTGAGAATGAAGTGGGATAGAGATAGCAGAGAGCAGTGGCAGATTAGGAATATAAACACGACGTGCTGGACAGTTGTTAACTACTTCGCCCGGTATGCAGGAGGTTGCGGCTTCGATCCCGACCCTGACACCTGCTGTGAATTTTGGAGTTTGCGTGTCTCTCCCCCCCGTGGTAGCGTGGATTTTTGTCCGGGTCTTCCGTTTTTTTCCCCTCCACGTTTTCGAATCAACATCACGCTTTTCGAGTGTTTGGCTGCTATAAATGTTCACGTGGCAATGACGATGATGATGATAAGCCAACTTCGTTGAGCTATCACTTGCGAAAGCCAGGTCACTTCTGAGAAAGAGCTACAAAGCTCGGTGAGCCTTATTCTACCTGGTTGAAATAATTAACAGAAATGTTCATAGTTTAGTTTAACGGAGAGGGCTGAGAGATCCCTGGAGCCAAAGAGGTTACCGATCGCGTTGCCGATCGCACGCGCGCTGCCTCACGAGCGATTATCCCTCTCCTTCGCGAGCGATGGGGACGGTTCAGTTCCGGCCGGTTCGTCTATTGCAGCCAGTTCATCTTCCTGTCGGCCGTTGGCTCCGGTGGGGCCGGGAATGCGTCTGCCGCACGCCAATCGTTTGATTCGACGCGTAATCAAGGTTGCTTAGGGTGAGGTCGCGTAAATGTGAGCTGTTAAACCCGCCGCCGTCATCCGACACGGCAAATCGGTTAACATTTGTCACATCAACAGAACGTGCCAATCCGGCACACGCCGGTTGTGCGTTGGAGAGTAAAACCCACGGCGTACACGGTTTGATTTTGACGACGTTTCGTGGGTGATCGCGACCAGCAGACTTGCCAGAATTGTTTTACCTTCCAACATTAGCCAATCGGCATCTTTTGTGTCACGTGACAAACCCTTCCTGATTGGCCGTGTCGGGTGGTGGTGGTGGTGATGGTGGTGGCGGTGGGTTCACGGCACATTTATATATCACGCGATCTCACCAAAACATTGAAATAAACCTTTACGGCTAACATTGATCTGGAAACCACTACGACTACGACGCCGAGTTTGCGTTAAACTGATTTGATGCACTTTACACAGGTCACCGGGATATACGGGTCACGGCGTTCCGGAACGACACCGGATGCAGCGTTCGATATATCTACTAGATTATATATACTACATTATATATAGCCTCAATTGCAAACTCATTTATTTAAAACGTATTTTTGTGTTTAGTTTGTTGTCTTTTCCCCCCAACCGTGCTAACCTCCGATTAGTACGGCTGGCTACGTACGGCGCGAAAGAAGTTTCATCGTACGTACGTATCTGTAGACGAGTTACCCGTGCGGATGGAGTAGCGTGACGACGACGATGACGACGTTCAAACGGGACGTGTCGCCTCGCTCGGCCAGCCGAAGGCCCCGTCCATTGAAGGCTTCCGTTGCGAGTGAGAACCCCCATCGGACGACGGCGCCGGTGGCGGCGTTGTTAACCCCCCCCCCCCCCCAGCCTGGACAGCGCTTGGGACGGAGCGGAGCTGCCCTCTCTTGACCGGATAGAGCCAGCGGTGACCTTGCCGGGTTTTGCTCGTTGCGAACTCAACAGATGTTGAGCGACGCTAAGCCCGGGGACGGTGCGGGCACCATTCGCAAACGCAGGCGCCGCCGGCCGCCACCTGCACGGGTCGCGGTGTATGGGACTTTGTGTACCTGTACGGGACGCGGTGTTTATACGGCGCACAGTAAATACTTATTTCCTCTACGCTAACGAGCCGGCCCGGCACGGCTCGCTGGGCTCCAGGTTGTTTTTCCACCGCCGAGCCGTTGACCGTTGACGTCGCGCGCCGCGGCGAGCGAGCCGAGACGCGCGGTGACGCCGCGGCAGAGGTCGCAACCGGGTACCCGATACCCGTACCCTACCCGATACCCGGCTACCCGTACCCGGCCGGGTACGGGTACCATTTGCGACCTGGTGCGGCCGGTACGGGTAGCCGTGAGTCACTGGTGAGTAACGTTTGTCACTCATTTCCCAACGTCTTGTCTCTTCTCACAATTCAAGTTCCTAGAATCAACCCACCCACGCCTACCCGATACGGTACCCTACCCGTACCCTACCCGTACCGGCCAGGTACGGGTAGGGTACGGGTAGCCGGGTACGGGTACCCGTTTGCTACCGTGGTGCGGCCGGGCACGGGTAAGGAATCAAAACCCGTTTGCGACCTCTGCGCCGCGGTGACGCCGCGTCGTCAGGGGCCATACCGGCCGACGTCGCACGCGGTGAACGCGTCAGTGGCCACCGGCCCACTGGCCCTGGCCCTGCTCGGNCCCCCGAGCCAGATTCGGAAGTCTTCCTGCGAGGCCGGCTACAGCGGTGTAGCGCGGTTTCAGTTACCGCTCGGCTCTGCGGAAAAAAAATCAAATAAACTCGGATGTGGCCAGCAGGAAAAAAACCGCCTTTGAAAACTGACTTCATGACAAAGCCTGAAGAGAAGGCGCCGCCATTCCTTCCTCCTGCAACGTATGCACGAATCCTCAATAAGCAGCCGGCCAAATATGATGTCTACTTAGACGCGAGCTTTGCCTGGGCCAACGAAGAACGAGCCTCGCCGGATGCGTTTGGGTGTGCGCGCGATGACATCAAAAGTCGTCCTGTGTGGTGTCTTCCGCTGCCGTCGTGTTTCTCGCCCGTAAAAATGTTTGTCGTGTGTCTTGCGGTGCGAGTTTTATTTTTTTCATCTGTTCCAGCCGATTCGGTCGTCTCAGAAGCAGCGGAGTTTCCGCTCAGCTCTTTTTTTCTATTTAGCTTTTCAATTTTTTATTTTATTTTTATTTGGATCCCGTCGGTGCCAATCGGTCTGAGTGCGAGAGTCGTTTGGGGAATCGACGAGATGGATATTGCTGCTGCTGCTGCTGCACGCTCGCGCGCGCTCCCGACAAAACTCAACCCTGACTTTTGGAACGGCGTAAACTATCCGGCTTCGACCGCCGCGCCGTCGTTCGGGCGCGACGTCCAACGTTTCCGCCGAGTGTTCCTCCGCCGCGTGTCGGCCGCGAAACGTCGGACGTTGTGCCGATGACGGGAACGCAGGAAGGCCTCGCCGAGCGCGCTGCTCGTAGCAGCAGATGCGTTCCTGGAAAATTTCGAGGACACGCGTTAAGTGTGTTCTCGCAAACGGACGCAGAGCCAAACGCCGTCGTGTTCGCGTGCCAACGACGTCTGCCACGACGTTTAATGCCGTCTCGTCGCGATTGACGAGTTCTCTAACTTCCAAAAATATGTGATGCGGNTTTTTTTTATAATATATATTTAATATATTTTTGAACGCGTTGAGTTGCGTTTTTTTTTTTCTGTAATTTCTTCCGGTTGTTATTTTTTTTCGTACGAGAGGAGAAATGATTTAGGGCGAAGGTGGAAAATGTGTTTTTTACGCGCGGGCCCACCCCCAGAGTTTATACGAGGGATCAGAATGGCCCACGTGGCTGCACGTGGCACCGCGCGTGGTTCCGCTCGGCGCGTGTGGCTGGCTCTTCTGCGTCTACCAAAAGAACGCACGCGGGCGCGCGCGAGCGAGCGACGCGTGTATATAGTGCACCGGTGTGCCGTATGTCCACCACAGGTGGTACCGTATCACACCAACTAAAGTACAATCTCATCGGGGACGTATCCATAAATATTTAGGTGCGCTGGGATCGCGATTCGCATACTCGCTTCGAATGTGAAAGCCAATTCGGTCTTCCTAATAAAGTCTGCCTTTCATTACACATTCACCTGAATCGCTGTGTGGTGATCATCCCCTCCTGAGCTGCTCCTTTTACTCTTTAACCAGGACGAGGGGTGGTGGTGTNGGGGGGGGAATGGTGCATGACGCCTGCCTCTTTGATGATGCCACCACTTGTTCCAATCGTATAGTAGCGTCGTGTATAGTACTGGTAGAAACCTCCTGGTTAAACCAGCCCACAGGGGATTATTGTGTCCGTCTGTCGTGCATCCAAAAATGGGAGGGGTGGGGAGGGTGGGGGTGGGGCTGGGTAGGGAGGGGCTGTCACCCGTGTGCCCTTAAACGTTTAACCTACTCACGCCGGCTTGTGCCGCCCTCAGTCGGCCATATTTGCGGAATACACCACGCCGCCGTTGACCCTGGCCATTGACCGAGCAACCCACGTTCCTACCAGCTCCCTCCCAGGAATGTGTTAGTGCATCGTAGTATGTATGTTGAACTTCTTTCACACCGTACGTAGCCAACCGTGCTAATCGGAGGTGCGGGGGGGGTGAAGAACAACAAACTAAGACGCACAATAATCAGTTGTGAAGGAAATTCGTTTTTAATTTACATTTAAAATTGCACAGCTTGCAGTACGCTTCCTAACATCGGAAGGAAAGAGCATTCCAGACGGCCGCACTGCGAGAATCTTAGCCGCGCTGATCGGCTNGGGGGGGGTATATTTGTTACTTGGCAACAGCACAGCGGTCTTGCTAATAATGTCTAACTCGAGCTTGCTCATTCACAACCATTAACCCATCGGGTATCAGCCGCTTCGACTGCCATGGTGTGTGCAGTGGATGCGGTTATGGGGTGGACCGTGCGCTTCGTGGCAGATCAAACCCCAGGCATCTCCTGCTTTGTGAAGACCCAAAACAGAAGATCCTTGGGTTCGATCTTGCGACCAAGCTCATGGGTCCATACTCTTTGTTTTTTCGGTAAAGTCACGTAGGTAAAAAATAAAATTAAAACAACTAAATAAATCACGACTTTTCACTGTGGTAAGTGATTTTGGCTGTAACGGTTCCACCTGAAGACGGAAGCTTGTGTTGCCTCCGAAACGTCGTGATTTAATTTAATTTTCATTTATTTTATTTTTCTACCTACGTGACTTTACCGAAAAACCAGAGTATGAATCCTTGCAGTCACGAAAGCTTCAAATCTAGAGCTCATGGGTCCACCCTAAACCGCACCCACTGCACAAAGCATGGCAGGAGATGCGGACGATGCTGATGCGCAAATGAAAAATGTCAAAAAAGAAACTCTCCAGTAGCGGTGCGTGGTGACTGTGGTCGTCCAGAACGGAGACCGTAGCAACAACGTATAACGCGCGCAATCAACCCCGGTCCACAAATACAAAGAAAACGTCGCAGGGGCGGTACACACTCACATCACGACCACTCCGCTGCTCGCGGTTGGCTGACTTGGCCACCCAAATGTGAAATTGTAAGTTGTCGTCTCTGCGTCTCCATCGGCCGTACGACCGAAGACGAAGAAGTGGATTGTCGCGTTGCCTGTGGCGTGGCAACACGTGGGCAACTCCCGCCTTCAACACGTGACCAAGTGAGGAAGAGTAGGCCAAACACCCTGTAGAGGGGCTCTCCAGAGCTCACTCTGGTGGAGGCCCTCGCCTCGTCCCTCTGCGCCAGGGGCTTTCGAAGAAGAATCTACCGTTGGCACGTGGAGTGAAATGTCGGACGTCGCGACGAAGAGCGGCGCAACCCGGAAACACGACGGAGTGCTCACGACGACGACGTCGATGTCGACGACGGCACGGCCGCCGCGGCATCGGCACGCGTTGCTGACCGGACGACGGCAAACCCAATGCGGCGCTGGCGGGCGGCGGGGTCGGCACGACCACGGTGACGCGAACGGCGCAAGCGCAGCGGTGGCGGCCGCCGGGCACGAGCATCCACGTTGGTCCCTCTCTCTCCTCTCTGTCCGCTCCCCTCTCTCTCCTCTCTGTCCGCTTTCTCTCTCTCCTCTCTGTCCGCTCTTCTCTCTCTCTCCGTCACAGCTTGGTGTCGCGAGCGACGCCCGCCGGCGCGGCCAGAGCCCTCCTGCGCTTGTCGACGGCCGCCATGACGCGCTTGCGGGGCCCGAGGGGCATGCCCAGGCTGGCGAGGTCGCCCTCGGAGCAGAGGAGCATCGCCTCGAGGTCGAGGCGCTCGCGGCGGCATGCTGGCGAAAACTCCTCCGCGCCGGCCGACGCCAGGAAGGCGTCCAGAGGGCCGCAGTCGTCGTCGTCGTCGCCGCCGCCGCCGCCACCGCCGTTGTCGTCCAGGCCCAGTTCCGCGTCCTCCAAGGCATCTCTTCGCCGTCGCCCGAAGCCGGCTCGCCCTCCTCGTCCAGCATGTCCCACATGGCTTGCAGCGCCAGCGCGGACGAGCTTGTGGGTGGGAGACAAGGGGGGGGGGGGAGCGAGGGGGCAGTCGTCATTGGTGGATTTTTCTCCGGTCCTCCGGGTACGGGTAGCCATTTGCGACCTGGTGCGGCCGGGCACGGGTACGGGTAGGCCGTGAGTCACTGGTGAGTCACCGTTTGTCACTCATTTCGGGTAGGGTACGGGTAGGGTACCCGTTTGCGACCCTGGTGCGGCCGGGTACGGGTACGGGTAAGGAATCAAAACCCGTTTGCGACCTCTGCATTCCGGTGACGTACATGGAACGTCATCGGAATGGGAGAGCGTCACGGCTCGGCTCCGACTCAAGCGAGCCGTGGCTCAGAGCCGCCGCGCTTACCTAGAGCCGGCCCTGAGCCAGGGTCCTGGCCAGGCTCAGGACTCCCAACGAGGCCCAGCCTGAGCCACGGCCGACCCCGAGCCGCTACGTGCGTCCCGGCGTTTTTTGTGAATCGGAGGTGGCGGACCCCCCGCGCGCGTCGTCGCCGCCGCCGCGCTCTTTACCCGCCGCCTTCCCGGTGTGCCGGCAGAGCGCCGGGCCGCTCCGCGGAGCCGGCTCCATCCGCGGCGGAGGAGGAGGAGGCCGGGACCGCGTTGCGCTGGCCCCTCACGCTCTCCGAGTCCACGTTGTACGCTCCGCCGCTCAGGAAGTTGCGACGGAACACCATGTTGCCGAGCCCGGGCGGTTAAACACCGACTCCTCGCTCGCGCTGCGGAGAGAAAGGGTGGCGGAGGGCGAACAGTACTATGAACTAAACTATAAACTAAACTATGAACTAAACTGATCATTGGTTTTTTTTGGCGTCATCTGGTCCAACACCATGTGAGACTAGGCTCTAAGGAAACCTGTCTCGGGTGTGGACCAATCAACTTCAAGGACAGTGCATACATTATCAGAGTTATGTTTTTTGTTTGCATTATGGCTGCAGATATTGTGGTCTATGCAAACATGACTCCTTGTNAAAAAAGGTGTCAGTTTTGTTGCCAGATAGAAGGGTAAAAAACCAATCTAATAATTTTTACTGGCAAATGAGGTTCCAATGGTATGAACTAAACTATGAACAGTACTATAAACTCAACTATGAACTAAACTATAAACTACTTTTATTTTAGTTTAAGGCTCCCCACCGAGTAGTAAGAAGCGTCATGGGCCATCACAAATGATGGCTCAGCGAAAGTGCTCATCGGCACCGTGTTGGGAATTTATAGCAGCAGCTGAATACTCGGGGATGGAGGGGGGGGATGGAGANGGGGGGATGGAGTGGGGGAGGGGGGATGGAGTGGGGGGAATGGAGGGGGGGATGGAGGGAGGATGGAGGAGGGAGGATGGAGGGGGGAGGGATGGAGGGGGGAGGGAGGGATGGAGTGGGGGGATGGAGGGGGGGATGGAGGGAGGGATGGAGGGGGGAGGGATGGAGGGGGGAGGGAGGGATGGAGTGGGGGGGGATGGAGGGGGGGATGGAGGGATGGAGTGGGGGGGATGGAGGGGGGGGATGGAGGGAGGGATGGAGGGGGGGAGGGATGGAGGGGGGGGATGGAGAGGGGGAGGGGGGATGGAGGGGGGGCCCATGTTGTCACGCGCCGCTGTGTGACATTACTGCTCGATCTGCCCAAGTGGCCCCTCTGGTAAACAACAACAACAACAGCAGCAGCAGCCATAACTAACACCCCTCACTGCGCCTGCACGGCGTCTCCAGACGCGGTCGCACTCGGCCAGGGGACCACCCCAACCCTGGGGGAAACCGAGCGAGCGAGCGAGTGCACTCCTCATGCGGCCGCTCCCTCCCGCCCTCCCCTTACTCTTCTTCCGAGTGCGGCTCCTCGGCAACGATCCTCCCGCCGCCTTCTCCCATCCGCCTCCGCTCTTCCCCGGCTCCTCGTCCATCTCGCCGTCGCCGCCGGCTTCCTTCTGCCCGCCGGCGCGCGACACCGTGCCGATCTTGAGCTTCGCCTGGATGCGCGCGAAGGTTCCGAAGGTGCCGAAGCCCCGGCGCGAGCCGACGGCCGGCGCGGCCGCCCGGCCCTGGGTCCCCGACGCCGCCGCGGTTCGTTCCATGCGCTTCTGGTGCTTCTCCTGCAGCTTCGTGGTCTCGCCGACGCGCTTCTCCGCTTCCTGCGCGGCGAGATACGCGGGAGGGTGCAGAGTCAACGATCGCGCGTCGCTTGCCGTCGCAACGACCCGCCACACGGCCGCCGCCACGAGCAGTGGTCCAGTCGTGCTGTGGCCGCCACCGTCGCGCGCATCCTCATTTCGGCGCGATGTCCGACGTTTCGCTCGGCACCCTCGGAGCTTCGGGAACGGATTTGGCATCGCCGCTGAAACAGCGCGTGGCCTGGTCCCCTGGTGGCGATGGCGTTTTCACGCCGAACCGGTTACAAATATCGGCCACTCTTATAGGCAGTACGCCACCGCTGCCCACTCTTAAACACAAAGATCATCTCCCACGTGTAGCCTGTAACAGGCTGTTGGGGCAAGTGCTGTTAGCGAGCACCTATGAAAGCCAGAACGGCACACGAGGGGTGGGTGGCCAGCATCACGCCAGTCCACCTTTGTCTCCCGGTGGCGATGTTTTACGCACCGCACCAGGTACTCATTTGAGGATGAGTCGACCTAGAGGAGGCCCAGGACCGGCTCAAATAATCGTCAGCGATGTTGGCCGTGAGCGGAAATCGAACTCGGGTCGCCGGGTTCGTAGCGCAGCGTGCTGATCGCTACACCACCTTCCGGCACACACACGTACACGCACACACACACGTACACACACACACGTAGACACACACACGTATACACACACACGTACACACACGCGCACGCTCACCCGCCGCGCCTTCTCCTTGGCGCGCGTGACTCCGCGCGGTCCTTGCGCCCCTTGTCGGCGATGGCGGCGTCGAGCAACGCCACGCAGTCCGAGTTGGCGCGCACGCCGCCAGCTCCAGCGCCGAGTGGAAGTTGTTGTCCAGGCCCAGAGGCCTGCGTCCATGTCGGCCAGGAAGGCCACGCACTCCAGGTGGCCCGCGCCCGCCGCCAGGTGCAGCGCCGAGTTGCCCCACAGGTCCGTGCGCTCGGGGTCTCCGCTGACGCACGCACGCACGCAGCGTTCACCGACGGCGTCGTCGTCATCGTTATTGGCGCGTGCTCGCTAATAACGTCGGTGAAAGCTGCCACAAGCGCCCGCGTGCCAGCGTTCACCACATCGCCGGTTTGGCGCTGCTGCTGCTGCTACGCTCGTCGACCCAGCAAAGCGCTCAAAGCTGTCGCTCAGGAGTGTCCTGCCAGGTTTTTCGTAGTTACGAGGGCGACTTTTACTTGCGTGTGGGATTCCTAAGGTTAAACCCCTTTCCCATTCCGATGACGTACTCACACTCTGACGTACGTGTACGTCATCGGGTTTCCTTCCGATTCCATTCTGACGACGTACCGTGTACATCATCGGAACGGAATCTGCAGGTAATTTTACCTGCACGTCTTTAGATTGGAAGACATACCGAGGCTCCCACAAGGCCACGCTGAGGGCGTGTGGCACAGTTTGGCGCCAGCTGTCGTAGAGCGGCGGTCGTGTCGCTACGGTTCTCTGCGGTGAGTAACGACGACTTTCTAAATGACATTAATGCCGAGCCGCTGGCGCGCGTTCCGAGATTCGGCGTGAACGGGACGCACCACACCCTGCAACTTGCAGACGTCTCGGAAACGGAGAGGGTTAAGGAATGTCCCGTGATTTTCATCATTTGTGATGTTTTGGCTATTACCGGTTACACTATGTGAGGTGTGTTTGTTTTAGCTATGGGAAGAAACTGGATCATCTGGAGAACCCATGCAGAACAGGAGATAGAAACTCCACTCTCCACTCTGCAGAACAGGAGGAGAGAGAGATCATACAAACTCCACTCGCTCACATTCACTTACTCACACTGCAGAAAGGGAGAGCATACAAACTCCACTCACTCTGCAGAACAGAGACACGCAAAGAGAGAGAGACACGCAAACTCCAAATATACAGCAGGCATCGTCAGGGTCGGGACCGAACCACGATCTCCTGTATACCGGCGAGGTAGTTAACATCTCCTGAGAGAGAGAGACACGCAAACTCCAAATATACAGCAGGTGTCAGGGTCGGGATCGAACCCACGACCTCCTGTATACCGAGCGAGGTAGTTAACATCTCCTAGCCACCGTGATGATGAGAGAGAGACACGCAAACTCCAAATATACAGCAGGCGTCGGGTCGGGATCGAACCCACGACCTCCTGTATACCGGGCGAGGTAGTTAACATCTCCTAGCCACCGTGAGAGAGAGAGAGACACGCAAACTCCAAATATACAGCAGGCGTCAGGGTCGGGATCGAACCCACGACCTCCTGTATACCGGGCGAGGTAGTTAACATCTCCTAGCCACCGTGATGATGATGATATAAGAGAGAGAGACACGCAAACTCCAAATACACAGCAGGCCTCAGATCGGGACCGAACCCACGACCTCCTGTACACCAGGCGAGGTAGTTAACATCTCCTAGCCACCGTGATGATGAGAGACACGCAAACTCCAAATACACAGCAGGCCTCAGGATCGGGATCGAACCCACGACCTCCTGTATACCAGGCGAGGTAGTTAACATCTCCTAGCCACCGTGGCGCCTTCTGCGAGAGCGAGTGGAACGTGTGTGGATGCAGAGACACGTTACAAGTCGACATTAATGCATCATCTCATGAGATGGACAGAGGCGAGTGGCGTGCAGGTCCAGCTAAGTAAGCTGTATCTTATGTTGGGCTCACGGGATGCCCAGTGCCGGATGAAGCTAGGTGCGGGGCCTGTAGCATGATGTTATAGGGGCCCTAAATAAATAAAAATATTAATATTAAACACACGTATTTTTTACTTGCACAGTAAAGTAATTGTANTTTTTCATTTGCTATACAGCCAGATAATACGACAAATCGCTAACCTTAAACACCCGCTCGTTCATAAAAGTCGAAGGGCAGTGTAGGACTATAGTAATAGAGCAAGTGCAGAATCACTGGTCCGGAATTGATATCTTGAAAGCATTTAGCGCGGGCCTTGAAGTGCGGAGCCCGTAGCATTTGCTACTTTTGCTACGAGGTGAACCCGGCACTGGGATGCCCGCTATCATGGATGTGCACGTAGTTACATGTACACATTCGTCCACTGCTGGATGAGGACATGCCTCCTCCACCGTGCGGTCTCGTCGGATCTCGTAAGCTGTGGCGCGATGGTGGTGATGGTGGTGATGGTGGTGGTGATGGTGGTGGTGGTGATGGTGGTTATGGTGGTGGTGATGGTGGTGGTGATGGTGGTGATGGTGGTGTGGTGGTGATGATGGTGATGGTGGTGATGGTGGTGTGATGGTGGTGGTGATGGTAGTGGTGGTGGTGATGGTGGTGGTGATGGTGATGGTGGTGATGATGGTGGTGATCACAGTATCGATCTGGAGCCGTGTCGATGCTGACGTGGCGGCTAAAGTTGCCGCAGTGCCGGTGATGATGCCGATGGTGGCACCACGGTATTGACGATGGTGGTGGTGATGATGATGTGACCAATGACACAATGATGATGACGATGGTGGTGGTGATGATGATGTGACCAATGACACAGTGATGATGGTGATGGTGGTGATGATGTTGTGACCAATGACACAGTGATGATGATGGTGATGGTGGTGATGATGTTGTGACCAATGACACAGTGATGATGGTGATGGTGGTGATGATGTTGTGACCAATGACACAGTGATGATGATGGTGATGATGATGTTGTGACCAATGCCGCAATGATGATGATGTTGATGGTAGTGATGATGTTGCAAATAATGACACAATGATGATGGTGATGATGATGATGTTGTGACCGATGCCACAATGATGATGAGATGATGGTGGTGGTGATGATGATGTTGTGACCAATGCCACAGTGATGGTTCTTGATGGTGGTGATGATGATGATGTTGCGACTAATGACATAATGATGATGATGGTGGTGGTGATGATGATGATGATGCGACTAATGACACAATGATGATGATGATGGTGGTGACGATGATGATGATGATGTTGTGACCAATGACACACTGAAGATGACGATGGTGGTGATGATGTTGCGACTAATGACACAATGATGATGATGATGATGTGACCAATGACACAGTGATGATGGTGGTGATGATTATGATGTTATGACCAATGCCAAAATGAGGATGACGATGATGATGGTGGTGATGATGATGTTGTGACAAATGCCACAATGATGATGATGGTGATGATGATGATGTTGCCACCGATGCCACCGTGACGACGATGGCGACGCCACTCACCCACGGCTGACACACAGACGCAGGGCCTCGAGGTGTCCCCGCGAGGCTGCCATGAGGGTCGGGCTGAGGCCCTCTGCGTCCGGAGTGTTGAGGTCACGGCGGGTCGCCTCCTTCAGCGGCTCCAGGAAGCCATCGCGGGCCGCGTTGTGGAATCGCACGGCCATCGTGACCTCTGCCACCACCAGCCACCAACCAACCACCACCCAACCACCAACTTTCACCACTACTCAACCACCAAGTCTCACCACCACCAACCAACTCCCACCACAACCCAACCATCAACCAACCACCACACAACCAACTCCCACCACCACCCAACCACCAAGTCACACCACCACCCAGCCACCACCCAACCACAAACTCTTACCACCACCCAACCAACTCCCACCACAACCCAACCATCAACCACCACTACCCAACCAATCACCACCACCAACAACGACCACAAGCGACACCACCGCCACCACCGCCACCACGAGAACGGATGGCAGCGCTGAGTTGTGCCGGTTGTGGAGTCTCTTGTCCGTGGGTGGTGATGGTGGTAGAACGATGGATCGAGTCGCCTCCCCGCCGTTCGTGACCCTTCCCACCCACCCCCTTCCTTCTCGTCACCTTCAAACGCCCAACAAAAACACTAACGGATTTATTAATTCGTANTTTTTTTGTTTGTTTTACCGAATAAAAAAAAAGTTTTTTTACGCTAACCAATTCTTATTCTTCTTCATCTTTCGTATGGCATCGTGAAAAGCGACGGGTTTTTTCAATTTTGTTTTAATCACTCAAAACCTCGCACGACCGCTCCCGCGTTCGAACCGATGGAAACTTCTCGACCGCAACGCTCGCAGGCTCCAAAGGTCGCCCCCCTCTAATCGCGCGCTCGCACAAAAGACAAAGATCCCCCGTGCAGCCTTCGGCAGGTTGGGGGGGGAGGGGCAAGTGCCGTCGAGGAGCGAGTAGCACCTTGCGAAGGCCGGCAACCCTCCGATCGTGTTTCGTTTGTTGGGCAGCTTTGGGGGAAAAAAAGCTTTATTGCTCATAAGATTCCTCCTCCAGTGTGATTAAAGATTCTGATGCCGACCTCGTCTGCCCACGGTGCCGATGTCCTGTGCACACGGCACCATGTGCTCATTGAAGGCCGAGCTGACCTAGGGCGGCCCAGAACCGATATTTCCCATCGCCGGTGTTGGTCGTGGAGCGGGAGACGAACTCTGTCGGGTTTGCCCGGGCACCGCAGCGCCTTGCGCTAACCGCTGCGCCACCGCTCTCCACGCGCACGCGCGCGCGTGCACGCGCGTGGCCACGTCAGCCACGCGCGCCTTGTTCGTTTTGAGTGAACCCCGCCTCGCACCCCCCACCTCTCCGTCCGTGGCACATCGTGGTGGTGTCCCTGCAATCCACACTGCGTCAAAGCACATCACTGGAGCGGATGGGGAACGTTTGCATTCGTTTAGGGCCGTCCATCCTATTAGGTTTTTTTTCGGTGAAGTCACGTAGGTNAAAAATATAATAAAATGAAATAAAAATTAACCCGTAAAAACAAAGTTTTTCACTATAAATCCTTTATATGCGTGGCGGCTAGAGTCCTCTCGTCCTCTGGCTTGAGATGGCTGCCACCTATGGGTCAGATGATTGTCTGCCAGCATTAAGCAATTGGTAATTTCATATTTTAAAAATTTCCCTAAACAGTGTAAAATTTTGGAGAAAAAATTTCACGAACATTAATTGTCACGCACAACGAGTCTGTGTGGAAAATGTCAGCTCGATTGGATCACGGGAAGTGGGTTAAAAACGACCGAAAGATTTGCACGGTCGTAAGCAAGCACAAGCAAGCAAGTGAACTTAATATAAAGGATTTAAAAATAAATGAAAATAACTAAATTAAATCACGACGTTTCGGAGGCAACACAAGTCTCCGTCTTCAGGTGGGACCGTCACCTTGCAGCATCTGGCTACGGGCCGTCCATAAATGACGTCACGCACCTGGGGGGGGGGGTCATCTGTGACATTTGTGACGAGGGGGGGGGGGTGAGAAATGTGACGTCACATCAAAACGCGCAACTTTAAATAAATATAGACAACACGTTCTACTTAATTAAATAGACTTTTTAATGTTTTCTCCTACAACATCAGAGTGCAGCGCCACATTAAATACGCACTACAATGACAATAGTTTAAAGCGATTTGAAGCATGTTTTATTGGGGGGGGGGGCAGAGCTTGTGACGTCATATGAGGGGGGTCTGACTTTTTGTGACGCCGTGTGACGAGGGGGGGGGTCAAAAATCGTCAAAATCGCGTGACGTCATTTATGGACGGCCCCTTATGACGATTGTGAAGAACACAATAAAAACTGTTGCTTTTCACAATGCCATACGAAAGAAGAAGATGAGTTTGAAGCACCCTCCTCGTCTGGTATGCAGGAGGGTCATAGGTTCGATCCCGACCCCTGACAACATTAACCACAATACTTGCAGTCAAATGCGTCATCTGGTCAAACACCATATGAGACTAGGCTCTAAGAAAAGCTGTCTCTGGTGTGGACCAATCAGTTACCAAGGACGATGCATAAATTGTCAGAGTATTGTTTTTGTTTGCATTCGGCTGCAGGTATTGTGGTTAATGTGAACATGATTCCTTGCAAAAGGTGTCAGATTTGTTGCCAGAAAAAATGGGAAAACCCCTATTAGTAAGAGCTCTAAATAAAAAAAATAGTCGTACTAAAATAGTATTCTCCATATTCTGTGGGTCTTTGGGTAAAGTCACGTAGATAGGTTCAAAGAAAATAAAAAATAACCAAAAACCACTTTTTTATAACGACCGCTTGTGTTGCGATCGAAACGTAGTTTTTGTTATTTCGTTATTTTCTTTGAACCTATCTACGTGACTTTATCGAAAGACCCAAAGAATATGAATTCCTGCAGTCACGAAAGCTTTCAGTCAAGATATAGTATTATACTGGTAGGAACCTCTGGTTACACCAGCCCACAGGGGATTATTGTGTCCGTCGTGCAGGGAGGGGCTGGGTNGGGAGGGAAGGGCTGGGTGGGGAGGGTGGGGGTGGGAGTGTGGGGTGGGGCTGGGTGGGGAGGGGCTGGGTAGGGAGGCGCTGGGTGCGGGAGGGTGGGTNGGGAGGGGCTGGGTGGGGAGGGTNGGGCTGGGTANGGGATGGGAGGGTAGGACTGGGTGGGGAGGGGCTGGTCACCCCATGGTGCCCTTATAAAACTCAACGTTAACCTACTCACGCGGCTTGTCCCGCCCTCACAGTCGGGCATATTTGCGGAATACACCACGCCGCCGTTGACCCTGGCCATTGACCGAGCAACCCAACGTTCCTACCAGCTCCCTCCGCAGGAATGTGTTCAGCGCGTATACACTTACAGCAGCAGATAACGTATGCTGTCCTTCCCCCCCGTACCTACGATTAGCGCGGTTGGCTACGTACGGTGCGAAAAAAGTTCTACAGGTAAGTCGCCTCGAGTTGTCGTGGGTGGCCAGGGGTTACCCCGCACAGAACCCTCCCTCCCCACCTCGTGGCTACCGAGGAGCCGGAGGTCACCGTCGCTGGGTCAACGACGACTGAACGACGACGGATGCATTGCAGCCCGTCCGCCCTTTGGACCTGCGGGTGGTGTGGTGGTGGTAATGGTGGTGGGTTGTGGCTTTGCTGTTAATAAAGTGAGCCAAGTTTTATTGTTCTCGCAGAATTGCACCTGGGCGGGGATTTACTGCGGGGTCTCGTGGTTGGTGGAGGTAATGGCAGCCAATACACTCTGCCGTATGATAAGCGTGCAACTTAGTAAAGTTTTTTGTTCCTTCTTGTTATTAGATGGGTTTTTGTTGTATGTATGTGAGTCGTGTGTGCGGTATTCTGTGCGTCGCTGTGGGTTTGGACGCCGAGGCCTGGCGTACAAGTGTGCAAAGTATGATCTGTATTTTGATTTAGTGTGCTGATCTTAAAGGTGCATTGAAAAATGTTGATACTCCGACTGATGCTCCTACTGTTGTGGAGTGACTCATGCAGCCAGCTATGGCTGCAGAGTTTGGTAGTACGTGTTGTTTACGTCGTTTATTGTGAAAATTCGGTCACAGTTCCTGTGATCACTGTTTCATTGCTTTCATGGCTTTATTTTGGTGATTTTCGAAAAGTTTTTTGGTTTGGCCATGTTTGTTTGTTGTAGTGCGGAGTTAGACTGATGGCCTTAATCTAAGTTCTCTTGTGGTTGTTGTTGTTTGACTTGCATCCTACTGGGATATTTGCACAGGGTTGGTGTACGGTGATTTTTCTGCAATATTTTGCTGTCTTTTCTTGGATTTTCTGTTTGCACTTAGTCACATAGTCACTTTAAGATGTTTTCTTGTTCATGTTTTTTTGTTTGTTGCGGTTGCACCCGATTCAAGAGCCGAATGGCTCACAGGGCGATACCTAATAAATGAACTTTTTTTTTTAACAAGAAGACAGCGTGGAAACTAAAACTAAACACGTGTTTTGTTTTGTTCTAACAGGTAAAGGTCCCACGGGCTAAGCCGCTTCTTTTTTCAGAAGCGACCTCGCCAAGAAGGATAGCCCCAGTGAAGTGGCTTATCGCGTGGACATTTATAGCATTACGGACATTATAAACGTGAGGTACAAACCGGAGGACCCGGAGAAAAATCCACGCGACCACGGGAGGAGAGAGAGACACGCAAACCCGAAATATACAGCAGCAGCAGCAGGCGTCAGGGTCGGGGTAGAACCCACGACCTCCTGTATACCAGGCGAGGTAGTTATCATCTCACCACGGAGAGAGACGAAAACTCCAAATATACAGCAGCAGGCGTCAAGGTCGAGATCGAACCCACGACCTCCTGTAGACCAGGCGAGGTAGTTAACATCTCCTAGCCACCGTGTTGATGATGAGAGAGAGAGACTCGCAAACTGCAAATATACAGCAGCAACAGGCGTCAGGGTCGGGATCGGGATCGAACCCACGACCTCCTGTACACCAGGCGAGGTAGTTACCATCTCGCCAACCACGGCGCCAATGTGGTGGACAGGCGAGGTTGACAAATGAAGCATCGCTCCTCCGCCCTCCGTTGTTGCTGGAGGCGACTGCCTCCAACTGCCCAGTAGCGTCCTTCACGAGCCTCCTCCACAGAGGCCGATCTTGACACGCTGGTACCAGTCATCGGCAAGTCCACTCAGCTCCACATCCTCCCGTACCGCATCAGCTCCATATCTTCTCCAGCTCGTGCCGCGCCCGTTGAGCCCCCTCTATGGGGCCAAACAGAAGCTGCTTGGACATGCGGTGGCTGGGCACACACGCACGCATACACAACGCGTGACGCACTCTAAAGACGACGATTCAAAACCGAGTCGGCTACGATTTATCTCCACTGCTGGATGGAGGTCTCCCCCCCGCTCCCTGCCCCCACCCCCAACGCCTCGGGGCTGTCAACATTTCCACGATGCAAGATCCCCTACCCCATCGCTCATTTGGAAGCAACGTTTCGACTTTGCGTGATTTTACGGTCACCACCAAAGTGTTGACAATAATTTGGGATTACGACAAGAGGGCGGGTGGGGGTGGGGGTGACGGTTTTGCCGGTCGAAGCTCAGACTCGGGTGACTCGGGTGACTCGGCGGGGTGACCCATCGTCCCCTGCCTTGCTCCGAGTCAAGCAGCCGCGATATTCACGACCGCGTGGGCGAGAGAGAGATGCGTGGGACGTCGGCTCTGGTTGGCTACGAGTAGGTGGATACACAAAACGAACACGATTTTTTTTAAACGAAACAATAAAATGCTTTAACCGTATTCGTATGAAAAATTAGTCCGAAGGCTTGAGTTGAAGATCAGTTCAAGGTGGACGAAAATGAGTAGGTGGGTGAGTGGTTTTGTGGGTGAGTGGGTTTGTGGTGAGTGAGTGGGTGAGTGAATGGGTGTGTGGGTGAGTGGGTGTGTGGGTGAGTGGGTGAGTGGGTTTGTGGGTGAGCGGTTATGTGGGTGAGTATGTAGATGAGTAGGTATGTGGGTGAGTGGTTATGTGGGTGGATGAGTGAGTAGGTATGTGAGTGGGTGAGTAGGTGGGTGGTATGCGAGTGGGTGAGTTGGTGGGTGGGTGAGTGGGTGAGCGTGTGGGTGAGTGGGTGGGTGTGTAGGTGAGTGGGTTTGTGGGTGAGTGGGTGGCTGGGGTTTGTAGGTGAGTGGGTGGGGTGTGTAGGTGAGTGGGTGAGTGGGTGAGTAGGTGGGTGGGTATGTGAGTGTGTGGGTGAGTGGGTGAGTGAGTGTGTAGGTGAGTGGGTGAGTGGGTGGTGAGTAGGTGGGTGGGTATGTGGGGAGTAGGTGAGTGTGTTGGTGTGGGTGAGTGGATATGTAAGTGATTCACGAGAGTAGCCACCCTTCCATAGTTGTCTATCGAGCATCCCATGACGAAAGAGATGTATGCACATGTTTTGAACTTCTTTCGCACCGTACGAAGCCCACCGCGCTCATCGGAAAGGTGTTCGGTAACATCGGTGTCCATCGTGTGCTCGAGTCCTCGCTTGCAACATCAACGCCGTGCGGTCAACCGCAACCGAGATCCGGGTACGAGTCAACGCCGGCCACCCGAACACCCAAAAACATCGCAACCGATGGACCGACCGTCCGTGCCAAACGCGGTCGGGTCAAACTCGGCCACGTGGTAACCAACGACCACTTTGACGGCACCCCCCCCAACCCCACCCACCACCACCCCACACATCGACGGCCACCTTATCAGCGAACTGGGCTAGGATTCAAACCGGCGACCTCTGAACCATGAGGCAATTGCGGCGACCCTATAAGCCGCGCACGGAGTACAGTAGGCACACAGCCCGCGAGAGGAGCGCNGGCGGTGAGGGCGATGGGACCGAGGCTCGTGTGAATACGCGCAAAGGTAAAGATAAACAACAACAACAACAAACAAACAAACACCCACGACGCAGCGTCGCTCACCGGTACAGCGTCGGGAGGACGCCACGGCATCGGGCTGCGCGCGTCCCAAGCCGCTGTCGGGCTCGGGTCACGGTCTCGTCGAGAGGGGAGCGCGTCTCTCGGATTGTGCCGCTGGCAGAGAGGTCACGGGGATGGGGAGGGAAGGGCCGGCGAGCGAGGCGAGATCGGGCGGCTGGCAAGCGCTGGGGGAAGTGCGTCTTCAGCCTCGATTGAAAACTCGGGTCTTTAAAGCTGTTGGTTTGTTGTGTGTTCGTTTGCTGTACTTCCTCCAGCGCCTCCGATGTACGTTGAACTTCTTTCGTACCGTACGTAGCCAAACGCGCTAATCGGATGTGCGGGGTGTAGGACAACACACTAAACACACAACAACAACGACAACAACAACACGCAGTTCTAAAGAAATTAGCTTTCAATCTCGACGAATTCAAAGTTGGACGCTCCAGCGGCTTCCTCGTATCGGATGGAAGAGCGTTCCAGACGGCCAGAGAAGCGCGTCCTGAAGCACGCGACGCGGTGGCCGCCGTCTTTGTTCGACGTCTGAGCCAAAGGCCACTTGCGTGATGATGGTTCACGTCCTTGCCGAGATCAGCTCGAGTAGGGTGCGATTCAAGTTCAACATAGCGTACGATGACTCCGTACGCAGTTTGCACGGGTAGCCGAGTGGACAACGAAGATGTTGGTGATCATCACGGGGAGCTGTGGAGGCGTTACGCGTCTCGTCGCACTTGGAGAGTCGTACAAACCTGGGAGGGGCGTGGGGCCTTGAGAATCAGAATCAGAAACGGTTTTAATCGCCATGTAAGTTTGCACATACAAGGAATTCACTATGGCAGGACGGTGCATACATTAACAAGTAGGAATCTTAAAAACTTATATAAAAGGTATACATTCTAACTATACTAACGTTACAAAGTATAAGTAATACTAAAGGGCTAAAATATATAAAATTATGAATAAGTAGACCTTATAAAATGCGAAATGTAAAATGTTAATTAGCCGTATTAAACAATCTTGAGAGCAGGTCACGTCAGGAATGGCAAGTGGAAACATTGTAACTCACACACGGGTTCAGATTTAAAGCTTTCGTGACTGCAGGATTCATATTCTTGGTTCTTTCGGTAAATCACGTAGAAGGGAAGTAATAAATAATAAAAATATAACGTAATAAAATGAATTCTACGACGTTTCGGCCACAACGCAAGCAGCCTCCTCAGTGAAGAACAGAGCTGGGACGCTGTCTTTCCGACAGCCCTGTCTTCACCTGAGGACGGCTGCTTGCGTTGTGGCCGAAACGTCGTGAAATTTTAATTTTATCATGTTTATTTTAATCTTTTGTTATTCCCTTCTGCGTCACACACAGTATCACGATATAGGGTTTTGGGTTAGATCGCGTAAATATGAATGTGTCGTTAAACCCGCCACCACCCGACACAGCCAATGAGTGAAGTTTATCACGTGATCAGCAGACAGCCACAACTCTGGCTGTCCGCCTGATGACGCCCGTTGTAATTACCGGCAAAACGCCGTACTCGAATTGTAAATGTTGTGGGTTTTATTCACTGACACACAACCGGTGCGCTTACGCCGAACGAAAATTCGGCGTGAGCGCAATTGGAAAATCACGGAGACTTTTTTTTTCTTCCGACGAACGACGCGTAGACCACGACGCGTCCGGAAATCATAAACGAGAGGTCACCCGGGGAGGCTGCGTCACGGGTGTCCCGTAGAGGTGTTGGGGTTAATTATTTTAAATTGTTTTAAATTGTTTCGCTGTCTCCCCGACAGACCTGGTCTTCACCTGAGGACGGCTGCTTGCGTTGTGGCCGAAACGTCGTGAGAATTTTATTTTATTACGTTTTATTTTATTATTTATTTTTCCCTTCTACGTGACTTTACCGAAAGAACCAAGAAGATGTTTCACAGTCGTTTTAAATCCCATGGATTATTCTTTTTTGTATTGTGAAAGTTACATAGTGGTGTATTCTAGTTAGGAGTCGCGTTTGCAATGACTGTCCCAAACATATCCCCAATGTTTAGTATTAAGCTAACGAGATAATTCGTCCAATTTACGAAATGTCATTTTACGGGTCTTTTTTTTTGTTCTTTCATCGAAGAACGCATCCCTTTCGTAAAATCGTGGGGGTGCCTCTATTATTTATTTCTTCAAAGTTTTGCTGGCTGGCTGGGCGGCCATGCGGGCGGGGCTCGTGTCTGCGGGGGTGCTGGGGCGGGGAGAGACAGCTGAGTGCGGGTGCGGGGTGCGTGGGTAGGCCGTGGGGGTAGGCGCGCGCAGAGGAGGTACGTGGGTAGGGGGACGACTGGTGGCATATGCGTCTGGGTGGGAGGGGGGGGAGCTAGGGTTGTCACGCACGCGAGGGGGACACCAGGGGCAGGGAGGTAGGGACGCTGGGGGTTGGACCATCATCCAACGACGGATACTTCACTGCGTTATTTTTTCAAAGTTTTGCTGGCTGGCGGCTGATTTAATATCCTGGCGTGGCAATTGAAACGGTACAAGCTCCTTAAATCCCTCCCCCCCCACCCACTGCCTCTGTCCACCCATCGGTATAAAGAGGTTCACCCCCAGTCAAAGGTGCGGGGTCACCCGCGAGTATTACGATTTGAGCGATCTGATTTTGGGTTTTAGAGGTTTGGTCATCCTTCGCCTCGTCTCCTCGGTCGGGAGATCACTCGGCTACCTCTGCTGCCACCCATCGCCTGGAACTGCCTTGCCCCAGACATCCGCGCCGTCAGCTCCCCGCAGCTGTGCAAGTCCACACCCTTAACCTTTCCCCGTTCCATTGACGTACGCGGACATCGGTAAAGGGCCAAGCAGGGGTGGCCGCGTGGCGCTGTTTCTGCGCCGGCTATCGTAGGGTGCGGCGGTCGCGTCGCTACGTTCTCTGCGGTGAGTAACGACGTCTTTTAAAACAAACGGCGGCGCTGCTGTCCCCTGCGGCTCTCTGAAAAATGTTGAATGCCGAACGCTCGCGGCATTCCGAGATTCGGCGGCGAATGGGACGCCCACCCAACGTCTAGGAACGGGAAAGGAGGGTTAAGAGACGTCTAGGAACGGGAAAGGAGGGTTAAGAGAGTTTTCTCCTCCGAGCCACCCGCCCACCTCGGCTCAAGTGTCAGCTGTAATCGTTGTGAACCCCCCCTCCCCGCTCTGACCCTAACCACCCCGACAGTTCGAGCTGCATTGCGAGCGCACCGCAGCGGTGGCCGAAGCTCGAGAGGACGGACTGCTTCGGGCGATTCTGCACCGGCTGACGGCAGAGCTGTGCAGCGTGGGGCACCACCTGAGGCTTGCCGAGCCTTGGGCCTGGCTGTGCAGGTGCAGCCGGTGCAGGGCAGAGCTGCTGCTGCTGCTGCTGCTGAAGCAGACGCACGGAACACGAGAGGTGAGTATTTGAACTTCTTTCGCACCGCACGTAGCCAACCACGCGCTAAAGTACTTTTAAAAACGAAACTGTTTTTATTTTAACAGGCAAGGTCCACTGGAACTGTGTAACTCTTTTTACCGAAGCGACCTCGTCAGAAATATAGCTCAACGAAGTGGGCTTACCACGTGGAAATCTATAGCAGGCAAATGCTCTAAGACGCATGTTGATTCAGGGAAAACCCGGAGTAGCTCGGAGAAAAATCCACAAACAGTCTGCCTCAGCAGCAGACCACGCTTTCCCACCTGATGACGGACGCTTGTGTTGCGCCCGAAACGTCGTCATTTATTTTAGTTATTTTCATTATTATTATTTCTATTTTCATCTACGTGACTTTACCGAAAGAACCAAAGAGTATGGATCATTGCAGTCACGAAAACTTCAAATCTAGAATAAACCTAGTAAACTTAGAAATACAATGCAATACAACACACAGAGAGTCGGCTAACATAAGTCAACACCCTACCTGGTTCATCTTGGGACCTCCTTTGCCAGTACCAAAATATACTAATAGGGTTTTTCCCCTTTTTTTCTGGCAACAAAACTGACACCTTTTCAAGGAATCATGCGTACATTAACCACAATACTTGCAGTCAAATGCAAACAAAAAACAATACTCTGATAATGTATGCATTCTTTAAAACTGATTGGTCCACACCAGAGCCAGCTTTCTTTAGAGCCTAGTCTCATATGGTGTTCGACCAGAAGACCCTACCTGGTTGATTACGTTCTTCAAAATATTGCTAAATTTGAGAGAGACAAAACAGACACGGAGACACACAGACAGACACGTAAGCAGAGAGTGATAACACAGAGACACACAGAGAGACACACACCACCCGACACAGCCAATAGGAAGGGTTGTCACGTAAACAAAACGTGGCCAATCCGTCACTCATACAGCACACCGGTGTGTTGGAGAGCCAAGCCACAACATTTACAATCAGAGTACAAGATTTTATTATCGATTATATTGGTCGCGAAAGCCGAGTTTTCCTGGAATTGCGTCGGAATTGAATGGCACACCACACTAAGAGTACACTCACCGATGTGTGTGCGTGTGTGTGTGTGCGTGTGTGTGCGTGTGTGCGCGTGTGTGCGTGTGTGTGTGCGTGTGTGTGTGTGCGTGTGTGTGCGTGTGTGTCTGTGTGTGTGCGTGCACCACCCCTACAGGAGACTTGCTGGTCAAGTTGAAGGCGCGTGGGGGGGGGGCCATGCCGGTCACCGCGTGCGGTGATCACATGGCAACGACGGCAGCATGCGGAGACCAGACGTACGCACGCGCACGGGTGTCCGGTACTTGTAGCTGGCTAGAATCAGTGGGTGTCTGGTACTTGTGGGGACTGGGTAGGATCAGTGGGTGTCTGGTACTTGTACTGGCTGAATCAGTGGGTGTCTGGTACTTGTGGGGAACCGGGTAGGATCAGTGGGTGTCTGGTACTTGTAACTGGCTAGAATCAGTGGGTGTCTGGTATTTGTGGGGTCTGGCTGGAATCAGTGGGTGTCTGGTACTTGTGGGACTGGATCAGTGGGTGTCTGGTACTTGTAACTGGCTAGAATCAGTGGGTGTCTGGTATTTGTGGGGACTGGCTAGAATCAGTGGGTGTCTGGTACTTGTGGGTCTGGCTGGAATCAGTGGGTGTCTGGTACTTGTGGGGACTGGATCAGTGGGTGTCTGGTACTTGTGGTGTCTGGCCGGGATCAGTGGGTGTCTGGTACTTGTGGCTGGCTAACTGGCACGGGAAGGCATTTTGTTGGCCCGTGTGCTGCACCCACGCACCAGATGCCCCTCCTCCTCCCCACAACGCGCCCATCTGGGGTTTCACCACCTTGTCTCTGTTCCTCGTACCCACAGCAGCGATAACTCTGCACCAGAGTCCACCGTGAACAAAGGCCCCGCTGCCACCACCACAGCCGCCACTACCACCACCACCGCCGCCACCACCACCACCGCCGCCGCCACCACCACCACCACCGCCGCCACCACCACCGCCACCACCGCCACCGCCACCGCCGCACCGCCGCCACCACCACCACCGCCGCCGCCACCACCACCACCACCGCCGCCACTGCCACCGCCGCATCCGCCGCCACCACCACCACCGCCGCCGCCACCGCCGCCGCCGCCGCCGCCGCCGCCGCCGCCGCCACCACCGCCGCCACGACCACCACCACCGCCGCCACCACCACCACCACCACCGCCGCCGCCACCACCACCACCACCGCCGCCGCCACCACCACCACCACCGCCGCCACCACCACCGNCGGCACCGCCACCACCACCGCCACCACACCACCGCCACCACCATTAACACCACCGCCACCACCACCGGCACCACCATTAACACCACCGCCACCACCACCGCCACCACCACCGCCCCTGTTCCGGATCCGGTTCCCATCACCACGCGGCTAAGCACATCCCTGTGGTGCCAGGTAAGCCGTTGTCACCGTGTTGGAGTCGGGTAAATGAAGATGTTGTGGGTGCTATCGCTTCGGACCCCTTTCGTTTACAATCACTTTACGTGGAGCGCTCTTGCCAACATCATCCGCTAAGCCGGCAGCGTGCATCTATCAAGACGGGCGTCCGCCGACGAAAACTCAAGATGCCAAAACCATATTCTTGGTTCTTTCGGTAAAGTCACGTAGAAGGGAAATAATAAATAATATTGATATAAAACAATATCAATATTATTTTATTATTTCCCTTTACGTGACTTTACCGAAGAACCAAGAATAGTTTTGGCATCTTGAGTTTTATATTAATATTCTTTTATTTCCCTTCTACGTGACTTTACCGAAAGAACCAAGAATATGAATCCTTGCAAAGCTTTAAATCAAGATGCCAAAACCAGTCGCGTTTGCTCGCTTTGAACAATCGCCGCTGCATATTTGCGTGTGGAATGCCAATAGGTCGACGGACTAAAAGGTACCGTTGCGTCGAGAGAGACGGAAGGAATTCTAAGTACGGTCCGTTTCTCCGACACCGCCGTGTTTTCACAACGCGAGTTGGATACGACGCGATGAATAAACATGGGGGAACGCAATTTTCATAACACGGATGAGAATTTGACATAACGCAATCAAGGAATAAGCAGTGGTACGGCTGCCTCGGCGTGGCGTCTCACAAGGCATTGGGATGCTGCTGGATGCTTCTAGATGCAACCCACACACCACAACCTTGGTTCAGCCCACATACGCATCTCGTGTTTTCGCCGACTGCGCTTACCGTATATTATTTATTATAACTTGAGGAACACAACTCCTACCGCGTTATAGGAGAACAGACTGCACTGCGTTTGTTCAACTGCTCTACGTTGGATTCCCTCCAGCGAAGCAGTCCCCCGTTTCACCGCTCCCCACCCCCTCCTCCTCCGACCCAGTCCCAGCCGGGAGGCTCCACACTTGACGGTGGGGCCGGCGCCGCACAGCGACGTGGTGCTGCACACGTGCGCATGCGCGGAGCGGACGGGCGGCGCCGCCGTGGAGGAGACGCAGCCGATGACCTCCAAGACACAAAAGTTTCGGCAGCAGCAGCAGCAGCAGCTGGGCCGGCGCGCGGAACGGACGCTCTTCGGACTGGACGGGCTGCAGCCCGAGAAGCCGCCCGCCGGTGCCGGCAAGCGCGAGCAAGCGCCGCTAACTCTGCTGCAGCAGCAGCAGAGCGCAAAGAGAAGCAAGAAGCTCGGCCAGTGGGAGCAGCTGAAGGCGGGCGCGCTGGCGAGGCTGGAGTGGCTGTGCCTGCAGCTGTACCCAAGCGCGCCGGCGCCGCCCAGGGCACGGGCGGCGACAGGGCGGCGCGCAGCAGCCGCTGCCGCGGCGAGGCGAGGACGACGAGGGGCGGCCGGTCGGAACGGCAGGAGGACACCGTGGTGTAGGCGGGCGGGCGGGACGTGGACCGGCGTGCCGTGGGCTCGGCGGGCGGCAGCGGCCGTCGCCGGAACGGCGCAGGGAATTGGCTCGGACCGGTGCAACGCTCCGGTTGCCGGTCGTCGGCGGCCCCCGTGGATTCACGTACGGTCAGACTGTCGGCGGCACCACTGGATTGGTGGATTTTCTACTGCGAAAAAACTTTACATGGTGGAAAGTAAAACGAGCTCTGCTCGGAGAGCCGGGTGTTGAATGGCAATCGCGCGTCCGTCACGGGGACGTGCGGCGATATTGCAAGGCGTTGTTAGATCTACGTCGATGCTGCCGCCATCGTCAAGTTTGAAAATATTAAATAAATTATTCATTGCGAGGGTTTGTTGTTGTTGTTGCTCTGGAGAACCGGTCGATGATCGACGTTTGGTCGCCGCGTCATCCGTCGCGATTTCCCACTCAACGGAGCGGCGCCACTTGCTTGACGCCCGAGTGCGACATTGCAGTCGTTGGCTCCGCATGGACATCAGCAGCTGTACCAAAGAAGACCATTGCCAGGGGGGGGGAGGAGTTTACTGCGTCGCGTTGGAATTCGTCGACACGTACTAATTCGTACCCGCCTTGTCTTTTTTGCAAGTGGCGGCTCACAAGCCTGGGCCCTTCCCCGGCCTTCCCTCACCCCCTCGACCCCTAGCCCCCCTACCCCTAGCCCCCGCAGGCAGCTAACTGAAAAACCCCTGGCTCCAAGCCAAGCTCATCGGAGCAGCAGCTGACCCATGACGCTCGCCGTCGGCGCCGATGCCAAGTGGCTCTGTGATCCCACAAACTGCCGCCGAGTTTCGCTCGGGCAACGCGTGAGAGGGGGGCGGTGCGTGGGAGGGAGCCCAGCTCACTCGGCCGGAGGTCTCAAGTCAGCTCAGCCAAGGCAACAACGCGGTCACACGGGGACTCGCGCCCCGATAACTTTATTTCGTGAGGTGCACAGCGACGGCACATTTCATTGTACGAGGCTCGCCAAACGACGTCGTGGGGCCACTCAACACAGTCCCCCCCCCCCGCTCTGCCCGGGCGTGCGCGAGCCAACGAAACGGCGCGGCGAAAAACCGCGATGGGAGCCGGCGTAACGGTTAAAACGACAACAGGACTTCGCTTCCCTCTCACTCGCTGTCGGGGGGGGGGGGAAAAAACACCCGGCAAAGCCAGAGAAAGACNAAAAATAAACGGGGTGGGAATAGAAATGATATTTATGATGTCGGAGACCAGCTGGTGACGACGGCGGTGGTGGAAGTGACGGCTGGTTCCTGGCAAGCGACGGCGCCTCCTCACAGCTCGTCGGCGAACGGCGTGCTGCGCAGATTTCCGCTGGCTGCCACCGTCTTCTTTCCCGTCACAAACTTCTTGGCGGCTGGACGCCGCGCACGAAGCACACAGGGAGATCCACCACCACTCCCCCACCACCACCACCACTCCCCACACCACCGCCGCCACCGCTGCGCAGCTGTTATCTGTGGCTCTCGAAGCAAAGTGCCGGTGCACGCCTGTCAAACAGCACTGTGCAGGCAACGAGGACCACACAAAGGTCCCAGTGGGCAGCGAACACATCCCAAACCCCGGGGCTCCTTAACGTGTACGCGGCGGCTCGTCACACGCGGCCTTCCGAATTGCTCTTCGCCAAGCCACTAATCTGTTTGTGCGAACGGCAATTAATTCGGGAGCTAAATGCCAATGAAAGCGGGCTGCTGCTCGCCACGACGAGAGAGCTTCAGGACAGAGCGAGTCGGTTTGCTGTTCCTCCGCGTTGTCGGAGCGCAGACTACAGTGGTGCACTGTACGTTCCATTCCCCAGGCCCCTAATGGGGAGCAGAGCGGGTGAGGCCGTCACCGGGCCGGCCCCCAACCGGGCGTACTCTGCCCCCCCCCCCCAATCGCACATGCTCTCGTCCCCCCCCCAAATCGCGTGGAGCTTACAGCGATGACGTCGGCGGACTTGACGGCGTCGATGGCCTGCAGCACGCTGGGCGGTGCCGTGTAGGCGTTGGTTTCTATCACCTGGGTGCTGATCTCATCCACCAGAGCATCCTTCCCCTCCAGCCCCATGAGAAAGCTCGCCTTCAGCTGGTTCCTGCACACGGGCCGCGGCCGTTCGTCAGTGATCGTGTACTTGACCTCGACGGTGGTGGTGGTGATGTTTAACCAGTTGACAGCCTGAGACATTGGTAGTGAAGATGATGATGGTGGTGGTGGTGATGTTTAACAGTTGACAGCCTGAGACATTGGTAGTGAAGATGATGACGGTGATGGTGACATTGACAGTGGTAGTGACGGTGATGTCGGCGGTAGAAATGATGGTGATGTTGGTGGTATTGATGATGGTGATTACCAAGACGGTGACATTGATGACAGTGAGGATGGTAGTAATAACAGCAATGGTAGCGACGATGATTTCGGTGATCAAGACGATGATTACGACGATGGCGATAATTACGGTGGCGATGACGACGGTGATGTTGATTATGGTAACGATGATGGTGGTGGAGGTGGTGGTGATACAAAAACCCAAATGCACACGCACGTACGGCACGGCTCATCGCCCCCACCACACCAAACGCTCACTCACTGGGCCGCTGGAATTCTCGGCCGACAGATTCCCCTCGGCGATCGTCTTCACCTTCCCACGGCGGCTTGCAGAACCTGCGGGTTATGCACGCGCGCGCACGCCTCCATGAAGGTATAGAAACTTAGAGGAGGTGGGGGAGATTGGGATCGCCGCTGNCCCAACCACTGAGTGGGAAACCGCGAGCGGGTGTTTGCACTTTTACGTAGGGAGGCGGGGGAAGAAGTGGGGGGAGAGGGGCGAAGGGAAGGGGAGGGANGGGGAATGGAAACAAGAAAAGGAGGAACACGTAGAAAGGAATCGCATGGCGCTTAACAAAATTATCAACCTGTCACAGTCCCATAGGGCGGTTACCACAGGTGTAATCACAGCGCATGTGGCGTGCACTCGCCTTGTCCACTTCGCCGCTGTTGCAGACGGCGTAGATGCCGAAGAGGCCCGAGTCCCTGTAGCTGCTGTTGAATGCGGATGCCTGCAGCAGACGCACACAGCCATGCCACCTTAATTCCGGGCGAGCCAAACGAAGAGACGCGACGGAAGGCGATGGCACACGGACATCGTACAGAGTCGCCCGGCCGGGTAAACAATGCTTAGGATCCCGAATTAGACATGCAATGAATCGCAACCCCGTGATCTAAGACTAAACAGCTGTAAAGAAACTATTTGTATTTTCCCAGGTAAGGCCCATTTGGCATTTAAAGCNTTTTTTCAGAAGCGACCTGGCCACACGACAGTTCAACGAGTGGCTTATCACGTGAAAATGTATAGCGGCCAAATACTCTNAAACGCGCGATGTTGATTTTAAATGTGGATGGAAAACCGGAGGACCCGGAGAAAAATCCACGCGACCACGGGAGAGAGAGAAGATGCAAACTCCAAATATACAGCAGCAGGCGTCAGGGTCGGATCGAACCACGACCTCCTGCATATACCAGGCGAGGAGTCAACATCTCGCTACCGCGGCGCATTTGGTTCAGGGCGCTGAACTGGCACCGCTGAAATCCAGCTATCAGCCGCCTCTAACTAAACCCGGTTCCCAAGTGCAGTGTAGTTTTATGGTCTTGGCCCCACGTCACCAACGCTCGCACAGAAAAACCCATGGCAGGAAATGTGGGAGAGCGCTTCACTTGCCTAAATTCCACCTCCCGAGGATAAAAAATCGTCGATCTGACGGACGCGCGACGAAACATTCTCTCGCGAGAGGGGCGGCCGGGAACGCTGCCGCCCCCCTGGCTTTGGCGCAGCAGATCGGAGTTATCTCTGCGACTTCCGTTCTCAAAACACGGCGGACGGCCCGCTCCGCCCCGCGACAGACACGCTTGCGTCCGCGGCGTGACGCCGACAGCACCGACCGCGAACACCGCCGGACTCACGGCGAAGGGGTGGCCTGCGGCCTTGGCGATGGCGCCGCCGATCTTGCCGCCCACGGCGTCGGTGCCGCGCTTGATGCAGGGCCCGGCGCCCAGCACGTGCTGCAGCAGGGAGAAGGCGCGAGCCTCCGGCGTGCCCCACGGCGCGCCCTCGCCCGCCACCGCCACGTGCGTCAGCTCACCGGAGCCGTGCACGCGCACGTTGCCTGCGCGCCACAGTTGCGTACCGTTTGCGCGCGCCAATCGGTGCAGCGTTGTTGCCGACGTTGGTGTTGTTACGGTCATCAGAACAGACCGTCCAACGTATGTGAAGACGCGATGGCCCGATCGACAAATACCAATGAGACACACAGGCCACTCCGCTGCTCCTGGTCAAGTTCAAGTTCATGTATTAGGTGTAGCCATGTGAGCCATTCGGCTCTTGAATCGGGTGCAACGGCAACAAACAAAAAACATGTGAATAAGTGCAAACAGAAAATCCAAGAAAAGACAGCAAAATATTGCAGAAAAAACACCGTACACTTTGTACGGCTGCAGTCAGAAGCCGTACAAAAGAATAAATGTATTCGTTACTACGATTGCATTGGAATCGACCGGCGCTTCCTGACTTTTCCAGCATCGCTGCTTTTTGTGTTTATAGTTTGTTACCCTTTCCCCGCACCTCCGATGAGCATGGTTGGCTATGTATGGTGCGAAAGAAGTTAAACATACAGACTACTGTACACTACACACTTCACTACTAAACAGTACACTGCACTACTATACACTCCATTACTATACAACACTGTACGCTTCGATTAGCACGGTTGATTACGTACCGTGCAAAATAAGCTTAACATACATCATCATAACGCCACGGCCCACGTCGATAATTCACGGGTAGAATTGCAGGCAGTGGCGCATGGCCTTACGAGTAGGCCATGCCCCGCTGGTTCGCTCAGAGACCTCCACGCGAACCTTGCCGATCAACTCCCTACCACAGGTGAGAATGCGTAGACTGCAGAGGCGTCAGGAAAGCGCTCACCTCCGACGTAGTTGGCCTTGACGGAGGTTGAGCCGATGCCTCCACGCACGTTCAGGAACTGCTCCGCCAGTTGCTTGAGCAGCTTGTGTTCCACCCCTGCGGCGAGCAGAGTTTAGATGCGACGCGCGGCCAAACCCACGACTGAAAACCGTGACCAGCGTTGGCCAAAAATATCCCAAGCTTAAAAAATTCAACACAAATTACTCAATTGGGATCACGCGCACAGCTGTATAAAAGAGACTTGCGACTCAGTGCTGCTTTCCTGGCTAAGCAAGCGTAATGATTATCTCCTACGACTGATGTGTGTGTATGTTGAACGTCATCGGCACCGTACGTAGCCAACCGTGAAAATCGGAGGCACAAAAAAATCGAAGAACGAATCTGTTACAGAAGCCACCTGCACCGCCACCATAAAGACAAGGCAGACGCAAGTCACCAACCAACGAATGCCAAGGCCCTACACTTTGAAATAGTTTTCAGCCAGTGCTCCAAGAGCACCAATCCTAACCCATAAGTAGGTGACCGTAAGAGCCACCGATGGCGAAGACCTCACGGGCTAGACCAGGGTCGGCAAACCTACAACCCGAAGCCACATGGGGTGTGGCTCTTTGGCTGCCCCATGCGGGAAGCCGTTTTTTTGAAAGGGGAAAACAAAACCCTTAAATCTTAAAACATAATTTACCGCAAATATTTCTAAAATGACAGGGAATGGGTCACCATGGAATGTCTTGGTGGCAACAAAATGTACACATTGTTAACGAAAACTAATGGGACAAAAGGTAAAGACGCATTTACCGTATCTTGTTTATTTAAGCCAGAACCCTGTTGTCATCCGCTGCATACCCGCCGCTGTGCATGTGTACACGTAGCTCCGCGTGCGATGCGGCTCTCCCAACTATTTTGGAACACAAAAACAAAGAAATGGCCCTTCCTCTTTGAAGGTTGCCACGCCTGGGCTAGCCAACAACAATCTCCTAGGCCCTTAAGAGTTGTTTTGCTTCTGGTGAATTTACGCGGAGTGGAATCGACATTTGAGGTGAGGCGTGTGGGAGCTCACCGACGCCCACCAGTGCCATCCGCGCGCTGGTGTAGTGGTGTTGAACGTAGTCGTGCAGCTGTCCAAACACAGCGGACATGCAGCAATCAACGTCGTGTACACGCACACAAAGACAAAAGATCCCGCCCCCCCCCCCCATGTAGCCTTAACAGACTGTTTAGCGAGCAGCACCTACGCAGGCCGGCACGGCACACGAGGGGGTGGGTGGCAAACACCACGCCGGCCGCCTTTGTCTCGCCAGGTGGCGATGTTTACACACCGCACCAGGTACTCATTTGAGGCCGAGTCGACCTAGGGGAGGCCCAGGACCGGTTCATATAATCGTCACTGGTGTTGGCCGTGAGCGGAATCAAACTCGGGTCGCGAGTTCATCGCAGTGCGCTAACCGCTACAACTACCGCACTCGCAAGACAAAGATCCCCGTGTAGCCTTAACAGACTGTTGGGGTCAAGTGTTGTTAACGAGTAGCACATATGAAGGCCGGCACGGCACACGAGGGGTGGGGTGGTGAGCACCACGCCCGGCCGCCTTTGTCTCCCTCGTGGCAACGTTTATACACCGCACCAGGTACTCATTTGAAGGGAAGCCCGGACCGGTTCAGATAATCCTCACTGGTGTTGGTGGCCGTCAGCGGGAACTTGAATTCGGGGCCCCTTGTGGCCAACTGGACTGCTATTTGTCGCATAACGCTGCCACATACCGCCCCCATAGTTGCGCCCGTGACCAAACCCGGTGACTGTTTGTCCCCCGGTACTGACATTTGATAGAAACCAGCGGGACACACAGACATTCTTGGCCCATTACAGCAGTAAATGCCAAAACACCTCCCTGCGTCCAGTGACTCGATCACCCGAGTTTCTCTACAACCACGATGTTCGCCTGACACTGCTTTTCTCATCGGGTGATACCGGCTCTGTGGCCCAGACACAGAGCCCGGTATGCTCATGCGGGTGCCATGTGCCAGCCCCCAAACTAACCATGTCGTGTGAGAAGGCCCCAATCATGAAGTCAGGGCAGTACAGCGAGTTGGCCAGAGTGTTTTTGAAGGCGGCTGCGTGCAGGTTCTCCATTACACCTGCGCACACAAAGACGGACACACACACACCCCCCCCCACAAGTTCTGTTAGCGAGCACCTGGAATGGAAGATGGCCACCTTCGCGCGGCCCACTCTGTTAAGCGAGAAATCATGACGAATTCCATCAACCGCGGTGACCGAACATCGTTCATCGATCTCCGGTCTCCAGAGCAACAACCTACGAAGGTCGGCACGGCATACAAGGGGAGGTGGTGGGTAGCCAGCACCGCGCCTCGCCGCATTTGTCGAATTGGTGGCGATTTCTATTCGCGCTGCGCCAGGTACCGCCGATTGAGGTCGAATCCACTCAAGGCCCAAGAGCGGCTCTCGCTGTGGCCGTATCTCGCCGCGCCGGTGCGCGTGCCGCCGGTAGGCTCACCGACGCGGGGTTCAACAGAGCGAGCGACTTCTCCAGCTGGAGACGCGGAGCCGCATCCTGCAGCTCCCACGGGCGGAACTCCTGCGCCAGCGTCACGTTCACCAGCACTTCCATCAGGTTGTCCCTGCCACGACGGGAGGGCATCGGACGCACAAAGGTCAGTTCAGTCACTCGTTTTGACGTTCGCCGTCGCAGCCTCCGTGCAGTTTACGACATCCTGCGGAGTTTTAGTCATTCGCTGGCAGTCTAGACCAGGATTTGGCAAACCTGCGGCTCCCGTGCCGCATGCGGTGGCTCTTTGGCTTCCCCCCTTAGGGGCAGCCGTTCTTTGTTTTGTTGTAAAAGCTTAAATCTTAAACGTGATTTAACGTAAAGATAACTGATTAAATAGGCAGGGAATGAATGTGTCGCTCTGGAATGTCTTGGTGACGATAACATGTAAAAAAACTGTTGTTCAAGAATAAGGGAGGAAATAAACTTAAACAAACGCAGTTTATTCCATCACCGAATTTTGTTAAAGTCAGAGTTTGCCATCCGCTGTATAGCCGCTGCTGTGTTTGTGCATGCGCACAAGTAGCTCTGCGTGTGATGCGGCTCACTAGAAAGGTCAAAGACAAAAACATGGCTCTTCTTTTTGAAAGGTTGCCCAGCCCTGGTCTAGTCGACTTAACACCGGCCCAGTGGCTCGGGGTCAAGCGAGCGGCTCGCAACGCAAGGTGTAGAGACGAAAATCCTGGTTGAGGGTTGTTAGTCAAGCCAATCATCCCCTCTCCAAAGACAAACGAAACAGGTACCACCTTGTGGGAAAATCGGCAGTGGTTGTCCTATGCAAAGACTCGCCTCCACAATCACAAACGTGGAATTTATACTCACCCGAGGTAGGAAATGACAATCAGTTGGTCAAATGTCGAGTTGGTGCAATCACCCCAACGTTTAGAGTGCATTTTATTTTCCGGAGCATTTCATCGTCCAGACAAGACGGTATTTTACCAGGTAAGGCCCCACTGAGCTATAAAGCTCTTTTTCAGAAGCGACCTGTCCATCACAAATGATAGCTCAACGAAGTGGCTTATCGTGTGGAAAATTTATAGCAGCCAAATATTTTAATCGCACGTCGATTCTAAACGCGGAGGGGACAACCAGAAGACCCGGAAAAAATACGACCTTGGACAGAGAGAGAACTCCAAATATACAGCAGCAGGCGTCAGGGTCAGGATGGAACCCACGACCTCCTTCATAGCAGGCAAGAGAGTTAACATCTCGCCACCACGGTGGCCCTTTGTTCCAGGGATTCGAGACGTACGAGAGGTGCGGTACAATAAGTAATAAATGACGCCGATGACGCCGATGATGATGAAGAGTAGCGTGCTGGCGTGGGAGGGGGACTCACACGTGGTCTCGCTGGCAGTCCAACAAGTACATTATGTGCTCCCGCGTCGTCAGAACACTGTGAACAATGGGCAGAGACACACGCGGCACGCTCAGCATCGCCGGCGCACTCAACACACACAGCACTGCCGGCACCGATGCCAGCAGTGAGAATCGCAGTCAAGGCAATGATGGTGAAGGCTGGGCGGGAGGTTTATGAAGGAAATTTAAGATAAAGGTGCAGGCCCTGAAATGTCTTGCTTAGGCCAAGACTGGAGGAAAGGTCTCCACTCACTGGAGCTCCAAAGGGGTGTATTTTTGATCTACTATTGCACACTAGCTAGACATCGGAAGAGATAGGGAGTACCCACGCTTTACCCCACCACATGTGACCTGCCAATCGTCTTAACTGCGGTTGAACTCATTTATACTGCCAGGTGGACAGAGGCAGAGGGATTTAAGAAACGTGCCCGCCTTTTAAACTGCCACGCCGAGAGATCGAACCAGAAACCTCTGTTTGCAATTCTAGCGTGCTATTAAAACCACAGCAGTACCGACAAATGCAATAACAGTGGCACATCGGTTGGCGCACGGCACTCTTGAACTAGGTCAACCGAGTTTGCATCGTGAGCTTGCGGTGATGGTAAGGGTGATAGCGGGTGTGCGGTGAGGACATCGTTAATACGACTGTGGAGGTTTTCATGTTCGTGCCGTTTTAGCTCTCCGATGTTTTCGCCGCGATGCGCTGGATTTCGTTCCGCGAGCCGAGAGCTTCCTCAAAAACTGAAGGAACGTCAGCGAAGCGTCGGAGGGGACATCGTGTGAAAGACGCGGGTTCAACCAGAGAGCACGTTGGGAGAGCGAGAAGGCCCAACCACGAAAACCTACACGGCAGCGATTAAGAGGTTAAGGTGGTGGCGATGGGGTGTGGTGGGTGAGTACAATGACTAACTTGAAGTTAGCGCCGAGCTCTTCGATGGCACGAGTGATCCTGAACATTGAAGCGCCCTTGGTGGTCTATGGGGACAAGGGACAGGAGGCACGTCACCTCAAGGAGCTGCTGTTTCTTCCACTTCATATTTTTTGTACGGGGGATGATGTAGATTGCAGAACTACAATTTCACAATCAAGTGGGTCAAGCCAGACAACCGTGTGAGGAATGCCTCAAGGAGCTCACGCACGACCATGAACATACACACCATTTATCAAGACATGCTACCAAACACACACACATCTAATATGCAGACTCTGAGTGCCAGATTGAACTTGTGAAATTCCAAAGGGGGATATTTTCGACCTGGCAACACCCAGGTTTCTAATTTGAGCATGCTGTTGATTTAAAGTGGTTCTGAGCACAGAAGCATAGTTGTGATACAAATTATTTCATGCATACACTTTAGAATTTTTAGGGTAATGTCTGTTTTTTATAGCTACTAATTAATGGTAACTGTTTGTATACGTTATTTAAGGCTTTTCATTTAGAAATATTCTTTAAATATAATTTGTACCTAGGCCCCATGAGGTATATGGTGCATAGCACAAGCTCCAACATTTATAAATCGATATTGACCGATGTAATGTGTTGTCTTTTTGTTATTCATACAATCCAAGCATTATCAAAGTTGAATATCAACTACTGCGTGGCCCTGTCATCGCACCTCTGATTAGCAGGGCTGCCTATGTACGGTGCGAAATAATTCCAACGTACGCACATCTGAAAATCATATTTGGCCCTCGGTGAGGTCAAGTTCAAGTTCATTTCATTTATTAGGTATAGCTCTGTGAGCCATTCGCTCTTGATCGGGTGCAACCGCAACAAACAAAAAACAAAAACACGAACAAAAAACATCTTAAAGTGAATATGTGACTAAGTGAAACAGAAAATCCAAGAAAAGACAGCAAAATATTGCAGAAAAAAACACCGTACACCAACGCTGTGTGCAAAAATCCCAGTGGGATGCAAGTCAAACAACAACAACAACCACAAGACAACTTAGATTAAGGTGAGGAATGGGCTCCCATTCCAGGGCACACACAAACATCAACAACAACCGCCATTCGCCACTAAGTGGCGGTGACGTCACCACGACGCTTGTGCCAGGCCAAGTGCAAAACAACCCCTACCTCCTCGCGGTGCCGGACGGCAACACTGTCGTGGACAATGCTGTGTGGGGAGGCCAATGCCCATTGGCCTCTCCCTCATGGCGTCTGTGACCACCACAGTGGCTAAACGGGGGCTCTGGACGGGTGCGAGGGGCTGGTAACCCTCCACCCTCAATTAATTACCACTAAACTACGATATAAACACAAACATGGGCACGCGCACACCTACCAGGTTGGCGTAGGTGCGCAGGCAGTGCGTGATGCCCAGGTTGTCGCCGGTTCGTAGCGGCTGCCGGCCCTCACGAGCAGAGCCACCTTGGACACGGGCGAGTAGTCCTCAAGGGAGGCCACCACCAGCCCGCTGCTCAGCTTCGACACCTGAGGGTCGGGGAGGGGTGGCGGTCGGAGCTCATTTGACCCCAACTTGACGTCCCGGCCCTGCCCAGCTGAGATGAAACACAGCAGCCTAGCACCAGACATGTTTTATTTTCATAGTGGCTGTGCTTTTCGATTTAAAGCTTTCGTGACTTCAGGGATTCATCTTCTTGGTTCTTTCGGTAAAGTCACGTAGAAGGGAAGTAATACAATAATAAAATAAAACATAAAATAATTCTCACGACGTTTCGGCCACAACGCAAGCAGCCGTCCTCATTCTTCACCTGAGGACGGCTGCTTGCGTTGTGGCCGAAACGTCGTGAGAATTATTTTATTATGTTTTATTTTTTATTATTTTATTACTTCCCTTCTACGTGACTTTACCGAAAGAACCAAGAAGTGGCTGTGCTGTGAGAGACTTGCCCGTTTTCTACCACTGACTCAGGGTTGTAAACAGGTGATAAGCAAAAATGCCTCAATGCTTGAGTAGGAAATCACTTTTTTTTACAACACTGGATTTGGGGGGGGGTGTAATTGATCATTGAGGATCTGTGATACGCAACGTACTTGATCAGCCTCCTAGCTGTGGACACGAATTTCTTGATTGAAAACTAATTTCTTTAGTACTGCTTTTTGCGTTTAATTTGTCCTTCCCCGCACCTCCAATAAGCAGGGTTGGTTACACACAGTACACGTTCTCTCTGCGCCATGAACTACCATAACCCTCTCAGTGTCTCCACCTCACCCGCCCCCCCCGGCCGCCACCACCTATAACAGACACCGACACCCACCTGCACATCTTGGGGTGCTAGCGGAGCATGCGACTCCTTCGTGGACTTGAGCGGCTGACTCAGCGGCGATGCGAGCGCAGAGTACTGCCGTCTCTAATGAGGGAGGAGGGGAGCGGAGGGATATGGGGGGGATGACAGCCAAGGCACAAACAGCGAGATGAAACTGTTAAGGTGTGTCTCTCAGCACGGCATCACCTAGATGTGGAACGGTCTGTAAATCAACAAAATATATTGACTTAAATTCTAGATTTGAAGTTTTCGTGACTGCAAGGATTCATACTCTTTGGTTTTTTCGGTAAAGTCACGTAGTTAAAAATAAAAATAAATGAAAAACTAAATAAAATCACTGATTTATTTCGTTTTATTTTATTTTACCACGTGAGAACTAATCAACCACAGGGTGTACTGTTATGTTAGCCGACTATCTGTGTTGTATTACATTGTTTTTCTAAGTTTACAAAGTTTTGTTTTCTCTTTCATTTGTACCGGATGATGATTGCTTGTGTTGCAATCGAAACGTCGTATGCTATTATTTAATTTATTTTCTCTTTCTACGTGACTTTGCGTAATTCGTTCTACACGAAAAAAATCGTGTATTGTGTGCAGGTATGCAGTTCAATGTCGGACACCTGATATCACTTGTCTACAATCTTCTCATATACCAGTTGTTCCACATTTACTCGACATAAAAAGATACAATCTATTAACTTTCCATGCATAAAACTACGTTTCGTCTTATTTGTGTCGGAAGGTACCATTTAAAAAGTGTGCTCCAATGTGATCGTGTGTCCTAGTTTCCTACGCATTTCTAACCAGCCGGTAGAAATATGAGTGTACAAGTCTCCGTAATCAAACCTATTCGTCCAGCTCATGTTCATTTNCCACCGGTGGTGAGATGTTATCTCCCACGCCTGTTATGGAAGAGGTCGTAGGTTAATATTTAGAAACATGTGTTTCGATTAAGTAGCTGCTATAAATGTCCACATGATGAGTAACTTCGTTGAGCTATCATTTGTGGCCAGGTCACAACTCAAAAAGAAGCTGGTCGCTCAGTGGGCTTTACATGGTCAGATAAAAATAGTTTATCTTTATTTATGTTTCATTAAGTGATTTACATTTACTCTACTTTGCACTCTAATTGTGTTTTTGAATTGTGTGTTGCTGTAACGTTCTTACCTGCCCCACTGGACATCTGTTAAAAATAACTTTATAGCTCATCGTATTCCTCCAGTATAAATACATTCAGATTTTTAGTTCGATCCAACCCTGACGCCTGCATATTTGGAGTTTGCGTGTTCTCCCCGTGGTCGCGTGGATTTTCCCTCCACATTTAAAACACATGTTTTTCCTTATTTATGGTAGAATATAGTATTGTCATCGGTATGACATAAGTATACCAAGTTTGCAGTCGATACACATTGGGAAGTGGGTAAAAATTGTGTTACAAGATTTGAGGATACAACAACGACAAGATTTTTCAAATTTTCTTGCTGTGCATTTCACACCTGATGATGATTGCTTGTGTTGCAGTCGAAACGTCGTGAGAATGTAATTGTTTATTATTTTTATTATTTTATTGTTTCCCTTCTACGTGACTTTACCGAAAGAACCAAGAATATGAATCCCTGCAGTCACGAAAGCTTTAAATCAAAATATAAGACAGAGTGAGTTAAATAAAATCGTGTAAAATAGCTACATTGCCCAGTGACCATGATGTTTCCCTCAATGGAAACAATAATCTAGCAATAAACAACGTTCTGAAAAGTGCTAGTATACACGTGTTGGTGCTTTAAGCAGTGTCTGTACGGCATTTGCCGCACACCGGTACATTTAGACTCACTGACCATAACACAATCATAGTTCACAAAGCGCCCAAATGTGACCACATCTCAAGAGATTGTTCAAATCCTGTAGTGGATATGCATGCAAGTTTATTTATTTCAAGTTCATTTATTAGGTATAGCCCTGTGAGCCATTCGGCTCTTGAATCGGGTGCAACCGCAACAAACAAATACAAAACATGAACAAGAAAACATCTTAAAGTGACTATGTGACTATGTGCAGTTCCTTTGCCACGTGTGTATGCTGTTAACGTCACCTGCGCTCAGGTCACGGGTGCTTTTTATCGAGGAAATATCTTTGGCTATCATCAATCCACTGCTGGATGAGGGACTCCCACTACGCCGTGCGACTGGGTCTACACGACCACACTTTACCACTAAGTTGTATTGTGGTTGTTGTTGTTTGACTTGCATCCCACAGAGATATTTGCACAGGGTTGGTGTACGGTGATTTTTTTCTGCAATATTTTGCTGTCTTTTCTTGGATTTTCTGTTTGCACGTAGTCACTTTAAGATGTTTTCTTGTTCATGNTTTTTTGTTTGTTGCGGTTGCACCCGATTCAAGAGCCGAATGGCTCACAGGGCTATACCTACTAATAAATGAACTTGAACTTTAAACCACTTCGACCTTGCGCACCTGGACAATGACTTCCATGTCTGTTCACTCTCGAATTACACGATAGCGGCTTCAGTGATTAACAACAGCTCTGCTGAACACACAGCCAATATATTTGACCATAACGCGTAGGCTGTCGCGACCAATATTATCGATAATGAAGGGTTTTCATCAGGCGACAATTCTGATGAGGCTGGTTGTAATCTCCAGCGCGAAACGTCGTTCTCGAATTGTAAATGTTGTGGTTTAACTCTCCAACACACCGGTGTGGTCAAGACGTAACTAATTGACACGTTTTATTTACGCGACAAACCTTACTAATGACCATACTTCACCACTCCGACCTTGCACACACACAAACCTAACTTTAGCCTCTGAATTGCCTCGTGTAAGACGCTTCAAAGCACCGGTCACACACACACACATCCCGGCTTGCACGCAAGCCCGTATCGCAAACTTGAAGTGTCCAAGTTCAACGAGAAAGAGAGAACGAGAGGAGAGTCTAGGGTTGAAAGAGACGGTGAGGGTGGTGGTGAGTGGGTGGTGGTGGTGAGGGATGGTGGTGAGGGGGGTGGTGGTGAGGGGGTGGTGANGGGGGTGGTGAGGGGGGTGGTGTGGTGGTGAGGATGGTGGTGAGGGATGGTGGTGAGGGGGTGGTGGTGGTGGTGAGGGATGGTGGTGAGGGGGATGGTGAGGGGGGTGGTGGTGGTGGTGAGGGTGGTGTGAGGGATGGTGGTGAGGGGGGTGGTGTGGTGGTGAGGGTATGGTGGTGAGGGGGGTGGTGGTGAGGGGTGGTGAGTGGGTGGTGTGGAGGGATGGTGGTGANGGGGGTGGTGGTGTGAGGGTGGTGGTGTGGAGCGATGGTGGTGNGGGGGTGGTGAGGGGGTGGTGAGGGGGTGGTGGTATGGGCTGGTGGTGANGGGGGTGGTGGGGTGATGGTGGTGAGGGGTGGTGGTGAGGGTGGTGGTGTGGCTGGTGGTGAGGGTGGTGAGGGTGGTGGTGAGTGGGCTGGTGGTGANGGGGGTAGTGGTGAGGTGGTGGTGGTGAGGGTGGTGGTGAGGGTGNTGGTGGTGGTGGGGTGGTGTGGGCTGGTGGTGAGTGGGGGTGGTGAGGGGGTGTAGGTGAGGGGGTGGTGGTGAGGGTGGTGGTGAGGGTGGTGGTGAGGGTGGTGANGGTGGTGGTGGTGANGTGGTGGTGGTGAGGGTGGTGGGGGCTGGTGGTGAGGGGGTAGTCGGTGGCCAACAGCCGAACGAAGCCTGTCCCGCTGGCCGCAGCCGCGACCTCTGCGTGGACGAGCTCTTGCAGCGGCGGCAAAAGAGTGTGGTAAGGGGAGTGGGTGGTGTGAACCGCGGCCGAAGACTGTAACGAGAGAGTAGGAGACAAGGGGGAGGAGAGAGAGAGAGAGAGGCTCACGCCGAGTTGAGGTCCGAGCGCCAACGCCGATCTCCTGAGTGCCGCCATCGCCTCGTCTCTTGCCCGCAGCAGCCTCCAAGGTGACAGCGCAGCCGCACTTCCGCTACGTCACTTCCGTTGNCCCCCCCCCCCGCGAGAATTCGATTTACGACGATTCTGATTTATTGGATCGATTCATTTTCGCGCTGTCGATTCGGAGTCGATGATGATTATTGATTTGTGTGTGCGGTTGAACTTCTTTCGCGCCGTACGTGGCCCGCTCTCTCTCGCGCTGCGTCACTTCCGTTCCCCACACCCCCCCCCCGCGAAAACTCGATTTACGACGATTCCGATTTTATGAATTCATAATCACGCTGTCGATTCCGAGTCGGGGATGATTATTTATTGATTTGTGCGTGCGGTTGAACTTCTTTCGCGCCGTACGTGGCATCAAAATAACAATAAACTAAAACAACAAAGAGCAGTTAGTGAGTTTTCGTGTCGAGATTGAAAAAGTTGCATCTGTAGACTGTACGGATTGAGATCGATTATGCGTTAAACTGTGATGGAAAAAGAATTTCTAACTGCTATTTCACGCTATGTCTCCCCGACAGCCTTAATCGAATCGTGAGGATGTATGATTACGCTGCGGCTAAAACGTGGTGTTAAGAGTACTTATGTTTGATTTTGCTTAGTCCATAAATGACGTCACCGATTTTACGATTTTGACCCCCCCCCTTTNACACGGCGTCATTAAAGTCAGANCCCCCCCCCCTCAAATATGACGTCACAAAGCTCTCAAAAAAAATTAAAAATTTCAATGCGTTAAACTATTGTCATTGTTATTTAATGTGGCGTTGCCTNTGATGTTGTGAGAAAACATTTATAAAAAAAAGTCTTTAATTAATGAACGTGTTCTCAAACCCCCCCTTATCACACATCGACAAATGTCTGACCCCCCCCCAGTGCGTACGCTTTATACCTGTACTCCAAATTCATTGAATCTGTGTTGGGATTGGAAGACATGGCCAGTCGTTTGTTTGAGTCACGTCCTGTGGCAACTTCCCTAAATGGCCACTAATCACCCACGAAAGGTGGCCACTCACACACCACGATAGATAGCCGCTGACACACCCCCACTAAAGATGGCCGCCATACACACCTACTAAGGATGGCCGCTCACATACACCCACTAAAGATGGCCGCTCACACCCCCACTAAAGATGGCCGCTCACACACACCACTAAGGATGGCCGCTCACATACACCCACTAAGGATGGCCGCTCACATACACCCACTAAAGATGGCCGCTCACATACACCCACTAAGGATGGCCGCTCACATACACCCACTAAAGATGGCCACTCACATACACCCACTAAAGATGGCCACTCATACACACCTACTAAAGATGACCGCTCACACACCCCCACTAAAGATGGCCGCTCACATACACCCACTAAAGATGGCCGCTCACATACACCCACTAAAGATGGCCACTCACATACACCCACTAAAGATGGCCACTCATACACACCTACTAAAGATGACCGCTCACACACCCCCACTAAAGATGGCCGCTCACACCCCACTAAAGATGGCCGCTCACACACACCTACTAAAGATGGCCGCTCACACACCACTAAGGATGGCCGCTCACACCCCACTAAAGATGGCCGCTCACACACACCTACTAAAGATGGCCGCTCACACACCCACTAAGGATGGCCGCTCACATACCCCACTAAAGATGGCCGCTCACACACACCTACTAAAGATGGCCGCTCACATACACCCACTAAGGATGGCCGCTCACACACACCTACTAAAGATGGCCGCTCACATACACCCACTAAATATGGCCGCTCACATACACCTACTAAAGATGGCCGCTCAATACACCCACTAAGGATGGCCGCTCACACCCCACTAAAGATGGCCGCTCACACACACCTACTAAAAATGGCCGCTCACACACACCCACTAAAGATGGCCACTTCACACACCACTAAAGATGGCCGCTCACATACACCCACTAAAGATGGCTACTCACATACGCCCACTAAAGATGGCCGCTCACACCCCCACTAACCTTTAACCTTCTAGAAAACAAACAAAAACTCAAACACGTTCGTCAATAAAACTGCGCCCTTAAAAGAAAGAGAAAAAAAACGTCCATCCTGCTTACGCTATCTGTCACAGCTAATCGGAAGTGGCGGGGCGAGCTTATCGGAAGTGGGCGGGCGAGCTAATCGGAAGTATGGATGCTAAGTGGGCGGGGCTAATCGGAAGTGAGTGAGACTGCTCGAAAGTGGGCGGGGCTAATCGGAATNGGCGGGCTAATCAAAAGTGGGCGGGACTACTCGGAAGTGGGCGGGGCTAATCGGAAGTGGGCGGGGCTAATCGGAAGTGGGCGGGGTTAATCGGAAGTGCTGGGCTAATCTGAAATGGGCGGGCTAATCAAAAGTGGGCGGGACTACTCGGAAGTTAATCGGAAGTGGGCGGGCTAATCGGAAATGGGCGGGGCTAATCAAAAGTGGGTGAGACTACTCGAAAGTGGGCGGGGCTAATCGGAAGTGGGCGGGGCTAATCGGAAATGGGCGGGCTAATCAAAAGTGGGTGAGACTACTCGAAAGTGGGCGGGCTAATCGGAAGTGGCGGGGCTAATCGGAAGTGGGCGGGGCTAATCGGAAGTGGGCGGGCTAATCGGAAAGGGCGGGCTTCAAAAGTGGGCGAGACTACTCGAAAATGGGCGGGGCTAATCGGAAGTGGGCGGGGCTAATCAAAAGTGGGCGGGACTACTCGAAAGTGGCGGGCTAATCGGAAGTGGGCGGGGCTAATCGGAAATGGGCGGGGCTAATCAAAAGTGGGTGAGACTACCGAAAGTGGGCGGGGCTAATCGGAAGTGGGCGGGGCTAATCGGAAGTGGGCGGGGCTAATCGGAATGGGCGGGCTAATCAAAAGTGGGCGAGACTACTCGAAAGTGGGCGGGGCTAATCGGAGTGGGCGGGGCTAATCAAAAGTGGGCGGACTATCGAAAGTGGGCGGGGCTAATCGGAAGTGGGCGGGGCTAATCAGAAGTGGGCGGGGCTAATCGGAAGTGGGGGGGCTAATCAGAAGTGGGCGGGGCTAATCGGAAGTGGGCGGGGCTAATCGGAAGTGGGCGGGGCTAATCGGAAGTGGGCGGGGCGTCACATCGGCAGAGAACTTCACTCCACGTGGTCGCTTCTCCTCCTCCGACTTCCCGCGCCCGCGAGGTTCCTCCGTGAAGCGAATCGCCGCCGAGAGGAACCGAGCGGCTCGTTTCGTTCTTCCCCCGTTCAGAGAGAGACACGAGCACAGCATCAGCCCTCCCCGGCCGCCTGGAACTTTCGCGATGGTGAGGAACAGTCGGGGAGGAGTAGCGCTGCTGCGGCGGCGTGGTGCGGCCTAGTCGCGCAGGCTTCACGGCGCACGTGTGCGAGGAGAGTTTGGGTTGTAAGCGATGAACACTTTTAGTCGGCGACACAAACTTTAAACAACTAACTGTGGAAGAGGCGACGTTTTTCGGGCAGTGGATTTTAATATCGCGTTAGCGAGAGGGGAGGGATAATCTACGAAGAAAGGGCCCTTGCCCTGATTGTCGCCTGTTATATTTAAATATTAAGGGGCCAAACTCGTTGGTGGTTAATGTGTTGCGAGATATTTTTTGTGCTATTGCTGCACAACCATTTAGTTTGGTAGTGATAGCGGTGCTGAATTTTAGCGGCGGTGCTGATGGTAAGCACTGCTTGCGGGAGTCATGGTGGTCGTTGATTAAAGGGGAGCGGTAGTGTAGCGGTTAGCGGCCAACACCGGTGACGATTAACTGAAACGGTCCTAGGTCGACTCGGCCTCAAATGAGTACCTGGTGCGGTGTGTAAACATCGCCACCGGGGAGACAAAGGCGGTCGGGCGTGGTGCTGGCCACCCACCCCCCGTGTACCTGTTCCCCACCCACTTAGGGCGCCGGCGTGCGCGACCAACATAGGCTTTCTCGCCATGTGGGAGGTGGTGGGAATGATACTCTTCGGTTTTTTCGGTAAAGTCACGTAGGTAAAACATCAAAATTAATAAAAATAAAATAAAGATCACGACGTTTCGGAGGCAACACAAGTCTCCGTCATCAAGTGAGGCAATGAATCATTGCCTATCATCCCCTTACATCTCATCGCTTCACCTCTCATCCCTCCCATCCCTCTGCCTCCCATCCCTCTGCCTCCCATCCCTCCGCCTATCATCCCTCCGCCTATCATCCCTCTGCCTCACATCCCTCTGCCTCACATCCCTCTGCCTCCCATCCCTCTCCCTATCATCCCTCTGCCTCACATCCCTCTGCCTCACATCCCTCTGCCTCACATCCTCTGCCTCACATCCCTCTGTGAGGCAATGAATCATTGCCTCACTTGATGCAGCTAATCTGGCTGTGACGGTCCCACCTGATGACGGAGACATGTGTTGCCTCCGAAACGTCGTGATCTTTATTTTATTTTTATTAATTTTGATGTTTTACCTACGTGACTTTACCGAAAAACCTAAATATGAATCATTGCAGTCACGAAAGCTTCAAATCTAGAAGTGGTGGAATGAATTTATTTGTCTATTTTTTGCAGAGTGAAGCGGAGGTGAACCCCAAGGCGTACCCGTTGGCGGACGCCACCTCACCAAGACGATGCTGGACCTGGTGCAGCAGGCGTCCAACTACAAGCAGCTACGCAAGGGAGCTAACGAGGGTGAGAAGAGTGTGGGGGGCTTGCACGAACGGAATGTGCTCCCTCGGTTGTTCGCGATCGTCGCTGTCCGCGAAGTCGCAAACCTGGAACTTCTACACGGCTGCATTGAGAGAGCGGTAGAGCGATGAGAGGCAGAGGGATGAGATGTAAGGGGAGAGGGGGATGTGAGGCAGAGGGATGTGAGGCAGAGGGATGGGAGGGAGAGGGGGAGGCAGAGGGATGGAGGCAGAGGGATGGGAGGCAGAGGGATGTGAGGGGGATGTGAGGCAGAGGGATGTGAGGCAGAGGGATGTGAGGCAGAGGGATGTGAGGCAGAGGATGTGAGGCAGAGGGATGTGAGGCAGAGGATGTGAGGCGGGGGATGTGAGGCGGAGGGATGAGGCGGAGGAGTGGGATGTGAGGCGGANGGATGTGAGGCGGAGGGATGTGAGGCGGAGGGATGGGAGGCGGAGGGATGGGAGGCGGAGGGATGTGAGGNAANGGGATGAGAGTAAGGGATGATCGCGCAGCAAAGTGATGCGCAGCATTCTCGTAGTTTAAGATAAGTTTATCCATAAATTATTTATTTTGTTTAGTAAAAAATGTATTGTTAACATTTTCAATTATTTAATAGCTTTTGTATTTATCCGCAAAATTTGATATGCACGAGAATCTCCGGAACGTATCCCTCGCCAGTAACAGAGGATACTGTGTATATGTATCCACTATATACACAAATGCATACACCATCCATACCTGTCAGCCCACACGGTCTACCCGTATTCTTGTACAGGAACATTTTATTTTCAGGTCCATACAGCGTACAGCCGTTTCAATACGGGCAAAAACATTTCTGTGTTTCTCCCTTGTGATGGGACTGTAGAATAAACGTTGGGATTCACAAGGGGCACGGGTGACCAGTAAGGTCTGAATTGGTCTGTAATAAGGCAGTGGGCACTGATAAGGGGTTGACGGGTATCAATAGATTAACGTACCTGCGGAGCGCGTCATGTTAGAACACGCGTGTTCTCGGTCAGCATGTTGAACAGCAGTGCGGTGGGGCTTGTGCGATGGGAGTTGGATCGCTCGCTACGGCCAATGTCGGTCACAGGTGAAATCTGAACTGCTCCTGGGGTCACATGCTCCCTCAATTTTTACCAAGCCATGCTTGACCAGCAGGGTGAAGTATGGTCAAACGGGCCCCCCCCCCCGCGACTGGCGTGGCCTTTGATCCGAGGATGGATTGACGGACCCGTGGCAAGAAAGTATTTTTTTAATTTTTTACGCGATGTGGCAAAACCACCTTGAACCCAAAGCCGATGGGTGCAGGGCTTGCGAACCGTCATTACTCTAGAAATAATGAGAGCTTGCAGGGTGTGCCACTCGCTAGGTTACATAGTACATTTTAATATGGCAATTAATAATCCGATTCGCACACCTCGAGGGATTGTCACAATTTGGACTCCCAATTCGATTCCACAAAACTGATTCCTCCCCCCCCCTACACCCTCACCTTCCCTACCGCCTTTCCTTCACCCTCTTCTACCCCTCTGCCCTCCTACCTCGCCTATCACCCTCTCTCTCTCGCTTTCCTCCTCGCTCCGTCGCTCCCTCCTCCCGTGCAGCCACCAAGACACTGAACCGCGGCACGTCCGAGTTCATCGTGATGGCGGCCGACGCGGAGCCGCTGGAGATCATCCTGCACCTGCCGCTGCTGTGCGAGGACAAGAACGTGCCGTACGTGTTCGTGCGCTCCAAGCAGGCGCTGGGCCGCGCCTGCGGCGTCTCGCGACCCGTCGTCGCCTGCTCCGTCACCATCAAGGAGGGGTCGCAGCTCAAGCCGCAGATCCAGGCGGCACAGCAGAGCATCGAGAGGCTGCTCGTGTGAGGCGGTCGCCGCGGCAGAGAGGGCCCCCCCCAGAGGTCGCTACCGGTACCCGATACCTGTACCCTACCCGTNGCCGGCTACCCGTANCCGACCGGGTACGGGTAGCCGTTTGCAACCCTGGTGCGGCTGGGTACGGGTAAGGAATCAAAACCCGTTTGCGACCTCTGGCCCCCCCCCCCTCCCGCAGCGGTAGATAGCTCAAGCCTATCGCCGTGGGGAAAATTTATAGCAGCAGCTGAAAAGTCTAAAATGTGTGATGTTAATTTTCTGAATGTGGAGGAGGAAAACCGGGGACCCGGAGAAAAGTTCCACGCGGCCACGGGAAGAGAGAACATGCAAACTCCAAATATACAGATGTGTCAGTGTTAAAATCGAACCCACGACGTCCTGTATACAAGGCGAGGTAGTTAACATCTCTTAGCCACCGTGGCGCCCCTAACGGCTGGGGTCAGTGGTGCCCAGGTGGTGGGGGTTAATTGGACAGGCCCCACCACCCAATAAAAATTTCACTATTTAAAGAAACCTCGTGATTTTGTCAAATTGCTGAAAGTTGCTGCATGCGTCACCTGTGTGGGTTCCACGCTCTTGTGTTGCTGCCCCCGTGTTTGTTTTTTTTGGCAGAGGGTCTGCGACCGGTTCACGCTGGGACAGCACAAAGCCAATCGGCCGTCGCTTGTTATATTTCCGTTGATGTAATGTCTCTCGTTCGTTGTGTGGGAGACTTTTGCGACGGTGGAGTGTGACGCACTGGGCCGCCTTAATTTGGCTTCGCCTTGGAAGCCAGCAGGTGAATGGGTGTGTGTAACAAGAGTAGGGTTATATTGCTTTTCCTTCAAATTTCTACTTATTTGGTTTTGATCAATGATTTCATCATAAGCCTTTGTAACGATGCGTTTTATTCATTGTAAGCTTTTGTAATAAAACTACTGGAAAGACGCGCGGAGAAAGCCGTCATTTTGTTTTAATTTTGGTCCCGTGTGACGTTACTGTTGGTACAATGGACCTGCTCCCACACTTCGCCGCTTTGATTTCATCTCAAGCCGCAGTTGAAAGGTAAGGAGATGTTTCCTAAACCCCCCCCCCCCGCCGCATCTCCATCCAGCAGTAAACAGGGAAACTTATTCACAATTCTAGCAAATTGCCTGATGAAGCTGGTTGTAATCCTCAGCAAAACGTCACAGTACAGGTAGTCCCCGAGTTACGATGGGGGTCCGACTTACGATATTTCTCATGCTATGCCCATCGAACATGGGCATAGCATGAGATGCAGGAAACAACCAAGTCTGCTTTGAAAACCCCATCTCTGTAAAGTGGCCTTCCCTCTCTCGTGTGGTCAGTTGCCCGCCCCGGGTTCTGTTTCCTGCATTTCATGCATTGGGATCCGAGGATGCGATGCGCATTGTACACTTGAATAATTATTATTAAGCCCATCTGAAAGTTGCGCGGTGGGGTGGCCATCCGTCGAACACGGACGGTCATTCCACTCAATCGAGCAACTTTCAGATGCGCTTAATAATTCAAATGTACAATGCGCATTGCATCCTAGGATCGCAAGGCATGAAAGGCAGGAAACAAAAACACAGAACCAGGGGGGGGCAACCGACCAAATGAGAGAGATGGAAGACCACTTTAAAGGAGATGGAGTTTTCAAAGCAGACTTGAATCTACCTACCGACTCCGATTGCCAGTGGCGAGGCGGTCCACAGTTTGGGTGCCACGCTAACAAAAGCCCCATCACCAAAGAGCCGCTAACCTGGGAGTTGCGAAGCAGTTTTGCAGCGTCTGGAACACTCTTCCGATATCGGGAAGCCATTGGGAGCTATGCACTTTTGAATCTCGATTGAAAAGTTATTTCTTTAGAAACTGCTCTTTGTGTTTAGTTTGTTGTCCTTCCACCCCGCACCGCACCTCCAACTCGTAACGTTTGGGCTACGTACGGTGCGAAAAAGTTCAACGTCAGCAAATGTTCACCGTCGGACTACTGGAACGAGCCAGGTGACGGACCACAGAGAGCAGAAGCAACAAAAGCAATCCTGGATTCGGGAATTATTCGGTCGTACAGTGGAACGTCGGTATAAGACCGCTTTGGTATACGTCGAATTTGGAATACGTCGTGTTTTGACGAGACAAAAAATTAACCCGTAAAAAAGTTTTTCACTATTAATCCTTTATATGCGTGGCATCGGGTGGCTAGAGTCCTCTGTCCTCTGGCTTGAGATGGCTGCCACCTATGGGTCAGATGATTGTCTGGCAGCATTAAACAATTGGTAATTAAATATTTTTTAAAATTCCCTAAACAGTAAAATTTTAGAAAAAAATTGTCACGCACAACGAGTCTGTGTGCAAAATGTCAGCTCGATTGGATCACGGGAAGTGGGTTGAAAAACGACCGAAAGATTTGCACGGTCGTAAGCAAGCAAGCACGCAAGCAAGTGAACTTAATATAAAGGATTTTTAAAAGTGGTGGCGGGGGGGAGCGACACTGACATTCGCGAATAAACGGAGAAAATTTTTAAACGGCCCGGCATTGTACACAGAAACTTTTAATCGNTTTTTTTGTTTTGGACACACGAAATAGCAAAAAAATTACACATTGGTCTACGGGCAAACGACAAACATGGACATTCCCCACGGACCGTGGTTATATACCGTGTCGCAGGCGACGCACAACCTGATCGCGCGCGGGTGCACAAAACTTGTCAGCTTTTGTTCCGTTTAACATGTTGTAGGCTTTCGCGACCAAAATCATCCATAATGTAGGTTTTTTTGGGCGGGTTAGATCGCGTAAATATAAATGTTTTGTTAAACCCGCCACCACCCGACACAGCCAAATTTGTGAGGTTTGTCACGTAAACAGAACGTGCCAATTCGCTACTAATACAGCACTATAGTGTAGTGTGTTGTGTATAGTAGTGGTGTATAGTGTAGTTTACTAGTACAGCACAATCCTCCTGTTTCGTTCCTTAAATAGAGGGGTAGATGTGATGACGTCACTTGTGAAGCCTTTCACGTGCAAAGGGGGGGGGGGATTAATGAATGCGTATAAATTACAATGGGTATCCATTGCCGGTTGGAACGAAACAGGAGGCAGATGTCTCCACAAATCTGGCTGTCGCCTGATGATGCCGGTTGTAATTACTGTCGAAATGTCGTACTCCGATTGTAAATGTTGTGGATTTTATCTCCAACACACAACCGGTGTGCTGTACTAGTATACTACACTATATACTAGTGCTGTACTAGTATACTACACTACACACTACACTATACACTAGTGCTGTACTAGTATACTACACTATACACTACACTATACACTAGTGCTGTACTAGTATACTACACTATACACTACACTATACACTAGTGCTGTACTAGTATACTACACTATACACTACACTATACACTAGTGCTGTACTAGTATACTACACTATACACTACACTATACACTACACTATACACTAGTGCGTACTAGTTACTACATTTCGATTTAAAGCTTTCGTGACTGCAGGGATTCATCTTCTTGGTTCTTTCGGTAAAGTCACGTAGAAGGGAAGTAATAAAATAATAAAAATAAAACATAATAAAACATTCTCACGTGTTTTATTATGTTTTATTTTTATTATTTTATTACTTCCTTCTACGTGTTACCGAAAGAACCAAGAAGATTCTCACTATCACTACACACACACTAGTGCTGACTAGTATACTACACTATACACTACACTATACACTACACTATACACTAGTGCTGTACTAGTAGCGAATTGGCACGTTCTGTTTACGTGACAAGCCTTAATAACTGCCCGTGTCGGTTGGTAGCGGGTTTAACGACATTTATATTTACGCGACGTAACCAAAAAAAAACGAATATTATGGAGATTTTGTTCCGTTTAACTCGTTTTCGACCCCGGGTTTTTGAATCGTACGTCATCGCGAGGCCCTCAAACGACGGCCGCTGCCAGACGGCACGCTTAGTATTAAAAATATTAACCCCTTTCCCGTTCCGAGACTGCTGGAGGTTGCAGGGTGGGTGGGTGTCCCTCACTGACGAATCTCGGAACGTGCGAGCGATTCGGCGTTAATTTTATTTGGAAATGCGCAGCAGCAGCAGCAGCGCCGCTAAAGACGTTGTTACTCGCCGCAGAGAATCGGCAGCGACACGACCGCCGCCACTCTACGCTAGCTGGTGCCAGACTGCGCCCGCACGCCCTCCCGTGTGGCCTTGTGGGAGCCTCGGTATCGATAGAGTTACTTGACTTTTCCTTCCGATTATGTTTCGATGACGTACGCTAGAATAACTGCAATGGGAAAGGGCAAAAAAAAATGTTGACATTGGAGGCCGAGATGGCTAGAAATGAGATGCGGCATTAACACTGTGCCCGAAATACTGGGTTACGTTCACATATCCGATGTTCACATACCGCCTAGAGCACCGGGATAGGTGCTTGCGATTGGCCGAGTGATAACGACCGAAGAACATTTCTTTGGTTCTTTCGGTTAAGTCACGTCTAAAGATAAAATAATAAATTAAATAATAGCATATTACGACGTTTCGATTGCAACACGAGCAATCATCATCAGGCATAAAAGAAATAGCAACAAAAATCTAACTAAAAAACTATAGACAGACATACAAGCAGACAGACATCACAAGGACACACAGAGAGAGAACATATCTAACCAAAGAATAATTCCTGCAGTCACGAAAGCTCCAAAATTAAGATCAGCCGATATGTGTTCTCTCTCTGTGTGCCGTTGTGATGTCTGTCTGCTTGTATGTCTGTCTACAGTTTTCTAGTTAGATTTTGTTGCCATTTCTTTTATGCCTGATGATGATTGCTTGTGTTGCAATCGAAACGTCGTAATATGCTATTATTTAATTATTATTTTATCTTTAGACGTGACTTAACCGAAAGAACCAAAGAATAATTCCTGCAGTCACGAAAGCTCCAAAATTAAGATTGACCGAAGAACACTTTGCCATTGCATACGACGGTTTGATTTGAGCAGCTGAACCCGAAACCACGACGCCATCGCCACCGTGCGACGTCGCCACTTGTACGTGCGCGCGTAGAACTTCTTTCGCACCGTACGTAGTCAACCCGCGCGTCTGCTCTGCTCTCGGGTCGTCGTCGACGCAACTTCACGACGGCAACTCCAAGTGAACTCTCAACATCAAATGCACGGATACGCGACTGGCCACGCTCGCCCTCACATCCGTTCTCGGGCAGGAGGCAGCGTGCGACGTGCTAAGACGCGTGGAGCGATCGCAGGGCGGAAAACGTGCAATGTCTCTGAAAACGTTTCAAGACCTGGCATTGGCGGAGGCCAAAATGACCCACAATGATTTCCTGCTCCGATGTACGTGTGTTGAGCTTCTCTCGCACCGTACGTAGCCAACCGTGATAATCGGAGGGTGGCGAGTGTGTGGGTGAGTGAGTGACTGTGTGCTAATTGTAGTATTAAAGCCGTGAAGCGGTGTTGGAAATTCCACATTCCTATGGCGGGAGAACGAGTATTAAAAAAAATCGACAAGACAGTCGACCTTACCCCACAGCAGTGTTCCTTATTCTAGCAAACCAGGCGGGACGATGGGCTGCGCGTGTTACGACAAGCGGTGAAATAGTCGTGATCACGATTTATTAAACCCCTTGGCCATTCCGGGACAGTCTGCAAGTCGCACGGCGTCCCGTTCACCGCCGAATCTCGGAACTCGCGAGCGACTCGCCGTGACTTTTACTTAGAGAGGCACAGCAGCAGCAGCGCCGTTGTTATTTTAAAAGACGTTGTCGCAGAGGACCGATTAGACACGACCGCCGCACTCTCTACGACAGCTTGGCGCCAACGCTGTGCCCACACGCCCCTCTCTCCGCGTGGCCTTGTGGGAGCCTCGGTACCGACCAAGTTATTTTATTTTGTCATCCGTTTCCGTTCCGATGACGTGCACGCACGCACGCGTACGTCAGCAAAACGGCATTTGGAAGAAAACGTGACGATGTCACGTACGTCAGCGGAACGGGAAAAAGGGTTCAAATGGGCGAGGTTGCACGCACGGTCAAACACGTGATTTACCTCCTGGACAACGATCCTCCCTTAGCACCAACGCACTCCGCTCTAAGACGCCACAAACACGACCCCAGCACGACCGCTTCCCCTCCATCGATCCTCCACCTTTTAAAACTCACCGCCCCCCTCAATTCCACCTCCCATTTGCCCCCACCACCGCGNCCCCCACCACCGNCCCCCCCCCACCGCCCCCAACCAACCCCGCTTAAACGCACGGCGCACAGCACGATCACGAGCACAACAAAGACGAACCGCCCCGCTACGCCGCTGGCCGCCCATTCGCCCGCAACTCCGAACCCACCAACCCGTCACGTCGGCTCTCCGAAGCCGAGTCCCGGTCCTTCCCCGAGCCTGCACGACGACCCAGAAGGGCGCCCTCGCAGAGGATCCTGCTGTCCGTTGCCGTCGGCGTACTGCAACTTCTACACTCCCGCGTCTACCGTCCCCCCCCCCGCTGCTGCCACTTCACCGACACCACGCGCTGACGCGGCGCCGACTGGCACGCGCGCGAGTGGCGTTGCGAGCCGCCCGTCCGGCGGTGGAGCGTCCCGAGGGCTGCACGTGTGCTCGACCTGCACACGGGTGTAAGACGGAAGCCGCAGTGCGCCGAAGTCTCCAAAATGGTTTGTGGACTGGAGGGGGGTGTTGATGTCCAAAAACGAAACGACTCGTTGCGTGTGGATCACGGGGAGAGAGGGGGAGAGAGAATATGCAAACTTCACACATACAGGCGTCGGGGTCGGGGATCGAACCCACGCCCGCTCCTGCACGTTGAACTGCTTTCGCACCGCACGTAGCCAAACCGTGCCAATGGGTGGGTGCGGGATGCTTCCGCGCGTTCTGCAACAAAAGTCAAGGGCCTCCATTGTTGCTCACGTCACGGACGAAATGTTTCCCCAGCCGCTGGTGCAGCGGTCAGACTGCCCTCACCTCCTCGATGAGCATCTGTGATTGGTAATAAAAAAACTAAGATTTAAGCTTTGTAGCTCATCGGATTCCTCCAGTCTAAACAAAGATTCTGATTCTGGAAACATGCCCGCCTCCATCCCCTCCGCTGAACCCGAAGAAACTCATCTTCCACTGACAAACAATCATCGCCATCATCATCATAATCAATATCATCAGCCATGATCAATCCACTGCTGGACGATGACCGTCCCCGCACGATCCTGCGATGTACCAACTTGCCCATCGCCCTGCGCATGATTGATAGTAGAAGTCTCCAGTGTAGCCTAAATAAAATCATTTTAATTTATACCAATACGATAGGGGTGTAGTGATGCTTTGATCCATTGCACTGCTCGCCACAAATGAACCACAATACCTTTCAAACTCCGGTCATCATCGCAGCGGCAGCGGCTTTTGACGAAGCCATCGAGCAAAGACGGTGGTGGTCACCACATCGCGCGGCGCTTTCAGATGCGCTTCTTTGGCCGTCTGGAAACGCCCTTCCTTCCAATATTCAGAAGCTGCTGGAGCTATGAAACTTGAAAATCGTCGAGATTGAAAAGTAATTTCTTTCGAAGTGCTTTTTGTGTTTAGTTCGTTGTCCTTCCATTGCACCTACGGTTAGCACGATCGGCTACGTACGGTGCGAAAGAAGTTCAACGTACATACGTACGCAATCCAATCGTACGCGCCGCATAAACCGCGGAGGCCGCTGCCATTCGCCGCGGCGTCAAAAGCCATTTTTGGAATCGGTTTTCTCCCATCGGCCGCGGCGACGATTAACCGCGGCGCGACTGCAGCCGGGGACGGCCTTGCGGCACGCGGCCCACGCCAAAGTGCTCCGTGGTTGAAGGCGCCGCCAAACCGTGGCGCGCGGCCCAACTCGACGCAACGTCTCTCCGGGAAGTCGTCTCCGCCCGGGAGAATTTGCGTCTCTCCCAAATCGCGTTTCCTCGCCGTGGAGTTTGCAGCGTCGCCGCCGCTCCCCCCCCCCCCCACCTCTCGCACCCGCCGGATCTGCGGACGAACGTGAACGTGGACGCCGGGTGTGACGAACAGGGCGGACGTTCAAATAATAAAAGCTCGGGTACTACAACGACGACGACGAGCCATCGAATACGGTTACAGGCCAGAAAGACTACAATGCGGTAAAAATAAAAAAATAACAAAAAATAGCACCACAACAAATCCAACACGGAAAACACGCGCACGCACGGACACGCGGACTTACAGATGCGCGGACACACGCACGCACGGACTTACGTGCGCACGCAAACGGACACACACGGACTCGCAGACACACACGGACACGTACTAGCTACCTAAGACAATAAATAAAAACTAAGGCACTAAGTCGAGGATGGCAGGGGAGAGTGGTGGGGGGGGGCGGATGCGAAGCTTGGACCATGCTCGCGACAGTAATAACGACGTCAAACGGGGGTTGTGTGCACGACGATTCAAATAAACCCGGGGAGATCGTGACGGAGGAGTGAGGAGCAGAGGTCGCAAACGGGTTTTGATTCCTTACCCGTACCCGGCCGCACCAGGGTCACAAAAGGGTATCCGTACCCGTCCGTACCCGTACCCTACCCTACCCGGCCGGGTAAGGGTAGGGTACGGGTATCGGGTACCCGGTTGCGATCTCTGGGATGAAGCCATGTTGCAGGCGGGTGGGTTGATTCTAGGAACTTGAATTGTGAGAAGAGACAAGACGTTGGGAAATAAGTGACAAACAGTTACTCACCAGTGACTCACGGTCTACCCGTACCCGGCCGCACCAGGGTCCGCGAACGGGTAGCCGGGTATCGGGTAGGGTACGGGTATCGGGTACCCGGTTGCGACCTCTGGTGGCGTGAGATACGAGGGAGAGAGAGCGCGAGAGTGTGGAGAGATCAAGAACCTACAGAAGCTCCAGTGATTTTATGGCCTTGCCCTCCAAATTCAAACTCCTCCTGCCTCCAGCAGAACTCACGGGTGTGGGGCCATTTGCAATGGGAGCGGTAGCGCAGCCGCACTACGAACCACCTGCGGCCCGGGTTCGATTACCGCTCACGGACAACACTGGTGACGATTATCTGAACCGGTCCGGGGTCTCCCTCTAGGTCGACTCGGCCTCAAATGAGTACCTGGTGCGTTCCGTAAACATCGACCACCGGGAGACAAAAGCGGCCGGGCTTGGCGTTGGCCACCCATCCCCTTCGTGCGCCGTGCCGGCCTTCGTAGGTGCCGCTACTCGCTAACCGCACTTGCCCCAACAGTCTGTGTACAGGATACACGGGGGGATCTTTGTCTTTGTGGAGCCCAAAAGACTCGCTACCCGGTCCAATGACATGCGACTCAACCCAACGATTCTCTACCCAGTCCCTTGACAAATCACTTCGCCAGTTGCACGACACCACGATGCCGTTACCTCGCCCACCGACTTTCTCACCAGACACCACGACATGTTTACAGGCTCAGTGACTTCTCTACCCCAGTGACTCTCTACCCAGTGGCTAACCTCCACTGTACTTTTCCCCAATCAATGTCTACTTAGCCCAATGACCGCACAGCCAAATGACTCTCTGCACAGCCCATGATGCGTTCCTAAAACCAACGATCTCTTACCATCCAAACACTCTCCACCCGGTACAATAACTGCCCACCCCAATAACTGCCTCTCCAGTCCAGCTATATGGCTCTGCGCAGACAAATGACTCTCTGATCCAATGCCGTGACGCATCCTTACCTCGATGTCCCTCTGCACAACCCCGAAAAAACTTTTCTTTGACAGGCCAATTAATTTCTGTCCACTCCCAAATCACTCTGCCCGACCCAATGACCCTCTACACCCGGTCTCGTTATGCGTCGCTTCGCCCAAACACTCTAACCCAGCGCGGCGACTCCCTCGTCCAGCCCAAGCGCACGCTGCCCGAAACCGAAGGGACAGCATGGTGTGTCCCCCGCCCCACCCCGGGAGGGCCTACGCACAACCCTCACGATCACCGCTCTCCGCGACAACGCGGGCAGCCGGGCAATCGCACCGCGGCCCCAGCGCCCTCGCCGCGACGTCCCCACCGCGGTGAAACCGGGATTCCGAAGCGGGGGAATAAAAACGGCGGCAGCGTCGTCGTCGTCGTGTGTCGACTTCATCCGCCCCCGTGCCTTCCGCCCGCGTGTGGCTACGGTGGGCCGCCCTCCTCAACGGCCGTGCCATCGCACTTCCCAAAGTTCTCTCTCGAGCGCCGCCGCCGCACCGCCAAACAGTTCGGGAACCACCCCACCCCTGCGTCCTCACCGCCTCTTCCGCCTCCGTAGGGGCCGTCCATCGCACGCGCGGCACAAGTCCCACGCGTCTCCCGGCAAACGCTCGGGCACCATCGCCAGTGCCGGCGAGGAGATGGCAGCTCCCCCCACCACCACCACCCGACCCCCGCCGCCCTTCACCGCCGCCGCCGCCCACCGGAGGACCGGACGTACTAACCAGGGCGACGCAGCCGAGCACCGTCGGCGTTGCCCGGTTACCGTTGCCGGGTTACCGTTGCCCGGTGGAGGCGAGGGAAGGGGAGGGGGGTTGCCGTGGGCGACGAGGCGGCGGGAGGAAGAGGCGACGGCGGCGTCAGTTCTGCACCCGCTGCAGGTACTGAGGTAAGGGTTGTCCTTGATGAACTTCTGGATGTACCAGCACGTGATGTGCGCCTTCAGGTCCTCCTCCACCACGAAGTCCATGGAGGCCTTGGGCCAGAGGGTGAGGCGGTGGGGTGGCGGCACGGACGGGTGGGAGGGGTGGGGTGACAAGAGGAAAGATCCACACAGATCCCCCGTGTAACCGATAACGGGCAAGTGCTCTATAAATTTACACATTTCAACTTAAAACTAAACTTTTTTTATTTTATTTGACCAGGTGAGACCCCGCGGAGCCACGTAGCTCTTTTGTCAGAAGCGACCTGGCCACGAATGACAGCTCAACGAAGTGGATTATCATCTTCTTAGGTTTTTTTGGTAAAGTCACGTAGGTAGAAAATGAAATTAAAAATAATAAAAGTTTCAGAGGCAACACAAGTCTCCGTCATCAGGTGGGACCGTCACAGCCAGATTTACTGTATCAAGCAAAAACGTCGTGATTTTTTATTGCTTCTTATTTTATTTCTATTATTACTTTTATTAATTTTAATTTCATTTTTTACCTACGTGACTTTACCGAAAAACCTAAGATCATGAATCCTTGCAGTCACGATAGCTTCAAATCTAGAATGGATTATCATCATCGCTTGGAAATTTAGAGCATGGCGATTCTAAAATGTGGAGGGAAAAAAAACGGAGGCACCAGGATAAAAATCCATGTGACCACGTGGAATGAGAGCACGCAAATTGCAAATATACAGCAGCAGCAGGCGTCAAGGTCGGGATCGAACCACGACCTCCTGTACACCAGGCGAGGTAGTTAACATCTCGCCACGGAGAGAAATGCAAACTCCAAATATACAGCAGCAGGCGTCAAGGTCGGGATCGAACCCACGACCTCCTGTGTACCAGGCGAGGTAGTTAACATCTCGCCACGAAGAAAAATGCAAACTCCAAATATACAGCAGCAGGCGTCAAGGTCGGGATCGAACCCACGACCTCCTGTGTACCAGGCGAGGTAGTTAACATCTCACCACCACGGCGGATGGCTTTCATAGTCGATACCATGACCCACGCATGGTTCACGATTAAGTTTTGGGTCAGCTTGCTGCTGGGTGAGTAAAATGTGAGAGACGTGCTGGTTTCACCGGGACAGCCGTGTAGTTTCACCGGGACAGCCGTGTGGGTTCACCGGGAGATGGAGACAGAGAGAGAGTTAAGCGCCGTTTGCCGGGGCACCTTGGCGAGCAGGCGTGCGATTCCGCGCCCGCGGTAGCCGTCCGGCACCTCGGTGTGCTGCAAGTCCACCGTCTTCTTGCCGATGTACTCGTAGAGCAGCACGGCCCGGTCACTGTAACCTGCGCGGCACAAAGGTGAAAATCCTCCCACCCACGCTCCCCCGCGTAGCCTCCACAGGCTGTTGGGGTGAGTGCTGATAGCGAGCAACTCCGAATGCAGTGTGGATGGGACGGAACAGGACCAATTTTTATTTTATTTTACCAGGTAAGGCCCCACCGAAGCGACGTGGTCACAAATGACAGCTCAACGAAGTGGATTATCATCGCGTGGAAATGCATAGCAGGGAAATACTCTCAAAGCGCGTCGATTCTTAATGCGGACGGAAAAAACGGAGGACCCGTGAGAAAAATCCACGCGGCAACGGGGAGAGAGAGAGAGAGACACGAAAACTCCTAATATACAGCGTCAGGGTCACGCACCTCCAATTGGTTACATGCGGTGCGAAAAAAGTTCAACATGCACACGCACAAAAAGTCGGGATCGAACCCACGACCTCCTGCATACCAGGCCAGGGAGTCAGCATCTCGCCACCGTGGCACCCCCTGGGTAAGAAGGTCAGTCTGGCAGACCGAGTCCTCAACAGGCGTGGCGCATTTCGATTTAAAGCTTTCGTGACTGCAGGGATTCTTCTTCTTGGTTCTTTCGGTAAAGTCACGTAGAAGGGAAATAATAAAATAAGAAAAAAAGAATGTTTATTTTATTTTATTATTTCCCTTCTACGTGACTTTACCGAAAGAACCAAGAAGAGGCAATCAAGGGGTGGAGGAATCAAGGGTGAATGTCAGAGCAAGCGTCCACGGCAGTAGCGACAGAAGAGCGCAGATCCAGGCCTATCCCTCTCGTTCTCCAGTGCCCGCCAGCTGGAGAGCACAGCAGAGGTACCAGCAGAGGTCGCAAACGGGTTTTGATTCCTTACCCATACCCGGCCGCACCAGGGTCGCAAACGACTACCCGTACCCGGCCGGGTACGGGTAGCCGTTCCCTACCCGTACCCGTACCCTACCCGAAATGAGTGACAAACAGTTACTCACCAGTGACTCACGGCCTACCCGTACCCGTACCCGGCTGCACCAGGGTCGCAACGGCTACCCGTACCCGGCCAGGTACGGGTAGCCGGGTATCGGGTAGGGTACGGGTATCGGGTACCCGGTTGCGACCTCTGGGCACCAGGCACGGCCTTTAGCCTTTGCAATCCATCCTGAGAATCCACGTTGTGCCTCGCCACCTTCACGGCGAGGAGGGATTCAAGCCACGGCGGCCACTGAACGACCTGACGATGGGGGCGGTGGGAGTGAACCTACGTTTGGCTCCGTGAGCCTTCGTCTTTGCGGGCGGAAGCCCAAGGATTCGGACAAAGACGCAGTTTGGCTGCACGAACCTTAGTTGTCTGGTGATAATTGTTTTTTACCCTTCTATCTGGCATCAAAACTGACACTTTTTTACAAGGAGTCATGTTTGCATAGACCAGAATACCTGCAGTCATAATGCAAAAAAAAAATGTGCATTGTCCTTGAAGTTGATTGGTCCACACCCGAGACAGCTTTCCTTAGAGCCTAGTCTCACATGGGTTGGACCAGATGACGCCAAAAGGCGCACAACTCAAAGACAATGTATCATCACAGTATGAGAGCTCGGGAAAGCATTTACACCATTGGAACCTCCTTTGCCAGTACCAAAATAGGGTAATTGTTTTTTTACCCTTTTATCTGGCAACAAAACTGACACATTTTTTGTAAAAAAAGGTGTCAGTTTTGATGCCAGATAAAGGGTAAAAAACAATTATCATATTTTTACTGGCAAATGAGGTTCCAATGGTACCTTGTCTGGTATACAGGAGGTCGCGGGTTCGATCCCAAGCCGACGCCTGCTGCTGTATATTTGTAGTTTGCGTGTTCTCCTCGTGTTCGCGTGCATCGTTCAAGTATGCAGACGACGAACAGAATCTTGGCGAGTACAGTACAATGTGATACGTTACGATACGTTCAATGCATGTATGATACGTAGCTTTAGCGATTTCATTTTAAGGTTACCACGATACGATACGTTCAATGCAAGTTGAAAGTTTTCACGGCAGATAGGATTGTTTCCTGAAAAATTTCTATTAAATTGCAGTTCATATAGGTAGGCTAAGAATTTACCTTGTTTTTTCTACTTTACATTTTACTGTGCAATACAGTATCGTACTTAGAAATACAGTATATAGTTTATACAGCGCAGTACTGTAAATTGCTCTTGTTTTGCTAAATTATCACCATTCTTTAAGACTCCTGGGTAGGCTAGGCCATCTTCGACTTACGATATTTTCGACTTACGATGGGTCATCGTAACGCATCTCCATCATAAGTAGAGGACTGCCTGTATTACGGTGTACTGCAGTTCTGTGTGTGGTTTGTCCAAGTTGTGTTGCCGTACCCCAGCAGAAGCCGTTGTTCGACTGCTGTGGGTAGGTACAATCAACGTCAAACACATAGTGGTGTGTACGTATGATGAACTTCTTCGAACCGTACGTAGCTAAGCGTGCTAATCAAAGTGTATAGTAGTGTAGTATATAGTAGTGTATCGTAGTGTAGTGCATCGTAGTGTATAGTAGTGTAGTGCATAGTAGTGTATAGTAGTGTAGTATATAGTAGTGTATAGTAGTGTAGTGTATAGTAGTGTAGTGTATAGTAGTGTAGTGCATAGTAGTGCATAGTAGTGTAGTGCATAGTATGCATATAGTAGTGTAGTGCATAGTAGTGTATAGTAGTGTAGTGCATAGTAGTGTATATAGTGTAGTGTAGTGTATAGTGTAGTGCATAGTAGTGTATAGTAGTGTAGTGCATAGTAGTGTATAGTAGTGTAGANATACTGTAGTGTAGTAGTGTAGTATATAGTGTATATATGTAGTGCATAGTAGTGTATAGTAGTGTAGTGCATAGTAGTGTATAGTAGTGTAGTGCATAGTAGTGTATAGTAGTGTAGTGTAGTGTATAGTAGTGTAGTATATAGTAGTGTATAGTATGTAGTGTAGTAGTGTATAGTAGTGTAGTGCATAGTAGTGTATAGTAGTGTAGTGCATAGTAGTGTATAGTGTGTAGTATATAGTAGTGTATAGTAGTGTAGTGCATAGTAGTGTATAGTAGTATAGTATATAGTAGTGTATAGTAGTGTATAGTATGTATAGTAGTATAGTATATAGTAGTGTATAGTAGTGTATAGTAGTGTAGTATATAGTAGTGTATAGTAGTGTAGTGCATAGTAGTGTATAGTAGTGTAGTGCATAGTAGTGTATAGTAGTGTAGTGCATAGTAGTGTATAGTAGTGTAGTGCATAGTAGTGTATAGTAGTGTAGTGCATAGTAGTGTATAGTAGTGTAGTGCATAGTAGTGTATAGCAGTGTAGTGCATAGTAGTGTATAGCAGTGTAGTGTATAGCAGAGGTGTGGACTCGAGTCATGTGACTTGGACTCGAGTCAGACTCGAGTCATGAATTTGATGACTTTAGACTCGACTTGGACTTGCATAACAATGACTTTGTCCCACCTCTGGTGTATAGTAGTGTAGTATATAGTAGTGTATCGTAGTGTAGTGCATAGTAGTGTATAGTAGTGTAGTATATAGTAGTGTATCGTAGTGTAGTGTATAGTAGTGTAGTGTATAGTAGTGTAGTATAGAGTAGTGTAGTGTATAGTAGTGTAGTGTATAGTGTAGTGTATAGTAGTGTAGTGTATAGAGTAGTGTCGTATAGAGTAGTGGAGTGTATAGTAGTGTATAGTAGTGTAGTGTATAGTGTAGTGTATAGTAGTGTAGTGTATAGTAGTGTAGTGTATAGAGTAGTGGAGTGTATAGTAGTGTAGTGTATAGTGTAGTGTATAGTAGTGTAGTGTATAGTAGTATAGTATAGAGTAGTGTAGTGTATAGTGCAGTGTATAGTAGTGTAGTGTATAGTGGTATAGTATAGAATAGTGTAGTGTATAGTGTAGTGTATAGTAGTGTAGTGTATAGTAGTGTAGTGTATAGTAGTGTAGTGTATAGAGTAGTGGAGTGTATAGTAGTGTAGTGTATAGTGTAGTGTATAGTAGTGTAGTGTATAGTAGTATAGTATAGAGTAGTGTAGTGTATAGTGCAGTGTATAGTAGTGTAGTGTATAGTGGTATAGTATAGAATAGTGTAGTGTATAGTGTAGTGTATAGTGTAGTGTATAGTGGTGTGTACGTGTGTTGAACTTCTTTCGCATCGTACGTAAACAACCGCGCTAATCGGAGGTACGGAAGTCGGACTAAAACAACCGAGTGACTGAATCAATGAATAGGCTCAATGAGACAAATTACTGAATTAATTACCGAAAGGATGAGTGAATAAATGTGCGAATGAACGAGTGAACGGCTGTGCGAACGGGTGACCCGTTGACCGAGTTTGACGGAATAAGTGACCGAATGACCCGGCATGACTGAAAGTCAATGAATGACTGAATGACAGAGAATGAGCGCGCAGGCCTCACCATTGAGGCGAATGAAGAACTGCCTCTTCTTGCGGTCGTGCTCAACCCTGACGAGGCTCCCGTTCTCGGCCTGCATCAGCACGTACGACGCCGCGTCCGCCATCTCCTCGTCGCCCTCCTCCTCCTCGTAGTCCCTGCAGCACAACCGCCACAACCGCAAATGTCAACCACCGAACCATGACTAACCATTCTAGATTTGAAGCTTTCGTGACTGCAAGGATTCATATTCTCATTCTTTACCGAAAAAACCTAAGAATATGACTAACCATCACAAGCACGTGCGCCGCCGCATCGGCAATCACCGCCACCGCCACGCAGCATAACATAACCGCCGTTCACCGCTAAGTGTCGGTGCCAGGCCAGGTGCACTGAGGCCGCGTGAAGTAGGCCTCGGCAAGGTAGGTAAAAGTGTAAAAACAACGAGCCCACCTTTACCTACCACAATACAATCACTCTACCCTACCTTTTACCCTTTAGCAGGTAAGGTAAAAGGTAATAAGTATAACCAGTAAAAACAAAGTTTCTCACTCTAAATCCTTTATATGCGTGGCGGCTAGAGTCCTCTCGTCCTCTGGCTTGAGATGGCTGCCACCTATGGGTCAGATGATTGCCTGCCACCATTAAGCAATTGGTAATTAAATATAATATTTTTGTCCTAAAAAGTGTAAAATTGTTGAAAAAAATTTCACGAACATTAATTGTCACGCACAACGAGTCTGTGTGGAAAATGTCAGCTCGATTGGATCACGGAAGTGGGTTCAAAAACGACCGAAAGATGTGCACGGTCCTAAGCAAGCAAGCAAGCGAACTTAATATAAAGGATTTAAAAAGCAACGAGCCGACCTTTACCCTACCCTTTACCCTTACCCGGTAAAAAGGGTAAATTACCTTATCTTGCCGAGGCCTAGCGTGAAGTGTCGAAGGCCGCTGGCAGGAGGTCACGGAACAGACCCAGCAGGTGCCATGAATTGACTGAATGAGATGGCTGGCAGATGCCACCACCTGTGCTCCCCACTGTGCCAACTCCCTGCGCTTGAGCCACCGGCACTCCGTGAGCGTCACTCCTCTGCCCTCCATTGAGTCATTCACGAGCCTCCTCCAATAACCATCATCAGCTGATACAACTCCACACTCCTCCTGCACACTCCTCCACATCCACACTCACACTCCTCACTCACACTCCTCCACACTCACACTCCTCCACACTCCACCTCCTCCACACTCACACTCCTCACTCACACTCCTCCACACTCCACCTCCTCCACACTCACACTCCTCACTCACACTCCTCCACACTCACACTCCTCACTCACACTCCTCCACACTCCACCTCCTCCACACTCACACTCCTCACTCACACTCCTCCACAATCCACCTCCTCCACACTCCACTCCTCACTCACACTCCTCCACACTCCACCTCCTCCACACTCAACTCCTCACTCCTCCTCCACACTCCACCTCCTCCACACTCACACTCCTCACTCACACTCCTCCACATCCACACTCCTCCTCCACCTCCCCTCCACATCCACACTCACACTCCTCCACACTCCACCTCCTCCACACTCACACTCCTCACTCACACTCCTCCACACTCACCCTCCACACTCACACTCCTCACTCACNCTCCTCCACACTCACACTCCTCACTCACACTCCTCCACACTCCACCTCCTCCACACTCACACTCCTCACTCACACTCCTCCACACTCCACCTCCTCCACACTCACACTCCTCACTCACACTCCTCCACACTCCACTCCTCCACACTCACACTCCTCACTCACACTCCTCCACATCCACACTCCTCCTCCACACTCCCCTCCACATCCACACTCACACTCCTCACTCACACTCCTCCACACCCACACTCCTCCTCCACACCCACACTCCTCCTCCACACTCCGCCCTCCACATCCACACTCCTACAACACAACCATCAACAACCACCACTAACCGCCAGCACACACGATCCAGTGTCCACCATTCCCCCTCCTCCTCCTCTATGCCGGAGCGCAAACACTACAACCACTATTGCCGCCATGGCCTCCACAACCATCACAACCACACAGCACAACAACCACAACCAAACAGTCACCAGAATTACCATCGACCACTCACCATCAACACCTCCATCAACTATCACCACCTACAACAACTACCACAACCAACTAAACACCACAAACCGCCACCCGCCAATAATCACCACCGCTATCAACCACTAAAAACCACAACTATTAACCATCGCTAACCACTACCTCCAACAACAATTCCCAAACGCCACCATTCACTAACCGCTACCATCATCAACAACCACCACCGCATTAAACAACCGTCATCACACACCACAATCATCTTCACCCTCAACTACATCTACCACACAACCATCTTCACCCTCAAGCTCAACCACATCTACCACACAACCATCTTCACCCTCAACGACATCTACCACACAACCATCTTCACCCCCAACTACATCTACCACACAACCATCTTCACCCTCAACAACATCTACCACACAACCATCTTCACCGTCAACCACAACTACCACACAACCATCTTCACCCTCAACAACAACTACCACACAACCATCTTCACCCCCAACTACATCTACCACACAACCATCTTCACCCCAACTACATCTACCACACAACCATCTTCACCGTCAACCACAACTACCACACAACCATCTTCACCCTCACCCACATCTACCACACAACCATCTTCACCCTCAACAACTACCACACAACCATCTTCACCCCCAACTACATCTACCACACAACCATCTTCACCGTCAACCACAACTACCACACAACCATCTTCACCCTCACCCACATCTACCACACAACCATCTTCACCCTCAACAACTACCACACAACCATCTTCACCCCCAACTACATCTACCACACAACCATCTTCACCGTCAACCACAACTACCACACAACCATCTTCACCCTCACCCACATCTACCACACAACCATCTTCACCCTCACCACATCTACCACACAACCATCTTCACCCTCACCCACATCTACCACACAACCATCTTCACCCTCACCCACATCTACCACACAACCATCTTCACCCTCACCACATCTACCACACAACCATCTTCACCCTCAACTACATCTACCACACAACCATCTTCACCCTCAACTACATCTACCACACAACCATCTTCACCCTCACCCACATCTACCACACAACCATCTTCACCCTCAACTACATCTACCACACAACCATCTTCACCCTCAACTACATCTACCACACAACCATCTTCACCCTCACCCACATCTACCACACAACCATCTTCACCCTCAACTACATCTACCACACAACCATCTTCACCCTCACCCACATCTACCACACAACCATCTTCACCCTCAACTACATCTACCACACAACCATCTTCACCCTCACACATCTACCACACACCATCTTCACCCTCACCCACATCTACCACACAACCATCTTCACCCTCAACTACATCTACCACACAACCACCTTCACCCTCAACAACATCTACCACACAACCATCTTCACCCTCAACACATCTACCACACAACCATCTTCACCCTCACCCACATCTACCACACAACCATCTTCACCCTCAACTACATCTACCACACAACCACCTTCACCCTCAACAACATCTACCACACAACCATCTTCACCCTCAACAACATCTACCACACAACCATCTTCACCCTCAACTACATCTACCACACAACCATCTTCACCCTCAACTACATCTACCACACAACCATCTTCACCCTCAACAACATCTACCACACAACCATCTTCACCCTCAACAACATTTACCACACAACCATCTTCACCCTCAACAACATTTACCACACAACCATCTTCACCCTCACCCACATCTACCACAACCATCTTCACCCCAACCACATATCCCACACAACCACCTTCACCCTCAACAACATCTACCACACAACCATCTTCACCCCAACCACATATCCCACACAACCATCTTCACCCTCAACAACATCTACCACACAACCATCTTCACCCTCACCCACATCTACCACACAACCATCTTCACCCCACCCACATCTACCACACAACCATCTTCACGCTCAACAACATCTACCACACAACCATCTTCACCCTCAACTACATCTACCACACAACCATCTTCACCCTCAACTACATCTACCACACAACCACCTTCACACTCAACAACATCTACCACACAACCATCTTCACCCCAACAACATCTACCACACAACCATCTTCACCCTCAACACATTTACCACACAACCATCTTCACCCCCAACCTCAACCACACTACCACACAACCACATCTACCACAACCATATTCACCCTCAACCACATATCCCACACAACCATCTTCATTCACCGCCACATCTACCACACAACAAAGATCCCCCCCACAGTATACCTGTAACAGACTGCCATCTTTAGCNAGTCACCTATGAACCGGCACCACACGAGGGGGTTGGCCACACCACAACCAGCACCACAACCAACCACAACCACAACAACCACACAACCACCTCACACAACNAAAACAAACTTCACCCACAACCACACCCCACACACACCATCCACGCGTCACCACCACCAACATCAACAACACAACCACTAGGCCTGCCACCACAGCCAAACCACACCACCCCACCACACCCGTACAGCCTTAACAACGTTGGGGCAAGTGCTGTTAGCGAGCGGCACCATGAACCGGAGGACGAACTCTGTCTAATCCAACAACACCATGAGCACCACCACCACCATGACCACCACCTCCACCCAACCCGGGCCACTCCCAACACCACGACCAGGATGACACCCACCTTCACGAGCACAACTGACAGAGCCCACCCAGACGTGCCTGGCCACCNGANCCGTGCCGACCACAGAGTCTGAACCAGACCCTACCCACAGNCCCAGCTCACAGACCCGTCACCACCAACCCGTGCCACCACCAACCCGTGCCGAGCCCACCAGACCCGTGCCTGGCCACCAGACCCGTGCCNAGTCCACCAGACCCGTACCGAGCTCACCAGACCCGTGCCGAGCCCACCAGACCCTACCACCAGACCCGTGCCGAGCTCACAGACCCGTGCCTNGGCCACCAGACCCGTGCCGAGCCCACCAGACCCGTGCCTAGGACCAGACCCGTGCCGAGCCCACCANACTGCCTAGGCCACCAACCCGTCAGTCCCACCGACCCGTGCCTAGGACCAACCCTGAGCCCACCACCGTCAGCCACCAACCGCCAGCCCACCACCTATCCCACGATGCCATAGATGAGGCCACCAGACCCGCGAGCTCNCAGACCGTGAGGACCAGACCCGTGCCGAGCCCACCAGACCCGTGCCTAGGCCACCAGACCCGTGCCTAGGCCACCAGACCCGTGCCGAGCTCACCAGACCCTATNCCGAGCCCACCAGACCCGTGCCGAGCTCCCAGACCCGTGCCTAGGCCACCAGACCCGTACCGAGCCCACCAGACCCGTGCCGACCCACAGACCCGTGCCGAGCCCACCAGACCCGTGCCGAGCCCACCAGACCCGTGCTGAGCCCACCAGACCCGTGCCGAGCCCACCAGACCCGACCCGTGCTCACCAGACCCGTGCCGAGCCACCAGACCCGACCCTATCCCACCAGACCCGTGCCGAGCCCACCAGACCCNATCCCACCAGACCCGTGCTCACCAGACCCGTGCCGAGCCCACCAGACCCTATCCCACCAGACCCGTGCTGAGCCCACCAGACCCGTGCCGAGCTCACCAGACCCGTGCCGAGCCCACCAGACCCGTGCCGAGCCCACCAGACCCTATCCCACCAGACCCGTGCCGAGCTCACCAGACCCGTGCCGTGCTCACCAGACCCGTGCCGAGCCCACCAGACCCTATCCCACCAGACCCGTGTTCACCAGACCCGTGCCGAGTACCCACCAGACCCTATCCCACCAGACCCGAGCTGGGCCCACCAGACCCGTGCCGAGCACCCACCAGATTCAATCCGACGAGACGAACAAACGTGACCCGGCCCCGACTCGTTCCGTCCCGCGCAGCGGAGATCCCGGGTCGACTCGGCACCACCCGATCTCGGTCCACCCAAACCCCGGGGGGGTCCGGCCCGGCCCGGCCCGTGCAGGCAGCCTCAGCAGCACGGGGCAGTGGTTGTTGTTGTTGTTGGTGTGGTGACGATGATGATGATGAAGACGCAGGGCCGGTGTGGCTTGTGTGCGTCGCGTTCAGCTGTCTTAGTTCGCGGCTGGACGAACAAAGCCGTGATGATGATGATGATCCTTCTTTTCTCTCCTCCTTCTCTCTTCCTTCTCCTCCTCCTCCCGTCCCGCGTATCTCGTCCTCTCCGCCTCCTCCTCCTCCCTCCTCTTCCTCCCGTCTCGCGTCGTCCTCCTCTCTCTCCTCTAGTCGTCCTCTTCGTCGTCCCGGGCTGGGCGACTCAGCGGGGACAGCGGCGGTGATCAGCTGGAGGACCACGTGACCGGGCCCGGGCGAAACCATTACGGAGGGGGGAGGCGTGGTGATTGAGTTTAAACGCCCCGTAATTAAGGTAATTAATATAAATGTGTTACATATTTACATATTAAATACAAGTAAGTTTATATATATCCATAAATGTCCCTTCACGTAAAAAAACATTTTTTTTCACGTAAACCATCAGCCACACTGGCTCCCTCGTTGCAGAGCTGAAGTTTTAATTGAAAGTTTCGTGACTTGCAGGGATTCATATTCTTGGTTCTTTCGGTAAAGTCATCACGTAGAAGGGAAATAATAAAATAATAAAAATATTAAACAATACAAATTCTCACGACGTTTCGACTGCAACACAAGCAATCATCATCAAGGTGTGAAATCCACAGCAAATTTTCTCATCATCAGGTGTGAAATCCACAGCAAATTGTCTTGCTGTGGATTTCCCACCTGATGATGATTGCTTGTGTTGCAGTCGAAACGTCGTGAGAATTTTATTGTTTTATAATTTATTGTTTAATTTTTTTTCCCTTCTACGTGACTTTACCGAAAGAACCAAGAATATAATGTTGAAGTTCTTCAGCGCCGATTGGTTCAGCACGAGCACAAACCCACATTGTCTCAGCACATCAATCAAGCGGAACTCCGAGCCGGCTTTGACATTAAGTGTCTCATCGGCAGCCTTGAACCAAAGCACCGACGTTTTGAAAATAACATTTTGTTTCCTCCCTTATCGTAAATATTCTTTTTTTTTTCAAAAAAATATCACCGTAGCGCAAAGATTGGTGCTTGGATACAAATCATCACATTTGCAAAATGTGATGATTTGTATCTGAGATCCTTATCCGCATATCGACAGTTCAAATTATCACATGCAATTGTATCGAGGGACTATTTTGTGTTGTCTTGGTGTGGTCTGGGACTATTTTGTTGTTGTTGTTGTTTTTCCGCCTTGCCCAAGCTTGCATTTAGTGTTGAAACATCGGCAGGAATTTCTTGACTTGCAGTTCGGAATTGTATACATTTGTTGTTTTTATAAATGTTTCGTCATTTCTTGCCTCTTTCTCTATTGTGCACTACTATCGGGGNTTTTTCTATGTGTTTGTTGTTGTAACTTGCTGACCCCGTGCCCCTGATGGGTCAAAGTTCAACACAAAACGACAAAAAATAATCATTACTGAAAGGGTAATGTGGCGGGGGGGGGGGGTTCATCCAGTAGTGGATAGATCATGGACGATGTTGATGATGTGGAGCAGGATGTTTGGGTCTCAAATGTAATGCTTATTCTGGACATCCACATTGCCTACGGTGGCTATAAGATGTTAACTGCTTCGCCTGGTATGCAGGTGGTCGTGGGTTCCATCCCGACTGATGACTGCTGCGTATTTAGAGTTTGCGTGTCTCTCTCTCATAATCATCACGGTGGCTAGGAGATGTCAACTACCTCGCCTGGTATACAGGAGGTCGTGGGTTCCACCCGACTGACGCTGCTGCTGCGTATTTGTAGTTTGCGTGTCTCTCATCATCATCACGGTGGCTAGATGTTAACTACCTCGCCTGGTATACAGGAGGTCGTGGGTTCTATCCGACCCTGACGCCTGCTGCTGTATATTTGGAGTTTGCGTGTCTCTCATCATCATCACGGTGGCTAGGAGATGTTAACTACCTCGCCTGGTATACAGGAGGTCGTGGTTCTATCCTGACCCTGACGCCTGCTGCTGCTGTATATTTGGAGTTTGTGTGTCTCTCTCTCTTCCGTGGTCACGTGGATTTTTCTCGGGCTCAAGTTTTTCCGTCCACATTTAGAATCAACGTACAATTTGTATGTATTTGATTGCTCTACATTTCCACGTAATGATGATGATGATCCACTCCGTTCTGATTAGATTTCTGATAGCCAGATCGCTTCTGAAAAAGAGCGTTATAGCTCAGTGGGGCCTTAAATGGTAAATTAAAAAGTTTAGTCGAGTCGGAGGCAACGTTAATTAAGAATGTAAAAAATATATTTATAAAGAATGCACATTACGATCAGTTACACAACATTAGGGGCCGTCCATAAATGACGTCAAGCGATTTTGTACGATTTTTGACCCGCCCCCCTCGTCACACAAAGTCAGACCCCCTCAAATATGACGTCACAAAGCTTTGCCCCCCCCAAAAAATAAAACATGCTTCAAATCGCTTTAAACTATTGTCATTGCAGTGCGTATTTAATGTGCCGCTGCTCTCTGATGTTGTAGGAGAAAAATTATCAAAAGTCTATTTAATCAAGTAGAACGTGTTGTCTATATTTATTTAAAGTTGCGCATTTTGATGTGACGTAACTTGTCTCACCCCCCCCCCTCGTCACACATCGTCACAAATGTCTGACCCCCCAGGTGCGTGACGTCATTTATGGACGGCCCCTTATTAATCGATGTAACTTATGATTGACTGTAAACACAATGACGTCACGTAACATTATTTAAATTGATAACAGCAATTTCATTCTTTAGATCTTTAATTACAATAAACACGATGACGTCACGTAACATATTTAAACTGGTAACAGCAATTTAATTCTTTAGATCTTTAATTCCAATAAACACGATGACGTCACGTAACACATTTAAACTGGTAACAGCAATTTAATTATTTAGATCTTTAATTCCAATAGTGTGCATTTGTTTCGTGTACATTTAAAATGAGAACAGGGGTAGAACAAAATATCGATAGAGCCAATAATCACGATATTGACACAAAACGAATAATTATCGTGGTAATATCGTACGATATATGCTGGGGAAGTCGGGCCGAGGAGAGGGCAGGTAAGTGATATCCACAGCGAGTGAGGATCTTGACGTGGTGTGCCGAGTTCAATACCAGCTCGCCTGGCCGGAAGACCAGCTGGAATTGAACCTGGGCGAGACCATTGTGGCAGTCGGGGCAGGGGGGGGCCGATTGTGTTTGTGTTTATATNTTTTTTTGGACGAGACATTTGTGCAGGCGTGGGGGGGGGCAAGTGGAGTCATCCACAGCGAGTGAGTGCTCTTGGCGTTGTGTGCCGGGTTCAATTCCAGCTCGCCTGGCCGGACCAGACCAGCTGGAATTGAACCCTGGGGGAAACCATTGTGGCAGTAGCGACAGGGGGGGGGGGTTGTGTTTACATTTATTTTTTGGACGAGACCATTTGTGCAGGCGTGGGGGGGGGTAAGTGACACCCGCAGCGAGTGAGGACACTTGACGTTGTGTGCCGGATTTACTTCCAGCTCACCGAGCCAGACCAGACCAGCTGGAATTGAACCTGGGCGAGACCATTGTGGCTGTAGCGAAANGGGGGTTTTATTAAGTTTTGATTTGAAGTTTTCGTGACTGCAGGAATCCGTACGCTTTGGTTCTTTCGGTAAAGTCACGTGGGTATAAATTTTTAATATTGTTTTTTAAATGTTATACTTAGGTGACTTTACCGAAAGAGCCAAAGAGTATTGATTAAGTTTGTTTACATTTAGTTTTGGGACGAGACCATTTGTGCAGGCCTGGTTTAGGGGTTGAAGCTTAAATGTTAAGATTTATTGTTCCCGGGACGGGGATCTTTGATGCAGATACAGATCAGAATCAGATCATAATGTTTATTTTTATTGAATGAATACGATTAGCTATAAAGTTATTTTTCAAAGGTGTCCAGTAAGGGCGGGTCAGAACGTTCCAACAAAAATATAACACACGATAAGAGTGCAAAGTTTGGGAAAAGTAAAGAAATCACTTTAAAAATATATACAAATAAATGTAAACTAATATTTTTTAACTTACTGAGCTATTAACTTTTTTCAGAAGTGACCTGGCCACAAATGATAGCTCAACAAAGTGGTTTATCACGTGAAAATTACCAGAAGCAAATTAATGTAATCTAAATGCACGTTTCTACTATACGATAGGGGGGGGGGGGGGGGTTGAGTTTAAATAACACATTCCTGCGGAGGGAGCTGGTAGGAACGTTGGGTTGCTCGGTCAATGGCCAGGGTCAACGGCGGCGTGGNGTTTCCGCAAATATGGCCAATTGGGAGGGCGGGCACAAGCCGGCGTGAGTAGGTTAAACGTTGAGTTTTATAAGGGCACCACGGGGTGACCAGCCCTCCCCACCCAGCCCCACCCTCCCCCCCCACTCAGCCCCACCCTNCCACCCCACCCAGCCCCCCCCACCAGCCCCTCCCACCCCACCCTCCCACCCAGNCCCTCCCCTCCCCCACCCACCTCCCACCCAGCCCCTCCCCCCCCCCCTCCCCACCAGCCCCTCCCTGCACGACGGACACAATAATCCCATGTGGGCTGGTGTAACCAGGAGGTTCCTACCAGTATTAAGATCTGTGGTTGGGGCTGTACTATTATGCTTTGGACGAGACCATCATACAAGCAAAGTGAATGAGGGGAGGGGGGGGCAATGGTTAAAGAGTTTTGATTGAATGGATTAACTAATTTATTGATGAGCTAAATCAGGGGAATCGACGGGTTTATTTGAATGGTTGAGGTAGATGTTGAATTAATGTAGTGTTTNAAAATAAGTACCGTGTCGCCTTCATCCAAATGGTGGGGTGGTGTGGGTGTTAATGGGACGCGACCAATTGCGTCAGTGAATGGGGGTGTTTCGCTCGCAGTGGTCGTGCCAATGCTTGGCAGAGAACGACAATGGAGCTCATTCATTCACTCCTTCGTTCTATTAATAGCTTTAATTCGCGCACGGTGCAGCAGATGGGCTGCGTGCTATTGCTGGCACGCAACGCGTGACAACAATGGTATATTTATAGCGTTTTAGGGGCCGTCCATAAATGACGTCACGCACCTGGGGGGGGGGGGGTCAGACATTTGTGACGATGTGTGACGAGGGGGGTGAGAAATGTGACGTCACATCAAAATGCGCAACTTTAAATATAGACAACACGTTCTACTTAATTAAATAGACTTTTTAATAAATGTTTTATCCTACAACATCAGAGTGCAGCGCCACATTAAATACGCACTACAATGACAATAGTTTAAAGCGATTTGAAGCATGTTTTATTTTNGGGGGGTNGGGCAGAGCTTTGTGACGTCATATTTGAGGGGGGGGGGTCTGACTTTTTGTGACGTCGTGTGACGANCGGGGGGGGGGGGTCAAAAATCGTCCAAATTTGCGTGACGTCATTTAGGGACGGCCCCATAAAACGTCAACAGAGATTCACGTTGTTAGATTTCAGTATCAAATAACTANTTTTAAAGGCAGCTGGAGAATATGCTCTCGTTTCAGAAGCGACCTGGCCACAATTAATCGTCANCTAAGTGGCTCATGATCTAAAAGCTTCTGTGCAGGTCATCTTCTTGGTTCTTTCGGTAAAGTCCGTGAAGGAAATAATAAATATTTTTTTATGTTTATTTTAATTATTTTATTATTTTTCTACGTGACTTTACCGAAAGAACAAAGAAGTGGCTAATGATCGTCNTGTGGACATTTAGAGCAAATAAATATTCTAAACGCACGTTTCTAAATGTGGTGGAGGGGTGATGATGATGATGAGAGACACGCAAATTCCAAATATACAGCAGCAGGCGTCAGGGTCGGGATGGAACCCACGACGTCCTGTATACCAGGCGAGGTAGTTAACATCTCCTAGCCACCGTGATGATGATGAGAGACACGCAAATTCCAAATATACAGCAGCAGGCGTCAGGGTCGGGATGGAACCCACGACGTCCTGTATACCAGGCGAGGTAGTTAACATCTCCTAGCCACGATGATGAGAGACACGCAAATTCCAAATATACAGCAGCAGCAGGCATCGTCAGGGTCGGGATGGAACCCACGACCTCCTGTACACCAGGCGAGGTAGTTAACATCTCCTAGCCACCGTGGCGTATCAACATGCAATGGGTGCGTCAGTGTGTGTTTTTGACCATTGAAATTGCCGCGTATTTCGCTCACTTGCTCGTACCACGAACAAAAACGTATCGAGCACCACGACGGGACAGACAAACGCACAGATTTTGTAAACGCACACGAGAATGGCCATGCGGATAACGGTTTTACAAACGCGTCACGCGCGAACGCGTGCGCCGGTTGACCTCGCGGCGTCCCGTAATAGGGGTGGAGGGTGGGGGGGAGTGGGGCAGGGGCGTGGCTTAGAAGGTGGTGGGGGGGCGACCACTCGCCCGTGCCCTTGCGCCAAGGTAAACACGCGGCGGCCATGTTGCTACGGGATGTGAGTGGGGGTAGAGTGTGTGTGACGTCACGCGAGCACTCCACACAGGGGGCGGCTGTCCCTTACAAAGATGGCCCCTCCACTTCCCGCGCGTGACGTCACAACCGAAGCACCGCCCCCTCCCCCGAACGCCTCAGGCGCTCCGCCCGTGTGAGTCCGCGCCGACGAGATGGCGGCCCTGGAGGCAGCGAGGTGAGTTGCCAGACGTTACTTCTCCACCTCATCGTCCTCCCCTCACCACCTCCACCTCCTGCTCGCTCACACGGCGACCGCGTGTGGGTTCAGTGCCGCAGCCGCCCGCTTCGCCATTCGAGGTGGTGGTGGTGGCGGGGAGAGACGCGTCCTTGCGGTGAACGCCATTACAAGGGGTGGTGGGGTGGTAGTGGTGGTGGTGGTGGAGGTTGATGGTTGAGTTGTTGACGCTGCTACCGTGGAGGAGAGAGAGGAGGAGGGGGGTAGTAGTGGTAGTTAGTGGTGGAGGTTGGTGGTGGAGTTGTTGACGCTGCTACCGTGGAGGAGAGAGAGGGGAGGTAGTAGTGGTGGTTGGTGGTGGTGGAGGTTGATGGTGGAGTTGTTGACCCTGCTACCGTGGAGGAGAGAGAGGGGAGGTAGTAGTGGTGGTTGGTGGTGGTGGAGGTTGATGGTGGAGTTGTTGACCTGCTACCGTGGAGGAGAGAGAGGGGAGGTAGTAGTGGTGGTTGGTGGTGGTGGAGGTTGATGGTGGAGTTGTTGACCCTGCTACCGTGGAGGAGAGAGAGGGGGAGGTAGTAGGGTGGTGGAGGTTGGTTTCCCTGCTACCGAGGAGAGAGAGGGGGAGGTAGTAGGGGTTGGTGGTGGTGGAGGTTGGTTGGAGTTTGCGTGGAGGAGAGAGAGAGGTAGTAGGTTGGGGTGGATTGGTGGTGGAGTTCCCTACCGTGGAGAGAGAGAGGGGGGGTAGTAGTGGTTTGGTGGTGGTGGTGGTGGAGTGACGCTGCTACCGTGGAGGAGAGAGAGAGGGGGGAGCATGGAGCCGCTGGTTTCCCCGCTCTGACCGCGTCCCCGAGGGGTTCACGGGAACGCGGCGGGGTCGCTTCGGGCGGGACGAGCAAGAGCTCTCAGATCGGCCTCGACTGCCTGCAATTCCATCACCACAGGCACGGCCGCCTCGTTCGTCTCCCATTGGTCGCGGCGGCGCCTCGCCAATGGAAGCGAAACGGGCGCGCGTTGCTTATCCGCGCTATGGGGGCCTTCCCCACCCCCCCTACCCTCGGCCGTTCTGTTTGCGGTTCGTTGTCNGTCGTGGTCTATCCACCTGGATGGGCCCCCCACACACCACCATCACCANCACAGCCACCAATCTCAGCCACCACCAACACCGCAATCCCAGCGCAGCCACAACCGCCGCCGCCACCATCCATCACTACCGCCACCAACACCAACACCACCACCACCACCACAGCCACCACCGCAGCCGCCGCCACCACCAACACCGCAGCCACCACACAGCCGCCACCACCAACGCCACCCACCACCAGCCACCACCGCCGCCACCCCCACCACAACCACCACAGCCACCACCACCAAACGCCACAACCACCACCACCAACCACCACCCGACAAAGCTCCTTAACCCACGCCGCTACACGCGCGCCCTGCACAAAGTCTTCCCCACCCCCACCCCCTTCTGCTGCTGCTGCTTACCAGTCGTGACGATGTAAACAAGTGGTTGCACAACTTTGTAAATCGCTCCCGTCCATCGGTCAGACTCAATCGATCCACTGCTGGATGAGACCTCCCTCCGCCAGCACCCCCGAACTCCACGAAACGTCGTCTGCCCCCCCCCCCCACCCCACGAATGGTCATTCACTGAATCCGTCACCCCCTCTGAACGCGTTCTGTCCTTCGGGGGCTGTTGTACCCTGTCCATTGCCCATTGCCCCATCATCATCATCCTTTCTAAGCCCATTGCGTGCTCCCCCCCACCCCCTTCATTGAATAAAGCCCACGTTGACTTGAATTCAGTGTTGCGAACGGTGATTATACAACGTTTAAATATCGACCGCGATTACACAACGCGTAAAACTATCTACGGCTGTCCCCTACAGCCAAGCCGGTCCACGCTTATCCGCGACCGCCTTTCGCATGCGAGCGATTTGACACTCTCACTCAGCCTTTCACTTTCTCGCTCTTACTTTCTCTCACTCTTTCTCACTCACTCTGTCTCACTCACTCTGTGTCACTCACTCTGTCTCACTCACTCTGTCTCACTCTGTCTCACTCCGTCTCACTCACTCTCTCACTCACTCACTCTCTTACTCTCTCACTCACTCTCTCTCTCACTCTCTCACTCACTCTCTCACTCACTCTCTTACTCTCTCACTCACTCTCTCACTCTCTCACTCACTCTCTTACTCTCTCACTCTCTCTCTCACTCTCTCACTCACTCTCTACTTTCTCTCACTCACTCTCTCACTCACTCTCTCACTCACTCTCTCTTACTTTCTCTCACTCACTCTCTCACTCTTTCTCACTCTCTCTCACTTTCCATCACTCTCTCACTCACTCTCTCACTCACTCTCTCACTCACTCTCTGTTACTTTCTCTCACTCTCTGTTACTTTCTCTCACTCTCTCACTCACTCTCTCTTACTTTCTCTCACTCACTCTCTCACTCACTCTCTCTCACTCACTCTCTCACTCACTCTCTCACTCACTCTCTCACTCACTCTCTCTTACTTTCTCTCACTCACTCTCTCACTCACTCTCTCACTCACTCTCTCTTACTTTCTCTCACTCACTCTCTCACTCACTCTCTCACTCACTCTCTCTCACTCACTCTCTCACTCTCTCTCTCACTCTCTCTCACTCTCTCTAATTTCTCACTCTCTCTCACTCACTCTCTTCACTCACTCTCTCACTCACTCTCTCACTCACTCTCTCACTCACTCTCTCTACTTCTCTCACTCACTCTCTCACTCACTCTCTCACTCACTCTCTCACTCACTCTCTCACTCACTCTCTCACTCTCTCACTCACTCTCTCACTCACTCTCTCACTCACTCTCTCACTCACTCTCTCACTCACTCTCTCACTCACTCTCTCACTCACTCTCACTCACTCACTCACTCTCTCTCTCACACTCTCACTCACTCTGTCTCACTCACTATCACTCACTCTGTCTCACTCACTTTCACTCACTCTCTCTCACTTTCCATCACTCTCTCTCACACTCTCTCACTCTCTCTCGCGCTCTAAGTTTTAAAAAGCGCACCGCTGCCAAATTAATGCGATTTTCTCGGGAGATTTAATTCGTCGTCCACACTTCTTCTTACATTGCCGCCCGTGTCGCTCGTTCTTGCCCGTGGGGTTGTGGTGGAAGTGCAGTGCGGGGCCTGTAGCATGGTGTTATAAAGGGGCCCGAAATAAAACACGTAATATTAAACGACCAATTTTTTACTTGCATAGTAAAGTATTGTATTTTTCATTTGCTTAGAGCCAGAAAATACGACAAATCGCTAACCTTAAACACCCAGTCGTTCATAACAGTTGAAGGCGGTATAGTACTATAGTAATAGAGCAAGTGCAGAATCACTGAACCGGAATTGATAGCTTGAAAGCATTTAGCGCGGGCCCTTGAAAGTGCCGTGGCCCGTAGCATATGTAGCTACTTTTGCTACTACGATAATCTGGCATTGGCCCAGTGCTTTGCGACACGTGGATTTCACCCCCTGCTGCCACTGACCGTCGGGGGCTGCATCGCCCGCACGGCCTCGCAAGCCGTCCACCCAGGGACGCAACTATCCCCACCCAGGGGCTCGCTCTGCTCAGCTTTTGAGATCTGGCGAGGTCTGGGACCCCCTCCGAGTGAGTTGGTCTCGTAGTCCACGAAAAGCTGTTTGTTGTACAATGTAATTGCAAGGAACGGCGTCTGTGCACAAAGTTGCGAAGGTCAAAGGGTCGTCATTGTCAAGTCCAGTGGTCCGATCACAGCTGCTGCCCCCCCCCCCATTCACCACCCCTCATCTCTTTCGTCTGCTACATATCACCCAACTGTTGCACGGTCAACGCGTATCCACGCCCCATGGTCCACTCGGTCTCGTCACCACCGCCGTCTGACACATTTCGGCTTTGCCTTGGTTGCCAAACTCTGGGTGACACTCCAATGCCTGGGCGCCGCAGTGGCGAGGAGATGTTAACTCCCTCGCCTGGTATACAGGAGGTCGTGGGTTCGATACCGACCCTCACGCCTGCTGTATATTTGGAGTTTGCGTGTCTCTCTCCGTGGTGAGATGTTAACTACCTCGCCGGTATACAGGAGGTCGTGGGTTCGATCCGACCCTCACGCCTGCTGTATATTTGGAGTTTGTGTGTCTCTCTCCGTGGTGAGATGTTAACTACCTTGCCGGTATACAGGAGGTCGGTTCGATCCGACCCTCACGCCTGCTGCTGCTGCTGCTGTATATTTGTGCGTGTCTCTCTCCCCGTGGTCGTGTGGATTTTTCTCCGGGTCCTCGGTTTTTCCCTCCACATTTAGAATCATCGTAACGCCTTGGCTGTTATCAATTTCCCGTGAAAGCACTTCGTTGAGCTATCACTTGGCCAGGTCGCTGCTGAAAATCAGCTAATAGCTCGGTGGGGCTTGCCTGGTAAAATNAAAAAAAAATACTTTAGTTGAATTCACCCTCCTGCATCCTGCATACTCGTCCCATCCACCGCAGCCTCCCCACTCACCTCGGGTCACTCTTGCAAATGAGGTTATCCTGGTCCCATTGTGATTCTCACCTGGTTAAAACCACATTTTTTTTACTTGACTTAACACTTTCATGCCAACCTCCCAAGTTGCCAACTCTTGTCATCCACCTGCCCTGCACACGTGTCCCCACTCCTCAAGGCAAGGGCACACCCATGTCATTATACGACACTTAAAGGTTAACCAAAGCGCGTACGGCGTACTAACTGTCCGATTAATACTCGTAAACCACCGTGGGCTTTGCCCCGCCGTTCGAAGGCTTTTGCATCGGACTCGGATCGCCGATGATGAGGGTCATATGTTTGGTAAGTGTTTAGCACGAGACTTTTAAGCCGCCCGTAACTTAAGGCTGACCCTGCCCTGCGAGTAATATTGCCTCAAATCAGTTCGAAGAAGCTCAGGAAATAACTACATTTGTAACCTACATCGGCTCTTTCAACCTTCCAGCACATTTAGAATTTACGTAAGTCTCTTCTATGCTGGACGGACTATCAGTGGATGGAAGTATCGGCTTAGACATTTCCCAATACAGGCAGTCCTCTACTTACGATGGAGATGCGTTACGACGACCCCATCGTAAGTCAAAAATATCGTAAGTCGAAGATGGCCTAGCCTACCCAGGAGTCTAAAAGAATGGTGATAATCTTCTTGGTTCTTTCGGTAAAATCACGTAGAAGGGAAGTAATAAAATAATAAAAATAAAACATAATAAAATAATTCTCACAACGTTTCGGCCACAACGCAAGCAGCCGTCCTCATGTGAAGAATGAAACACCACCAAGCTTGGAGCGTATTTTAAGCTGGGTTGGAGGGGGAAGATTAGCGCCTTGACAAAATAATTTGCATATCAAGAGGAATTTAGCATATTTATGGGAAATGCGTAGGAGGTGGGGGGGCATTTCCCATAAATATGCAAAATTCCTATTGATATGCAAATTCTTTTGTCAAGGCGCTCTTCTTCCCCCTCCAACCCAGCTTAAATATACGTTCCAAGTTTGGTGGTGTTTCATTCTTCACCGAGGACGGCTGCTTGCGTTGTGGCCGAAACGTCGTGAGAATTATTTTATGTTTTATTTTTATTATTTATTACTTCCCTTCTACGTGACTTTACCGAAAGAACCAAGAAGATGAATCCCTGCAGTCACGAAAGCTTTAAATCGGAATGGTGATAATTTAGTGAAACGGAGCAATTTACGGTACCGCGCTGTGTAAACTATATACTGTATGTATTTATTAATTACAATACTGTATTGCACAGTAAAATGTAAAGTAAAAAAACAAGGTAAATTTTTAGCCTACCTATATGAACTGCAATTTAATAGAAAGTTTTTTCAGGAAACAATCCTATCTGCTATAAAACTTTTAACATGCATTTTGTCGCTATCGCCATCGTAAGATCAAAATATCCTAAGTCGGACCATCGTAACTCGGGGACTATCTATACTGTACTTTGCAGTAACCTACCAACAAGGCAGCAAGCACGTTGCACAATTGTACATGACAAGGGCACGTGGCTTCACTAGATCAAGTCTGAGCATTATCTTTTCCATGCTTTTGTGCCCCATTTTATATGCCCCTGCCATTTATATACACAGTATACAAAGATAAAGAACCCCCCCCCCCCCCGTGTAGCCATGCAACTGTTGGGGCAAGTGCTGTTAGCGAGCAGGGCATTAAGCCCGGCACTGGGCATGAAGGGCGGTGGTGGTGTGTTGTGGCCAGAACCACACCCAGGCACCCCAAGTGATTGATTTCTCTCGCTCAGGCTATAATGCCACCGTGCTGTCAGCGAAATGAATGGAAGTTTTCACCACCAGTGTTGGTAGAATTGACTCCTTTAAAGCATCGGCTGGCTCTCGCCATGGCAGTGTGGAATTTCCACCACAGGGTCTGGCTCACCGTGCGTATTTCCACGCGGTGATTAGCCCGCTTCGTTGAGCTGTCATTTGCGACAGCCATGAGCTTCTGAAAAATAAGATGGGGCTTATCCGGTGAAATAAAACATGATTGATAGTTTAGTTTCACTGAGCAGGGAGAGCGAATTTGAGCGTTTAAACCTCCGCAGCCAAGTTGGGGGTTCGTGACGTGGCCGTGGGTGCCCTCGCCGTTTGTCCTCCGCGCCTTCATTTCGCAGAGGAGGCCACGCGGCGTCGCTTGCAGAGAGAGAGGGGGGGGGGCCTGTGGGTGCCGAGCGATCCGTGAGCGGCACGACTGCGTTGTCACAGCGCACGTACAAACGACGCGTCGATTAATGCGTTGACGTTGAATCCCCACACTCGCCCGTCACGCGTGTTGAGTCAAAGTGTTATTCGCAATTTGTGCAAATTAACACGTGGAGGATATGCCCCTGTTTGCGTTGATAACTATGGAAGGTTGTCTTCGGAGGGTATAATCGTCGCCGAGTCTCCAGGCACCATTGTTTAGGAGGGTCCTGCATTTGCACGTTGGGCCCGATTTCATTCGTTTGGTGGCTAATGGAGTGGACGAAGCTGTGCAAACAAGACGGTAAAACAAATCAAGACCGAATAATAATTCGTTCTGGTATTCGCATCGAGACCCTCCAGTCGTGACGGTTCATGTGATCGCTGTTGGTTGGCGGTGGTTAGTGCGTCACGGTGGCTAGGAGATGTTAACTACCTCGCCTGGTGTGCAGGAGGTCGTGGGTTNGATCCGACCCTGACGCCTGCTGCTGTATATTTGGAGTTTGCGGAAGTCTTCCTCCCATGGTCGCGTGAATTTTTCTCTGGGTCCTCCAATTTTTTCCGCTCCGCTATAAATTTCCACGTCATTATAAGCCACTTGTTTGAGCTGTCGTTTGTGATCGCCAAGTCGTCACTGAAAAAATAGCTCTATAGCTCAGTGGGGCCTTACCTGGTAAAGTAAAAAAATCGTTTAGTTTTAGCGCAAGGTTGCATTCATTGTAACTTGCCCAATTGCCACGCTTCTAGCCTGCACCGGAGCGGCGGAGAGTGACGGCACCACGGCGTCCACAAGGCCGCCGAAAGCCAATGCTCTCCTTGCTCCACCTCCTCCCGGCACGTCCCCTGTCTACCCCCCCCTCGCCCCAACCCCATCGCCCCATCGCCGCCCCACCCGCCCATCCCCGGCAGCGCGCCTCTGTCGCCGCTGGAGTGCCACATCATCCACGAGGTGTACGACAGCGAGTACGCGCAGGAGCAGTTCGAGCTGGAGCTTGAGCGCGCGCTCGAGTCGCAGTTCAAGTACATCGTGGTGGAGCCGGCTCGGCTCGGCGACGAGACGGCCCGCTGGATCGCCGTCGGCAACTGCCTGCACAAGACGGCCGTGCTGGCGGGCGCCTCCTGCCTGCTCAGCCCCTTCCTGCTGCCGGCGCCGCACGCCCACCTGCTCAGCCTGCCGGCGGGGCTTCTGTCGGCGAGCTGCGCGGCGCTCTACGGCGTCTCGTGGCAATTCGACCCGTGCTGCAAGTACCAGGTGCAGTACGAGGCGCGCGAGCTGGCGCGCCTGCCGCTGCACACGCTGCGCTCCGCCTCGCCCGTCGTGCTCGTGCGCAAGGACGACACGTACCGCAAGCGGCTGCACAACACGCTGGCGCTCGCCTCCCTCCTCTACTGCGTGCACAAGGTGTGGGAGCTCTACCTGCAGTGANGGGGGGGGGCTCCGGGTTTGGGTGGAGGGGGGCGGTGGTGCCACCTGGCTGGGGTGGGAAAGGGGGGAGGGAGTGGGCAAGGGAAGATCCTCGCCAATTTCCCGCCCACTCGCTCACCACCCGCCCACTCACCGCCCGCCCGCTTTCCTGGTCACCCGCCCACCTGGTCGCCTGCCCGCCCGCCCGCCGCAGCACAGACTTGTTAAGACCGTGGCCACCGGCCTCGGGGTGCAGGAAGGGCAGACGTGTGAGTGTGTGCGTGTGTGCGTGTGTGCGCGTATGTATGTGTGCGTGTGTGTGTGTACGTTCGCCGGGTCACAAGCGGCGCGTGGGCCGTGACCCCCCCCCAACGCAACTGGGAACAGTCGGACAAGGTCCTGACGTGCGCGTCGGTTGAGCCGCAGAGCCCAGGATTTGCGTCGTCGTCGTCGCTACGAGAGTGGAAGTCCGCCTCCTCCTCCTCCTCGGCTGCTGCTGCAGCAGCCTTGGCCCGGCGGGCAGGGGTGAGTGTAGAGGGAGCCCTGGTGATTATAATAGTGTATTATAATAATCGCAAGCAAAGCCGCACCCTGAATGTGTAGGAGGGAAACAAAACAATAAATTGCAGTAACCATGCGAGATGTTATTTATTTGTTTGCTCCGAATGATGATGACGATGATTATGTAGATCGGCAGTCGGTCGTGTTCCTGTGTAGCTGCTTCGTCGTCACCTCTGCCCCGGGGCGGCGGTGGGGGGGGCAAGAGCTCTTGAGCGTCGCGCGAATAGCGCCGACGGTGGCGCCCGCCCGCCCACCTCGTGGCCTGCCTGGGGCCAGACGGATCCCCGCATCCGTTGCGGCCGCGCGCCATTGGATCATGCACGTGGTCCTGCCCCCCCCGCCCTGCCCAGTTACGCGCTCGCGAGGTGACGCTCAAAATGGGGGTTGGGGCGTGGATGAGGGCCCCCCTCCCCATCCACCTGTGTGGTTTGGGTTGGGCAGCCTCCCCTGGGGGTAACGTCTCGTCTGCGGCGCTTGTGACGCGCGCGTTCCTTGGCTCGGGAAGGAGAGGGCGTTCGTGTCGTTGCTACCGTTGGGAGGATGCTGTCGCGTAGGTTTTTTCGCGGCACAGCCTCGCGGTGCACAAGATGGCGTTGAACCTGTCCACCAACCCCCTAGGGTAGCGATTCGCCGAATAGCCACGATTCAGGGTTGTGATCCGATTATTATTTTCTTAAGCTTCGACGTCGGTGTTGGCATCCTTGAAGCGGCGGAGCGATTTCCCCCGCTTCGGCGCGCGGCTGCTCGCGTTTGATGCGAGTGGCCGACTAGCACGGTCGACTACGTACGGCGCGAAAGAGGTTCAACGTACGTACTTGACCGACGACGTTCGGCTTACGAGACGCTCAAAGAGTCGTAACGTAGCGAGAGACTTGCCCGCCCCCCCCCACCCTTCCCGATCACCTGCGGTGGATGGGTTAACGGCTCATCCCACCCATCGCTCGGGTTTCCCACCAAATCACGCAAAAATATTTCAGCCTCGCCCTCCCACCATGTCTTGACGGCCACACAGAGGGGGGGGGGGGGAGAGGCTCTCTACACACGTGTCCAGCGGAATTTCACTCGAGGTCCCGTGGGCCGGGCTGGTGGCGGCGTGGTTAGAGTTCCTCTCCGCGCCGTTCGCGATGCGTGAGACGAAGCTGCCCCTGCCCCCTGCCAGCCACCTGGACCGGAGCCCAATGCCGCGTGGCGTCAACGCCGCGCGCGAATTAACCGCGAGAACACCGCGCCGCCGCCACCGCCTGCCGCACAGTGAATGTTCAAGATCCGCCGTGACGTCGTACGGAAGAGAGCAAGCCCACTCGCGAGGCGGTGTCGCGGTTCAAATTTTTGCCAAAACGTGAAGAAGNAAAAAAAAATCCGCAAGGGCGAATTGCTTCGGATGGATATACGGACGGCGAACACCGTCCCTCCCGACAGGACGCCCCTGTGAGGAGAGTGTCGAGACCCAGCGAAGCTCTCCGGGCGACGGCGGTCGCCCCCGATTGTAAAATGTCTTCGTCAGCTCGACAGCAGTAGCAACTGCCACCAACCAGCACCAGCACCACCACCACCAGGCTACTGCCCGTAAAATGTGTTACTTGTTGATTTTTTTGTTTTTTGAAAAAATCGTTTTATTTTTAACTTGCAAAAAAAAAGTTGCTAAAAAAATTAAACACTTTTTTTAAAAGCGTCACGCTGTGCGCCGTCTCGTGTCCGCCTTTGCTGCGATTGCCGCTACCTTTTGCTGAGACAGGTTTGTTCTTTACGCTGCTGCTGTTATCCGCTGATGCTGCAGTTCTTTCCACTGTTGCTGCTGCTTCTACAGCGCTGGGTCACAGGCGTGCGCCACGGTGCTGGCTATAGCAGTATCGAGAGGTCACGGTGGCGAGACGTTAACTACCTCACCTGGTATGCAGGAGGTCGTGGGTTCAATCCCGACCTTGACACCTGTATATTTGGAGTTTGCGTTTGTCTCTCCCCGTGGTCTCGTGTATTTTTCTCCGGGTCCTCCGGTATTTTCCCACCACATTTAGAATCGACATCCATTTCGAGCTTATTTGGATGCTATAACTTTCCACGTGATAAGCTTGGACACAAATAATAGCTCGCTTGTGGCCAGGCTTATCATTAGTGGCAGGTCGCTTCTCAAAAAAGAGCTATACAGCTCAGTGGGCCTTACATAGTAAATAAATTCTGTGTTTTTTTTATTAAGTTTCAACATTGCTGTTCTTTGCACGGCTGATGCTGCGGCCGCCGGGAACGGTGGCGCACGCAGCCCTGGTCCACACCGCCGTTGAACAAATCGTCCGTCGACTTCGGTTGTGGCCGGACGAAGAGTAACGACCGCAAAATCGGCAGCCTTTGAGACTCGATCAATATCCTCTCGAACCCACTCCACCCCACGCACGCGCACAGGTTGTCGTCAACTTAAGACCCGACCAAAATAAAACATGCTGACCCACATCCAGCACTGCAGCAGCACGCGTGTGGGAAGTGGGCACGGGGAGAAGGGCACGGTCAGCTCCCCTTGCCGGTGACCTTGATGTCCGTTGACCTTGATGTCCGGTGACCTTGGCACCCGGTGACCTTGGTGCCGGTTGGCACCAGNCCCCCCCCCGGTTAAGAGGAGCCTTTTGTTTGTAGAGAAGTGAGGTGGGGGGGGGGGTTGGACCCTCCCAGGGCTTTGACGGCCTGCGATTAAAAGCAGCGGGGTTCTCTCCAATCGGGGTGGAAGTCTCCCTTACGAGTCGTAGGTTGATTGGTAGAGGCCTGCAACTCGCTGTGCTCTGGAGGCGTTTCATCGTTGAGTTCGTGTAAGTCTATGGATATCTTAAGTCTGTGGGTCTATGTGAGTCTGGTTCTCAAGTCTGGGTCTCTATGCGAGTCTGTGGGTCTCTCTCAAGTCTGTGTCTACGTGAGTCTGAGTCAAGTCTGGGTTTCTGTGCGAGTATATGGGTCTCGATGTGGGTCTCGATGTGAGGTTCTCTGAGTGAATCTCTAAGTCTGTTGATCTGCGGGTCTCTGTCTGTGGGTCTCTGCGAGTCTCTCAGTCTGTGGGTCTCTAAATTTGATGGTCTCAGCCCGCCACCGGTGACTGCACACACACACAAATATACCCCCCTACCCCACATCGCAATACATTCACGCCACCCATCGTGGACGAAACACGACTATGCCGTGTGCATATCGGGTGCGGGTGGCTGTCCTCTGCCACGTGGACCAGAGGTCACCTCAGGGGAACGCGTGAGGTGCCGGGTTGTTAATGTGCCTGGAGCGGCAGTCATCGCAGCAGCACGTCGTTAATCTCGAACATGGGCTTCCTGGGGGGGGGCAGGAGAAGCGACCAAGAGGGGGCACATGCGACGCTTGCAGGCCCCGCACGGATAGATTCAAGGAATCCACGGCCGACTCGCAGCCGAAGCCCGTAACGCGGGGATTGGCAGGTAGCCTGGGGCCACGGAGACTCGGGACTGTCCGAGGCACGCGTGTTGGTGTGTGCACGTGTGTGTGGTGGTGTGTGTGTGCACGTGTGTGCGTGTGTGTGGTGGTGTGTGTGCACGTGTGTTGGTGTGTGTGTGTGCACGTGTGTTNTGTGTGTGCACGTGTGAGTGTTGNTGTGTGCACGTGTGTGTGTGTGCACGAGTGTTGATGTGTGTGGGTGTGCGCGCATGTGTGTGCACGTGTGTGTGTTGGTGTGTGTGCACGTGTTTGTTTGTGTTGGTGTGTGTGCACGTGTGTTGTGTGTGCACGTGTGTGTGCACGAGTGTTGATGTGTGTGTACGTGTGTGCACGTGTGTGCACGTGTGGGTGTGTGTACGTGTGTGGTGAGATGGGGAGCGGTAGTGTCGCGGTCAGCGCGCTGCGCTACGAACCCGGTGTCCGAATCTGATTCCCGCTCACGGCCAACACCAGTTGACGATTATCTGAACCGGTCCTGGGCCTCCCCTAGGCCGACTCAGCCTCAAATGAGTACCTGGTGCGGTGTGTAAACATCGCCACTGGGGAGACAAAGGCGGCCGGGCGTGGTGCTGGCCACCCACCCACCCCCTTCTGTGTCGTTCCGGCCTTCGTAGGTGCTACTCGCTAACAGCACTTGCCCTAACAGCCCGTTAAGGCTACACGGGGATCTGTGTGTGTGTGGGTGGGGAGCGGTGGCACAGCGGTTAGCGCGCTGAGCCCCGGCCACCCGAGTTCGATTCCCGCTCACGGCCACCCAACACCAGTTGACGATTCTCTGAACCGGTGCTGGGGCCTCCCCTAGGCAGACTCGGCCTCAAATCGAGTTTTGGTGCGTAGGAAAACATCGTCTCTGCAGTTGGAACAACAATTCACGCTCGCTCACTCACTCGTAGCGCGTCTTCCTTTGCACATATTTTTTTTATCTCTCTCCCTCTCCCCCCCTCCTCTCTCACACTCACACGAAGCTGAAGACCAACGCGCCCATGGCTAAACGCCGGCCCGACTATTGAAGGTCGACCCGGCGAGGTCAAAGTAGTGGTGGTGGTGGTGGCGGTGGTGGGTGGCGGTGGTGGTGGTGGTGGGTGGTGTGGCGGCGTGGTGGTGGTGGCGTGGTGGTGGCGGCGGCTGGTGGTGGTGGCGTGGTGGTGCGTGGTGGTGTGATCGTGGTGGTGGTGGTGGCATGGTGGTGATGGGTGGTGGTGGTGGTGCGTGGTGGTAGCGTGGTGGTGGTGGTGGTGGTGGTGATGGCGTGGTGGTGGTGATGGTGGTGGTGGTGGTGGCATGGTGGTGATGGCGTGGTGGTGGTGGCGTGGTGGTGGTGGTGGCGTGGGGTTAAAATCATCGGCAAGATGACACGGCACGGATGCTCCTGGGGGGGAAGGGGGTCTACGTGGCCACCCGCCCCCAAGATGCCACTCCGTGAGCCACCGCCACCACGGAGCGCAGTGCAACACGAAATAAACGACGACTCGGGTCACTCTGCGTTACCCTCGGCACGTCGTGGAATCGCGAACAGAGGAATCTCCCAACCACCAGAGCCAACTCGCACGCCAACAATAACACAGCACTACGACTAATCATGACACCTCTAATAATAACAATAACAACACAATACTACTAATAACACAATACTACTAACAATAACAGTACTCTTCTTGGTTATTTTGGTAAAGTCACGTAGAATGTAAATAATAAAATAAAAAATAAAACATAATAAAATAAAAAAAGATGTTTTATTAGTTTATTATTTAATAATNAATAATAATGAAATCAAAGAATGTAATATTTTTATATGGTTTATTTTTAATATTTTATTATCTAATAATAAAATAATATATTATTTTATTACGTTTTATTTTTATTATTTTATTATTTCCCTTCTACGTGACTTTACCGAAAGAACCAAGAAGATGAATCCCTGCAGTCACGAAAGCTTTAAATCGAAAAATAACAGTACTACTACTAATAATAAAGTTAATACCAATACTAATAAACCAGCAGTTCAGAGCCCAGTGCACCGACGCATCCGCAGTGAGGGCCACACACCCGAGCGATCAATCACGCAACTCTTGACGGTCGCCTGCAGCATAACAATAAGAAGAATCATCAATAAGAAGAATTATTAACAATAAGAAGAATCTTTCTTATCAATAATAAGAATTCTTAACAACAAGAAGAATTCTTAACAATAAGAATGATCATTCTTAACAACAAGAAGAATTCTTATCAATAAGAATCATTCTTAACAAGAAGAATTTTTAAGAATAATAATCATTATTAACAATAAGATTAATTATTCTTACCAAGAAGAATCATCATTCTTATCAATAAGATGAAAAATCATTCTTAACAATAAGAATCATCATTCTTCTTATCAAGAAGAATCATCATTCTTATCAATAATATGAATAATCATTCTTAACAATAAGAATCATTCTTAATAAGAATCATTCTTACCAATGATAAAAATAATTCTTAACAATAATCATTCTTTACAATTCCCTTGTTTTTGTCACGGCGCCCTCGCCTGGACGCTGGACATCTCGGTGTGGGTGGTGATGGGGGCCCCCCAGTGGCAGCTGCCTCCCCGTGCACCACGAGGTGGCTGGACAGCGCCTGGCCGACCGAGCGGGCATTCAATTATCTGCCAGGAGAGGCGATTGATGCCTCGCGAAATACCCATGGAATCATTTCCTTGTAACAAAAAATCAGCGAATTCGTGCGGACGTCCCCCCACCGGGAGATACCCAGGTGGGGAGCGGTGGTGCACCGGTCCTGGGCCTCCACCCTCCCCTAGGTCGACTCAGCCTCAAATGAGCACCTGGCGTGGTGTGTGTAAACATCACCACCCGAGAGACAAAGGCGGCCGGGCGTGGTGCTGGCCACCCGGCACAGCGCCACAGTGCCACAGTGCCGGGCCCTTCATCGGTGCTGCTACTCGCAAACAGCACTTGCCTCCAACAGCCTGTGGGGGCAAGTGGCTGGGGGGTGGGGGGTGAGGGCCAGAGGTCGCAAACGGGTTTTGATTCCTTACCCGTACCCGGCCGCACAGGGTCGCAATTGGGTACCCGTACCGGCGGGTACGGGTACCCATTCCCTACCCGAAATGAGTGACAAACGGTACTCACCGTGACTCACGGCCTACCCGTACCCGTACCCGGCCGCACCAGGGTCGCAAACGGGTACCCGACCGGGTACGGGTAGCCGGGTATCGGGTAGGGTACGGGTATCGGGTACCCGGTTGCGACCTCTGGTGAGGGCACGATATGCACCCACGTCCCCACGTGATTGCGCTACAACTCGCCCAGACGTGGACAAAGCAGTTGCAGGCGACCGTGGGGTGGAGAGAGGCNGGGGGGAGTTGCAGGCGACCGATCGCTCGGCTGTGGAGTGGAGACGATTTGGCTCAACTGAAACGATACAACAGCAACAAGAACAAAAAAATACAGGATACCCGCTCACCCGACGGCTTCCGCGTGTTAACAGCGCCGCACAATCCAGTGTTGTGACACTAAAAACTAAACGCACCCACGCGCACACACAGGAGCTGGGTGGGCGAAACCCGAGTTGCAGTAGTGATCTCTCAGGTCGAAACCCGAGTTACAGTAGTGATCTCACAGAATCAAACCCCGTCCCGTCGGTTACTGAATTTGTTTAACACCCCCGCCCCCCCCCCCCCGCCCGCCCCCCATGCTGTAAAATGCAAGAGAGGGGGCGGAAGAAATTTTTGGTTCCACGTGATTTTTGGGAGTTGACGGAATCTCCCGGCGGAACGCAGCGCCGAAGTTTGCTCCATCGGTTGGGCAGTCGCGTCGTCCTCCAGCACCCCCCCCCCAAGCCCCCACAGCTCAGTCGCGCTGTAAGGGGANCCCCCCCCCCAAATGCTTAACCACAAATTAACCACAACAACACCTTGCCCATCTCAAGGCGCACAGAACCTTCTTGGTTCTTTCGGTAAAGTCACGTAGAAGGGAAGTAATAAAATAATAAAAAAACATAATAAAACAATTCTCACGACGTTTCGGCCACAACGCAAGCAGCCGTCCTCAGGTGGAGAACAGGTCGTCAAGTAGACAGAGTCTGAATGAATCAGACTCTGTGGCCGAAACGTCGTGAGAATTGTTTTATTATGTTTTATTTTTATTATTTTATTACTTCCCTTCTACGTGACTTTACCGAAAGAACCAAGAAGTGAATCCCTGCAGTCACGAAAGCTTTAAATCGAAAAGAGCACAGAACCGTCAATCGCCCGGCACTCCGCTCATCCTCGTAGCGGCAGCGGCAGCTTTTGGCTGCTCAGCCGTCGAACCAAAGGCGTCGGTGCTTTCAAATGCGCCTCCGCGGCCGTCTGGAAAGCTCTTCCCTTCCGATATTAGGAAGCCGCTGGAGCTGCGCACACTTTTAAATCATCATCATCATCTCGATTGACAAGCTCGTTTCTTTAGAACTTCGTTTTGTTGTCGTTCCCCCTCCCACCACCCCGCACCTCCAATGAGCACGGTTGGCTACGTACGGTGCGAAAGAAGTTCAATATACTGTACACAGATATGTGGAGTGTTGAGATTTCACAATACTGGAGTGGAGGGGAAGGTCACGGCCCGTGGTAAAGGTCACGCGGTGAGGTCAGAGCAAGCGAGGGGCGACGATATTTTTAGTGTCAACCGTTGGGAGGACCGCTCCCCGCACGCTCGCCGTCACTCCGCACGCTCGCCCCGCGTACGCCGAGAGCGCAAAGGCGCGCTCCGCACACCGTACACACCCGTGCCTGCTCCTGGGCCCTGAAAGTGGGAGCCAGGGACCGCACTCTCTGCGGCAGTCCCACGGCCCCGCGATCCAGAACGATTCCAGCCACAAAGCCGATTCTCGTTTTCGTTTTGCCTTTCCACAGCGAGCAACAGCTTCTGCACCCCAGGGCGTGCCAGGCTCTCCACGTGGATCAGAGGTTGCAAACGGGTTTTGATTCCTTACCCGTACCCGACCGCACCAGGGTTGCAAATGGTACCCGTCCCTACCCTTACCCTACCCTGCCGAAATGAGTGACAAACGGTTACTCACCAGTGACTCACGGCCTACCCGTACCCGTACCCGGCCGCACCAGGTCGCAAACGGGTACCCGTACCCGGCCGGTACGGGTAGCCGGGTATCGGGTAGGGTACGGGTATCGGGTACCCGGTTGCGACCTCTGACGTGGATCCTACGCTGTGAATGGCGTCACAGCCGGTTTCCACTTTCGAGAGAGATGTAGACTCCACGGTGGTGAATACGGAACTGAATAAGCGCGATGTGACTGTAGTGGAGTGAATATGTAGAATCTAAAGTGCTACAAATGCATGTCGGTGTAAGCCTACACACAGTATAATAGTGTGATAACAAAAACAAACGCAAGCATTCAGACTATGGTGCGGTGTGTAAAAACATCGCTACTGGGAGACAAAGGTGGCCGGGTGTGGTGCTGGCCACCCACCCCTCGTGTGCCGTTCCGGCCTTCATAGGTGCTCGCAACAGCACTTGCCCCAACAGTCTGTTAAAGACTATATACGGGGAATCTTTGTCTTTGGCCTACACGTGGACCCGTGTGTGAGTGCGCGTGTGGGCTACATGTCGACCCGTGTGTGTGTGGGCTACACGTGGACCGTGTGTGTGTGTGTGTGTGTGTGGGCTACACGTGGACCCGTGTGTGAGTGCGCGTGTACGAGCTTAAAGAAATGAAACCGCACAAAGACAACGGACGAAACTAAATAAACGTCCCACCCTGAGACAGGGCCCTCGGACACGCGTCACACACGGTTANCCCCCCCTCCCCACGACAGCCGCCCTGAGTGCCGTCTAACGGCGCCACAAAGTTCCCTGTGAGCACACGAGACGACCCCCCCCCCCCCACCATAACACGATCCCACCACAACCCAGACCCAACACCCACCACCCCCCCCACGACTGNCACGTGACCCGCGGTCAGCGAGCGGCGAGCGTGGCCGACACGAGCCGTGCGTGGAGGAGGAGGCCGCACTCACGNCCCCCCCCTCCACCACCCTGGTCAACAGTGGCCCCTGGTGTCGGCGGGTACGTCATGCGCTGCCACTCGATCGCGCTCACTCGCTCGCACGCCAACGCAGCGACTCGCTCACACGCTCGCCACACGCCAGCTCATACGCTCGCTCGCACGCCAACGCAGCGACTCGGTCACACGCTCGCACACACGCTGGCACACATGCTCGCACACACGTTCGCACTCACTCATAGTGGCTCGCTCACACGCTCACTCACACGCTCGTACTCACTAATAGTGGCTCGCACACACGCTCGCTCACACGCTCGCTCACACGCTCGCACACACTCATAGTGGCTCACTCACACACTCGCTCGCACGCGGTGAAACGCACTCCACGCCATCGCACAACGCCAGCCGGATGAACGCACCACAACCAACACCGCTTGCACTCCCAACCCCCGCGCCACCACCGCCGCGCCCATCGTAGCCGCGGTGCGGGTGGCCGTGTGGGCCCGGCCTGCAGCTCGGCACCCCGCGCGCAGCGAACGGGCGATCGCGGCGAGCGACGGCAGAGGCGGCGAATCGGAGGACGGATGGACGGACGCGCGCGTGGGTGCACTGCCGGACGGAGTGGTGCTGGCGGTGGTGGCGGCGGTCGATTCGGCGTGGGAGCGAGGAGCTCACACACGCTGGATCTCAAAGAGCTTCACGTCCGTGTCGTACCACACGGGCGGGTCCACGTTCCTGCGGGCGGCACGGTAGCATCGTGAGGACACGCGCACGCACGCGCGCTCACGCACACATGCGTGCTCACACACATGCTCACACTCACACACGCGCACACACACATGCACTCACACGCGCTCACGCACACACACATGCTCAGGCACACGCTCACACACACACGTGCTCACACGCACGCACGCTCACACACGCTCACACTCACGCTCACACGCGCACACACACATGCACTCACACGCTTGCACACACGGACTCAGGCACACGCACACACATCCACAACAACAGCAGCAGCAGCCACCATTCGCCACTTAGTGGAGGTGACATCACCAAAGCGCTTGTGCCAGGCTAGGTTCACTTTGCGGCCATCACGTGAAGGGTGGAAAGGCTCTTGTTGTCAGGAGGTCACGGGACAGACCAAGGTGCCATGGGTCAACTGACCGAGATGACTGGCAGATGAAGCCACACACACAGGTGCGTGCGTGCGGTGTGTAATGCTTGCGTGTTTAGTGAGTGTTGTGCGCGTGTGCGTGTGTATGTACTTTGTACTTCTTTTCGCACAGTACACAGGCAACCGTGCTCATCGTAGGTGTGGTGATTTGTGCGGTGCGAGCGGTGCGAGCGGTGCGAGCGGTGCGAGCGCTACCGTAGGTAGATGACGCCCCACATGTAGGTGCGGAACCAGGCGGCCGTGCCGGCGTTGGCCTGGTACTTGCGGATGAGGATGGGGTGTGGCACGGGCAGCAGGCCCACCAGCGTGCCGTGCTGCAGGAACTTGAGGATCTCCGTCTCGTCCGTCAGGCCCCTACACGCACACGCGCACACACGCACACACGTGCGCACACACACGCGTTGGCACGGAGATACACAAGCACACACACGTACACATGCGCACACAAACAAGCACGCACACACGTACACACACCGTCAACGACACAACAGTGAACCTCACTTGAACCAACACCAACAGCATCGTGACCATCATTACCACCACCCTCTACCACCACTACCCCAATGCCACCGCCACCACCAGCAACATGGCAATCTCTGCCACCACCAATACCAGCTCCACCGTGGTCTGTCAGGGCCCAGGTGTGTGCGTGTGTGTGTGCGTGTGTGTGCGTGCGCGTGTGAAGTGTGTGTGTGTGTGCGTGGTGTGCGTGGTGTGCGTGTGGTGCGCGTGTGAGAGTGGTGTGTGCGTGTGCGTGTGTGGGTGTGCGTGTGTGGTGCGTGGCGGTGTGTGTGCGTGTGTGTGGTGTGCGTGTGTGTGTGCGTGTGTGTGTGTGTGCGTGTGTGCGCGTGCGAGAGTGCGAGGTTAGCGCGCTGCGTCACTAACCCAGCGACACGAGTTCGATTCCGCTCACGGTCAACACCGGTGACAATTATCCGCACCACTCACGGGCCTCCCCGAGGTCGCCTCGGCTCAAATCAGCACGTGGTGAGATGTGTAGAACATCGCCACTGGGGAGACAAAGGCGGCCGGACGTGGCGCTGCCCACCCACCCCCCTCGTGAGCCGTGCCGGCCTTCATAGTGCTCGCTAACTACACTTGCCCCAACAATCTGTTAAGGCTGCACGGGGTAACGTTTGTCTGGTGTGTGAGATACTTGTCATGCAGATCTTCTCCACCTGTGGCACCAGCACCTGCAGCAGGCGCATGATGGTCTGCAGCGGCAGCTTGGCTTTCCAGGACATCACCTGGCGGACATCACCACATCAACATCACCATCCTCGTCAACGTCATCGTCGTCAGCGTCATCGTCGTGGTCATCGTCATCGTCCTCATCAGTGATGTCTGACGAATCCGCTAAAACATTTTGACCGGTGCACAGAAGCCATAGACTTACACAGAGACCCATAGACTTACACAGAGACCCATAGACTTCCACAGGACCCATAGACTCACACAGAGACCCATAGACTCACACAGAGACCCATAGACTCACACAGGACCCATAGACTCACACAGTGATCCATAGACTCACACAGAGACCCATAGACTCACACAGAGCCCATAGACTTAATAGATACACATGTAGATTTACTTACATCAAGACCTATATACTTACATTGACATCATTATCACCATCATGGTGATGATGGTGGTGGTGGTGGCAGTGGTGATGTTATTTTTGTGGTTGTGGTCGTTTCATGCAGGTGGTCTGGCACCCACTGTGGTGTGGTGGTGGTGTTGGTTGTGGGGTTGTGGTATTGTGGTAGTGATTGTGGTGGTGGTGGTGGTGGTTGTGGTGGTAGTGTTGTGGTGGTCGTGGTTGTTGTGGGTGTGGTGATAGTGGTGTTTGTGGTGGTAGTGATTGCAGTTGTGGCGATTGTGGTTGGTTGTGTTGGTTGTGGTGGTGGTTGTGGTGGTATTGGTTGTGGTGGTGGTGATTGTGGTGGTGGTGATTGTGGTGGTTGTGGTGGTGGTGGTGGTTGTGGTGGTATTGGTTGTGTTGTTTGTGGTGGTGGCGATTGTGGTGGTTGTTGTGTTGGTTGTGGTGGTATTGGTTGTGGTGATTGTGGTGGTGTTGTGGTGNTGGTGATTTGGTTGGTTGTGTGGTGGTTGTGGTGGTTGTGGTGGTCGTGGTTGTGGTCGTGATGGTGATTGTGGTGGTGGTTGCGGTGGTATTGGTTGTGGTGGTATTGGTTGTGGTGGTGGTTGTGGTGGTGGCGATTGTGGTGGTGGTTGTGGTGGTAGTTGTTGTGGTGGTCGTGATGGTGATTGTGGTGGTAGTTGTGTTGGTTGTGGTGGTATTGGTTGTGGTGGTGGCGATTGCGGTGGTTGTTGTCCTCACCCACTCGGTGGTGGGTACCCACTGCCCCGAGCTGGAGCTGGAGACGCTGCTCGAGCGTTTCATGTCTCTCCGCGTCGTCATCACCACCGACTCCTGCTGCTGCTGCTGCTGCTGCTGCGGCGGCTGCGGCGGGGGCGGTGGGGATGGTGGGACACGGCCCAACGGGGAATCACTCTCGCACCGCGCACACCACCACCACCGCACCACCACCACCGCACTACCACCACCACCGCACCACCAACACCACGCACCACCACCGCACCACCGCACTACCACACCACCACCGCACCACAGCACCGCAACACCACGCACCACCACCGCACCACCACCACCGACACCGCATCACCACCACCACCACCACCGCCGCACCACCACCACCACCACCGCACCACCACCCAACACCACGCACACCAACTACCACCACGCACGACCACTCCGCACTAACGAACCCCACAAAAAACTTCACAGCTCAATCGCACCACTCCCTCTGCAAACTGACACCATCACTCCTATCAGACGCTCGCTCACACTCGCTCACTCTCTAGCTCACACTCGCTCACTCTCTCGCTCGCTCACTCTCAGCTCACACTCGCTCACTCTCGCTCGCTCACACTCGCTCACTCTCTAGCTCACACTCGCTCACTCTCTAGCTCACACTCCTCACTCTCGCTCACACTCTCGCTCACTCGCTCACACTCGCTCACTCTCGCTCACTCTCTCGCTCACTCTCTAGCTCGCTCACTCTCTAGCTCACACTCACTCGCTCACACTCGCTCGTGCACTCGTGTGAGCACGTCACTCGCTCTCAAGCACCCGCAGCATTCGTATTCGCGCCNANCCCAGCCGCCCAGCCGCCCACACCAACCCGACGCTGGATTCGTTGTCACTGGCGCTGGCGCTGGTGCTGGCGCTGGCGTTGGCCGTGATGCTGCCCGTGCTGGAGGTCGTGGTGTTCACGGTGGGGGTCGCGGCGGCGCCACCTTCCCCTCCCCCGCTGCCTCGCCGGCGCCGTCCAGCCGCTGCGCCGAGCCGTCGTCCGCCACGTGGGCGCGCTCCGTCAGCTTGTCCAGGCCTGCGCCGCCACCGCCACGCACGCGCAGACAAAGGTGCCCGCTCGCTCAGTCGCTCAGTTGCTCGTCGTCAGTGCTCAATCGCTCAGTCGTCAGTCACTCTGTCGCCCACTTGATCAGGCACTCAGTCGCTCGCTCAGTCACTCAGTCGTTTAGTCACTCAGCCACTCGCTCACTCAGTCGCTTGCTTGCTCATCACTCAGCCACTCGCTCGCTCGTTCAGTCACTCACTCGCTCGCTCAGNCACTCGCTCAGTCACTCTGTCGCTCACTTGATCAGTCACTCAGTCGCTTGCTCAGTCGCTCGCTCAGTCACTTAATCGTTCAGTCACTCAGCCACTCGCTCACTCAGTCGCTTGCTTACTCAGTCACTCAGCTGCTCGCTCGCTCAGTCACTCAGCCGCTCACTCGCTCAGTCACTCTGTCACTCACTTGATCAGTCACTCAGCCGCTCACTCGCTCAGTCACTCGCTCAGTCACTCAGTCATTCAGTCACTCAGCCACTCGCTCACTCAGTCATCAGTCGCTTGCTTGCTCAGTCACTCAGTTGCTCGCTTGCTCGTTCAGTCGCTCGCTCGCTCAGCGACTCAGTCGGCTGGCTCAGTCACTCAGTCGGTTCGCTCACCGGGCGTGGCGGCGAGCGTGGCCTTGAGCGTGCCGGGCTCGGCGGGGCCGCGGGCCGCGAGCCCTCCATGGAGGTGCCGTCCTGGGAGCCGCGCCGGGAGCCGCTGCTGTCCGAGGCCTTGCGGCGCCGCTGCAGGGCCTTGTGCACCGAGGCCTGGTCCGTGGGGAGGTTTGCCAGCGCGTGGAACACGGCGCGCTTGCGGATGATGCTGTACACCAGGTTGCAGTTGCCTGGCGGAGCGGGGAGCCGGTATAGTTGTCGTCGGCCGCGATCGATTTATCTACCGTCAGCCGTGACTGATGTATCGTCGTCGATAAAGTCGGTGGAGGGGCAAGACCGGCGTTGTTCAGGTATCGCCCTGCCATCGAAGTTTGCCCTGGCCGAGAATCTCAACTCGGGTCGCGTGTGTGTGTGTCACTGAGCGCCGGGTGGCTAAAGCACAGCAAGTTGGCACAGTAGGGGCACAGGTGGTGCATCAGCCAGTCATCTCGGTCATCTCGGTCAGTCGACCCGTGGCACCTGCTGGGTCTGCCCCGTGACCTCCTGCCAGCGGGCGTTCGACACTTCACGTGGCCTCAAGGTGCACATGGCCTGGCACAAGCGTCGTGGTGACGTCACCGCCACTTAGTGGCGAATGGCGGTTGTTGTTGTTGTTGTCACTGTGTGTGTGGGGAGCGGCAGTGTAGCGGTTAGCGCGCTGCGCTATGAACCTGACGACCCGGGTACGATTCCCGCCAATGGCCAACACCGGTGACGATTATCAGAACCGGACCTGGACATCCCCTAGGTCGACTGAGCCTGAAATGAGTACCTGGTGCGGTGTGTAAACATCGGCATTGGGAAGACAAAGGCGGCCGGGCGTGGTGTTGACCACCCACCCCTCGTGTGCCGTGCCAGCCTTCATAGGTGCTACTCGCTAAAAGCACTTGCCCCAACAATCTGTTCAGGCTACATGGGGTACCTTTGTCTTTTGTGGCCATGCGTGTGTGTCGAATTGAGAAAATCACTTGGACAGGCTCGGGAGGAGAGAAGTCGGATTTGAAGATTTCACAGGACACACCGTTCCCAAGCCGCGTCATCATCAGCCGTGTGATCTCTCCGCCGCCGGATGGAGGCCTCTCCAGGCCGGAGCCGTTCCTCCCTGGGCTCAGGAAGCGGCGATCCGTCAGCTCGCACGCACGGGACGGTTCCAAAGCCAACCTCCGCCCCCTTAACGTTGACCGCTAACATCCACAACCGAGGACGCGGCCGTAGAAATTTTGGAATATCCACCGAGGGCTTTAGAGCCACCACGATTGGCCGAGGGCCGCCCCATAGATTCTCCGAGCTTCGAAGACGCTTGACCCCACGACCCCATGACCCCACGCCCCGCAACCATGTGACAGCACGACCCCAAGACCTCTCAAACCACGGCTGCGTGACCCCGCGACCATGTGACCCCGCGACCACCATCGAACTGGTACTGGATGATGTTGTTGAAGGCCTCGAGCAGGAAGAAGACCAGGTGGTGGTTCTGCGGCGCCGAGTAGAGGAACCAGGTGGTGGAGAAGGCCTCCAGCAGGTGCAGCAGCTTGTTCGCCGCCACCATGGACAGGCTCTTGAGATACGGGGACACTGCAGGGGTGGCGGAGATGGGGGGGGGGGTGGTGGAGCAAACGGCGGAGCAGCGAGGGTGAGTGGAGCAGCGAGGAATCACCGAGTGCCGTCTCTCGTCCGCTCTCGGCCGGCAGAAGCGCTCTCCCGGCCCCCGTTCCTCGCAGGGCCCGTCCCGTAGGGCAGGAGCGGGGAACTTTTCTCTGCCAAGGGACATTTGGATATTTATGACATCATTAGCGGGCCATGCAAAATTATCAACTTCAAAATTAGCCGTTATATTCGGTCAAACATTTATTAACTCGACCTTAATGCGATGGCTGGAACTGCTTCTCTTTGGCAGGCGTGGTGATGTTAGCTGGTGTTGATGATGTTGCTACTCGCAACTGCTTTGCCAGGTTTGCGCCTAGATTTATTGAATTTCGAGTCCCGCCTGCGGTTGCCTTGGCAAATGATTCCACGGGCCTTATACGGCCCGCGGCCAGACGTTCCCACCCCTGCCGTAGAGAGAGAGCGAGAGGCAGCAAGAGAGAGGGACAGAGAGAGAGAGGGACAGGGAGAGACTGGGAGAGAGAGGGAGAGAGAGGGAGAGAGATGGAGAGCTCTGCATGCAAATATAAGCTACCCGTTGGAGGCCGTTGGCCTGCTAGAAGGGCTGCGTGCAGATGCAGTACTTGTCGTAGTCAAAAAAAAATAGAGGAGAACNAGAGAGAGAGAGAGTGAGCGAGAGGGTGAGCGAGAGGGTGAGCGAGAGGGTGAGCGAGAGGGTGAGTGAGCGAGGGAGTGAGAGGTGAGCGAGAGAATGAGAGGGTGAGCGAGAGAGAGAGCGAGAGGTGAGCGAGAGAGTGAGCGAGAGAGTGAGCGAGAGAGTGAGCGAGAGAGGACCGAGAGATGAGCGAGAGGTGAGCGAGAGGGTAAGCGAGAGAGTGAGCGAGAGAGAGAGTGAGCGAGAGCGCGAGGGAGAGAGAGAGTTTACATAAAGCAAAGCATAAAAAAAAACGAAATGATGAACGAAGCAAAGTGTCGACTACACGTAAAAAAAAGAAGAGAGGAGAGAGAGGGAGTGACAGGAGAGAGAGACAGAGACAGGAATAGACAGGGAGAAACAAGGAGAAACAGAGAGATGCAGGGGAGAGAGGGAGAGACAGGAGGAGAGAGACAGGGAGAAGGAGTCTGGACACAGACCGTTGACGATGACCGTCAGTAGGCAGTCGAAGAGCGGCTGCAAGCGCTGGTGTCCACTCGTGATGATCTTGTGGAACACCTGAAGGCCCAGAGGGAGAGCGTGGAGACACAGGGAGTGAGCAGGCGGGTGGGCAAGCGAGTGAGCGAGTGCGTGTGTGTACAAATGGGTGAGCGAGTGAGTGAGTGAGTTAGCGAGTGAGTCAGTGAGCGAGCGTGTGTGTGTGTGCGCGAGTGAGAATNTGAGCGAGCGAGTGAGTGTGTGTGTACGAATGGGCGAGCGAGTGAGTCAGTGAGCGAGCGTGTGTGTGTGAGCGTGTGTGTGCGTGTGAGTGTGTGAGCAAGTGAGTGTGTGTGTGTGTGTGTGTGGCGGAAGCTCGTGAAGGAGGCTGCTACTGGGCAGTTGAAGCAGTCGCCCCCCAGCAACAACGGAGGGCAGAGGAGTGACGCTCACAACAATGTGTGGAGCGCCGGGTGGCTAAAACACAGCAATTTGGCACAGTAGCGGGCACAGGTGGTGCATCTGCCAGTCATCTCAGTCGACCCAAGACACCTGGGTCTGTCCCGTGACCTGCTGCCACCGGGCGTTTCACACTCAACGTGCACATAGCCAGGCAGAAGCTCCGTGGTGACGTCACTGCCACTTAGTGGCGAATGGCGGTTGTTGTTCTTGTTGTGCGAGTGAGTGCGTGAGTGAGCGAGCATGCGTGCGAGCGTGTGCATGCGTGTGAGTGAGCGAGTGTGTGTGTGTGAGTGGGCGAGCGTGCGAGCGTGCGAGCGTGCGCGAGTGTGTGCGAGCGTGTGCATGCGTGTGAGTGAGCGAGCGTGTGCGAGCGTGTGAGCGAGTGAGTGAGTGATGAGCGAGCGAGTGTGTGTGCGGGTACGCACGATGACGAGCAGGTCGGCGTGCGTGCCGGTGAAACGGGGATGTCCATGGGCACGCGCACAGAGTACGGCTTGTTGAGGCGCACGCCAAAGTTGCGCTCGCCGCTCAGCAGCAGCAGGATGAACACGCCGATGTGCATCAGCCCCACACGCGCTGCGGGTCACGGGTCACGGGTCACAGGTCACAGGTCACATTCAGCATCACGGGTTACAGGTCACGGGTCACACAGGAGGGGACTCGCTGCAAGATCCGACCGTGTCTGTCCAGTGCTTGCCGAGCTCCAATGGGCTTTCGGTTGCCGAACGAATCCACAAAGTCTTGATTTGAAGCTTTCGTGACTGCAGGAATCCATACTCCTTGGTTCTTTCGGTAAAGTCATGTAGGTAGAAAATAAAATAAATCACGACGTCTCGGGCGCAACACAAGTCTGCAGTCTGCCTCAGCAGCAGGCCACGCTCTCCCACCTGATGACGGATGCTTGTGTTGTGCCCAAAACGTCGTGATTTATTTTATTTTATACCTAAGTGACATGCACGTGCGTGCATGTCCGTGTGTGTGTCTGTGTGTGCGAGTGTCCGTGTGCGTGTGTGCAGCCCACCCCCCACGCTCACGGACACACTCACACTGATCGGCGCGTGCGTCGTTCAGGTAGTAGAGGATGGGCACCAGGATCTCCAGCACGTCGCTGCTCTTGAGCACGTAGAAGAGGAATTTCTACAGCGCGCACGCACACAGACCAAGACCCCCAGGTAGCCTTAGCAAGTGCGGTCAACGAGTAGAGCACCTATGAAGGCCGGCACGGCACACGAGGGGGGGGTGGCCAGCGCCAAGCCCAATGACACATTTACATCGTACTGGGTACTGATTTGAGTCGACCAAAGGGAGGCCCAAGACCGGTTCAGATAATCGTCACCGGTGTTGGCCGTGAGCGGGAATCTAACTCGGATCACCCAGCTCACAGCGCAGCGCTAAACCGCTACACTACCCCCCCCCCGTTCTCTCCCCCCCCATTCTACCCCCCCCCCGTTCTCCCCCCCGTTCTTNCCCCCCCCGTTCTCCCCTCCACTCTCCCCTCCACTCTCCCCCTGCTCTCCCCCCATATTCTGCCCCCCCCCGTTCTCCCCCCCCCCGTTCTTCCCCCCCGTTCTCCCCCCCCCCCGTTCTNCCCCCCCCGTTTTCCCTCCCCCATTCTCCCCTGCCAACCTCCCCCCTGCCCTCCCCGCCCTCTCCCCCCCCTCTCTCACCCCCCTCTCTCACCACCCCTCATTCTCCCCCTCTCTCACCCCCCCGCTCTCCCCCTCACCCTCCCTCACCCCCTCCCTCTCCACCCGCCACTCTCTCCCCCTCCCCCCTCACCTTGTTGAAGTCCGCGAGCTTCCAGAAGAGGATGAGCAGCTCCTGGTGGTAGCTGATTCGCTTGCACGAGTTGGGGAGGTACGTCTGCAGCAGCGGGTTGTTCAGCAGGAGGCTGATGCCCTTGAGCACGAACTGGAAATCCTGGGCGGCGCGAGGGCGCAGGGAGGGCGGGGGAGGGCNGGGGGAGGGGCGGGGGGGGGGCGGGGGAGGGGCGGGGGAGGTGGGCGGGGGGAGAGCGGAGGTTGTGAGGCAGGGGACGTTGGACGACGTGGGTATTGCACATGCTCGGGGTTCTGTTTTAAGTCTTCGTCCGGGCCGGGGTCTGGAAACCTGGAGCCGATTCGTGATGTAATGTACAGGGACTCCTCGACCTACGAACATTTGACTTACGAACTTTCAGAGATACGAACAAGCCCGTCCGTACGTCCAGTCGCCTGTTCGGACCGCGAGTCGTAAGTCGGCCTGTTGAAGGCTACGCGGGGACCTTTGTCCGCGTTCGAGCGAGCGTCTCTCCCTGCTCACCTCCTCGCGGTGGATGCGGGAGAGGTAGTTCACAAAGAGGTTGTCCGGTCCGGCGGCCTGCGGGATGGAGAAGAGGTCGTTTAACGCGGGGGAGTCACGTACACCACGCCACGCCACGCCACACTATGCCACACCGCCTACGAAACACCACAACAAGCCACACACACCACACCACCCCACGCCACACACACCACACCACACACACCACGCCACACACACCACACCACACACACCACGCCACACACACCACACCACACACACCACGCCACACACACCACACCACGCCACACGCACCACGCCACACACACCACACCACACACACCACGCCACACACACCACACTACCCACGCCACACACACCACACCACACACACCATGCCACACACACCACACCACGCCACACACACCACGCCACACACACCACACCACGCAACACTATGCCACACCGCCCACGAAACACCACAACAAGCCACACACACCACACCACCCCACGCTACACCACACCACGCCACACCACGCCACGCCACACACACCACACACACCACGCCACACCACACACACCACACCACGCCACACCACACACACCACACCACGCCACACACACCACGCCACACACACCACGCTACACCACACACGCCACACACACCACACACCACACACACACACCCACACACACCACGCCACACCACACCACACACACCCACCACGCCACGCACGCCACACACACGACACACCACCCACGCCACACACACCACACCACACCACGCCACGCACGCCACACACACGACACACCACAACAAGCCACGAATGCCACGCCACATCACGGCGAACCTCTGCGTCGTCAGCACCGGCGGCGCCCGGTCCCCCGCCCCCTCCGCCGGCGGCCCCCCCCCGCCGGTGGCGGCGGCGGTGGCCCCGGCCGTGGCGGCGTCGCAGTCGAGGGTCACGACGAGCACCTGGCAGGCGACCTCCACGAGCGGCTCGCGCGAGTCCGAGAAGAGGAGGTGGTTGTAGGGAGGCCGTAGCCCACCGGGTCGTAGGCGCACACCACGTTGAGCAGCGACGTGAACAGCGGGAGAGCGTGCCTGCCAACACCACCACCGCCACGGCCACGGAGAAAGAGTCACCATGGAGATGGTACGGAGACGACACGGAAAGAGTCACCATGGAGATGATACGGCGACGACACGGAAAGAGTCACCATGGAGACGGAACGGAGACGACACGGAAAGAGTCACCATGGGATGAACGGAGACGACACGGAAAGAGTCACCATGGAGATGATACGGAGACGACACGGAAAGAGTCACCATGGAGATGATATGGAAAGAGTCACCATGGAGATGACATGGAGATGAAACGGAAAGAGTCACCATGGAGATGAAACGGAGACGATACGGAAAGAGTCACCATGGAGATGACACGGAGACGCACAGAGAGAGAGAGCGTTGTGACGAGTGCTGGTGGTGGTGGTGCCCTCAAAGTGCACCTGGCCTGGCACAAGCGCCGTGGTGACGTCACCGCCACTTAGTGGCGAATGGCGGCTGTTGTTGTTGTTGTTGGTGGTGGTCGCGTGGAGCGGTGGTGCAGTGGTTGACACACTCCGAGTCCGGTTCTCGCTCACAACCACCAACACCGGTGATGGTTATCTAAACCAGTCCTGGGCCTCCCCTAGGATGACTCAGCCACAAACGAGTACCTGGGTGGGTCGGCGAGTACCCGGGAAGGTATGTAGGTGAGTACCTGAGTAGGTAGGTAGGCAAGCACCTGGGTAGGTATGTGAGTACCTGGGTAGGCGAGTATCTAGGTAGGTCGGAAGGTGAGTACCTGGGTAGATAGGTAACTACCTGGTTAGGCAAGTACCTGGGTAGGTATGTGAGTACCTGGGTAGTTATGTGAGTACCTGGGTAGGTATGCGAGTACCTGGGTAGGTGGGTGGGTATGTGAGTACCTGGGTGGGTAGGTATGCAAGTACCTGGGTAGGTATGTGAGTACCTGGTAGGTATGCGAGTACCTGGGTAGGTATGTAAGTACCTGGGAAGGTAAATATGTGAGTACCTGTTTTCAGCGGAGCAGAAGAAGGAGACCCAGGGGTTGGTGGGGGAGCCCTCGCTGGGGGGGGCTGGTAGATCGCCTCCGAGAAGCAGGTGAGCAGCAGCTTGAGCAGCTCCGTCCTGCGGGCACCGCCAACACCACCACCATCACACCACCACCACCACCGCCACCACCATCACCACACCACCATCACCACCACCACCACCGTCACCACCACCATCACCACCACCACCGCCACCGCCATCACCACCATCACCACCACCACCATCACCACCACCACCACCATCACCACCACCACCACCACCACCACCATCACCACCACCACCACCACCACCATCACCACCACCATCACCGCCACCACCACCACCATCACCACCACCGCCACCACCACCACCACCACCACCACCACCACCATCACCACCACCACCACCATCGCCGTCACCACCGCCATCACCTCCATCATCACTGCTATCACCACCACCGTCACCATCAGTACCGTCACCATCAGTACCGTCACCACCACCGCCACTGTCACCACCACCGTCAACACCACCGTCAACACCACAGTCAACAACACCACCACATCATCATCATCTCCATCGTCACCACCACCGTCACCACCACCACCGCCATCACCACAACCACAGTCACCACCGTCACCACTATCACCACCACCACCACTATAATCATCACCACCACCACGGACGTCACCACCACCGCGGCCGGCATGGTGCCGGGCGAGCGGCGTCACCTGTTAGCGTCGTGCTGGCGCTGGCGGGCGGCGACACGCGAAGCCCACCCCGCCTCCCAGATGAACTCACAGCTGTCGATGCCCTGCCCTCGTCCGCACACTCCTGCAGGGGAGGGGAGGGAGGGGAGGGAGGANGGAGGGAGGGANGGGAGGGAGGGAGGGAGGGAGGGAGGGAGGAGGGAGGGAGGGAGGGAGGGAGGGAGGGAGGGGAGGGAGGGAGGGAGGGAGGGANGGAGGGAGGAGGGAGGGAGGGACGGGGAGGGAGGGANGGGAGGGAGGGAGGGAGGGAGGGANGGGAGGGAGGGANGGGAGGGANGGGAGGGAGGGAGGGAGGGAGGGAGGGAGGGAGGGAGGGAGGGACGGAGGGAGGGGAGGGANGGGAGGGGAGGGAGGGAGGGAGGGAGGGANGGGAGGGAGGGAGGGAGGGAGGGAGGGAGGGAGGGAGGGGAGGGAGGGAGGGGANGGGAGGGAGGGGANGGAGGGAGGGGAGGGAGGGACGGAGGGAGGGAGGGAGGGAGGGAGGGGAGGAGGGACGGAGGGAGGGGAGGGAGAGAGGGAGGAGAGGGGAGGGAGAGANGGAGGAGGGAGGAGGGGAGGCAGGGGAGGGAGGGAGGTATGTAAAGTGAGAGGCACGGTGCCAGCGCCACCGCGTGCAGAGCCAGCCCCACACGGCCACAGAGACGGGTTTACGGAGTCCATGAACTCCGTCCTGCGGTCACCGCGTCTTTGCCGAGCACCGGGGATTGTTGTCGGTTGTGGCGGACGGTACGTCCAGCCGCCCCCCCCCCACCCCCCCACCCCACCGTCACCACCGGATGTCGCGTGGTTAGTGGCGATGATTGTGGATTTCGATTTAAAGCTTTCGTGACTGCAGGAATTCATCTTCTTGGTTCTAATAATACAATTATATAATAAAATGTTTTATTTTTATTATTTTATTATTTCCCTTCTACGTGACTTTACCGAAAGAACCAAGAAGATGATTGTGGAGTTAATCGGCGGCGATGATCGATCGCGGCAACGTAGAGGTGGTAAGTGCAGGTCAAGAATGAAGCGGCGAGTGTAGCGTAGCGGTGGTGGTGGCGGCGGCGGTGCGGGCGTGCGTGTCGCCTCACCGGGCCGGCCTTGCGGTTGGCGTGCACGGTGAAGTCCGGGCAGAAGAGGAGGTCTGAGATGGCGAGCAGCAGTGAGCGGGCGAGTGGGCAGGCGTCCACCTCGTCCTCCTCCTCACCCTCGCTCTGCCACAACGACAACACCACGGCGGGTCAGGGTGCACGCAATCGCAGCAGCAAACGATGAAACGCAATTTTTTTATACTCTTTGGTTCTTTCGGTAAAGTCACGTAGGTAAAATAAAGATCACGACGTTTCGATAGCTACACAAGCCGTCGTCTTCAGGTGACAATCGCGACAGCCGCGATGTCTGCTGCCTTGTGAAGAGAAGCTGTTACCAGCAAGAGTTTATAGAAGTACTTGAGAACAAAGGCAGCCAAAGGAGTGTCAATGGGGTGTTATAGTGTCAAGGTAATAAATAGCGTGGCATGTTAAAGGAAATGAACTTAGATTGACATTCTAGATTTGAAGCTTTCGGTAAAGTCACGTAGGTAAAAATGAAATTAAAATTAATAAAAATAAAATAAAAATCACGACGTTTCGGAGGCAACACAAGTCTCCGTCATCACTTGATACAGAAAATCTGGCTGTGACGGTCCCACCTGATGACGGAGACTTGTGTTGCCTCCGAAACGTCGTGATTTTTATTTTTTTTTTTATTAATTTTAATTTCATTCTTTACCTACGTGACTTAGATTGACACCCGCCCGCTCACCCCGGCTCGGCCGGCCCCAGACACGCTGGACCAGAAGAAACCCCTCCAGTCGGGGTCTTCGAAGATGTAGGGCAGCGTGCGCGTGAGCAGCCGCGTGCAGTTCAGCACCACCAGGCGCTCCTTCTCCGAGGGGCAGCCGTTCTGAGCTCCCTGCACCAGCTTCTCCACCGCCTGGGCACGGCGGGGGGGGGTAACGGGGGTAACGGGGGTAACGGTGGGTAACGGGGGTGGGAGGGGGGAGGGCGAGGTGGTGGGGACAGAGACACTTTGCCGTCGTGCCGCTTAACGAAAACCTCGCTCGCGTCATCCTCGCCCGGAATCCCCGGCCGCTCCCCCCCCCTCACTCCCCCCCCTCGCTCCCCCCCACCGCACCTCTTCCCCCACATCTTCCCCCACCATGACGCAGACTCCGACCATCCGAGCAACGGCGGCTTCTGGCTCAGCCATCGAACGCTCGCCGCATCATCGCGCGGCGCTTTCNGGCGCGCTTCTGCGGCCGTCTGGAACGCTCTTGTCTTCCTTCCGATGTTAGGAAGCCGCTGGGAGCTGCGCACTTTTAAATCATCGCCGAGATTGACGAACTCATTTCTCTAGAAATGCTCGGCGTCGCGGTGTTTAGTTTGTTGTCCTTCCCTGCGCACCGTGACGCGAAGCTCGCGAGCGCGTGACGCAAACCACAATAACGCAACCACAGTACAGTGGGATGGGGGGGTGACGACGATAATGCCGCTGCTGATGACGATGACGACGATACCGGTGCTGCTGCTGCTGTCGATCCTGCTGATGCTGCTGATGCTGGCGATTACGATGATGTAAACGCCCGATCCACAAATACAAAGGAGACGTCGCGGCAATACACTGCGGTGCTCCCGACGTGGTTACCTGGCTTCACCACCCGAATGTGGAATTGTAGCTGTTGCCCTGCATCTACATCAGCCGTAGGAAAGAAGATTACGACGATGACGACGACGATGACGACGATGACAACGACAGTGATAACGGCGATGATGACAATGATGACGAAGATGATGATGACGAAGATGATGATGAAGATGATGACGACGACGATGACAATGATGAAGAAGATGACGACGACGACAATGACGACGACGACGAAGATTATGACGATGATAACGACAATGATAACGACGATGACAATGAAGACGACGAGAATCAGACCTTGTAGCAGAGCGTGGCGAGGTTGGAGGGTGACTCCTCGCGCACAGCGCGGATCTCGGCTCCCGGCACCAACGTGAAGACGTCCTGCACCGACGTCGCCGTCTCTGCCCAGAACTGGTCCCAGAACGCGTCGTCCGTTGCCTCCACAGGCTGGTGGGGGGANGGGGCGGGGGGGCGAGGGGGGGCGAGGGGGGGCGGACGGCGAGCGGGGGGGGGCGGTTGAGTAAACTAAACTAAAAACTATTTTTATTTAACAGGTAAGGCCCGCTGAGACCCGTAGACTCACACAGAGACCCAAGACTCACACAGAGACCCAAGACTCACACAGAGACCCAAGACTCACACAGAGACCCAAGACTCACACAGAGACCCGTAGACTCGCACAGAGACCCATAGACTTTCACAGAGACCCATAGACTCGCACAGAGACCCGTAGACTCACACAGAGACCCGTAGACTCGCACAGACCCCGTAGACTCGCACAGAGACCCGTAGACTCGCACAGAGACCCACAGACTCGCACAGAGACCCCCGTAGACTCGCACAGGTCAGACCCGTAGACTCAAGAGACCCCANAGACCCGTAACTCGCACAAGACCCGTAGACTNGCACAGAGACCCCAGAGACCCGTAGACTCGCACAGAGACCCGTAGACTCGCACAGAGACCCACAGACACACACCACCGGCCCCTCCGGAGTCGTGCCGGCTTGGCTAAGAGGGCAGCACGCAAGGGTGGTGTGGTACCTCTAGCNGGGAGTTTTAAAGGAAAGCTCCGACCCCCCCCCCACCCCCCCGGGTTTTTACAGAGCGGGGGCGCGTCCCCTCCCCTCCCCACCCCTCCACTCCTTCGAAGCCCAGTTCCGCACCATCAGCGTCAGCGGCGTTGGTGACGCCGTGTCTCCGCCGGACAGGGGAGCGGGAGGATTCCATCGACGTCGGGCAGGGCAGCAGCTCTAATGTGAACACTTGCCAGGGGCGATCGGTCACGTTTCACTCAAATACTTCACGAAGCGCGGTGGCGTCGTCGGCTACGTGGAGACACTCACCGCTTGGCACGGTAANGGGGGGGGGGACAGGGTTTCCGCACCGTCTGCACTCTGTCCGGCTGCTGCGATGATGATCTTATTAAGGATTCGAAGATATCAGGAGGAGGCCAGGTGGCTCATGGGTCAGAGACGTGGAGGCAGCACCGCTGGGGTCTCAGGCGCAGCAAGTTGATGGTCTCANCCCGGTCACCAGGGACTCGCACAGAGAGCCACAGACTCACTCAGAGACACATAGACTCACACAGAGACCCACAGACTCACAAAGAGACCCATAGACTCACACAGAGAGCCATAGACTCAGAGAGCCATAGACTCACACAGAGAGCCATAAACTCACACAGAGACCCACAGACTCAACAGAGCCATAGACTCACACAGAGACCCATAAACTCACACAGAGACACATAGACTCACACAGAGAGCGACAGACTCACACAGAGACCCACAGACTCACACAGAGAGCCATAGACTGACATAGACTCGCACAGAGACCATAGACTCACACATAGTCTACAGACTCACACAGAGAGCCATAGACTCACACGGAGAGCCACAGACTNACACAGAGATCCACAGACACACACGTCATTAACCAGGTTTTTATTTCACCAGGTCAGGCCCCTGATCTACATAGCTCTTTTTGACCAGGCCACAAATGATAGCCCAACGAAGTGGCTCATCACTGGAAATTTATGAGCAGCTAAATACTCTANAACGCGGAAATAAACCAAGGGCCTGGAGAAAAATCTACGCGACCACGGGAGAACACGCAAACTCCAAATATACAGCAGACGTCAGGGTCGGGATGGAACCCACGACGTCCTGTATACCAGGCGAGGTAGTTAACATCTCCACGCCACAGCGCGTCAGGGTCGGGATGGAACCCACGACGTCCTGTATACCAGGCGAGGTAGTTAACATCTCACCACGAGAGAGACACGCAACTCCAAATATACAGCAGGCGTCAGGGTGAGCNGGATGGAACCCACGACGTCCTGTATACCAGGCGAGGTAGTTAACATCTCACCACGGAGAGACACGCAAACTCCAAATATACAGCAGCAGGCAGGCGTCAGGGTCGGGATGGAACCCACGACGTCCTGTATACCAGGCAAGGTAGTTAACATCTCTGACAACCCATTGAGTGCCGTGCCGGCCTTCATAGGTGCTGCTCGCTAACAGCACTTGCCCCAACAGTCTGTTAAGGCTACACGGCGGACCTTTGTATGTGTGTACTTCTTTCGCACCGTACGAAGGTTAGCGACAACCACAACGTGGTAATTTGATGATGATAGCTTTCCAAAACTAATCAGTTGCACAACTGGAAATTACAGCAACAATCATCAGCACATAAAGACAAAGTTCGCCCGTATAGCCTTAAGGGCAAGTGCTGTTAGCGAGCACGGATAAGGCCGGCACGGCACACGAGGGGTGGGTGGCCACCACCATTCCCGGCCGCTTTTGTCTCACCTAGTGATGTTTACACACCGCACCAGGTACTCATTTGAGGCTGAGTCGACCTGAGGTCAGAAAATCGTCACTGGTGTTGGCCGTGAGCGGGAATCGAACCCGGGTCGCCAGATTCATAGCGCAGTGCGCTAAACGCTACACTACCGCTCCCTGCCACACAGATACACACACACGTACACACACAAACACACACGGACACACACAGCACGGACACACACGTACAAAGACACAAACACACACGTACACACACATCACGGACACACACACGCACGTACACACACACGTACACACACACACGGACACACACGTACGCGCAAACGTGCACACGTACACAAACACACGTACACACACAAGTACACGTACACACACACACACGTACACACACACCACACGTGCACGTGTTGGCTAGTGCTGACGTCAGAGCCACTCCCTCGGGCCCCACACATCCACGTGGCCGATTGCCACATCGAGTGGCAGCCACGGAGGCTCTCAACCACCAACGCCATCATCATCACCATCATCATCACCACCATCATCACCATCATCACCATCATCATCATCACCATCATTATCATCACCATCAGCAGCCATGATCGATCCACTGCTGGCTGAATCCCTCTTTAAAACTNCCCCCCCCCCATTCCCCATCCGGACTGTTGTGGCAAGTGCTGTTAGCGAGCACCTATTAAGGTGCTGGCACGTACGGCGCGAAAGAAGTTCAACATACACACGTGCAGATGGGTGGGTCAGTAACACGCCCGGCCGCCTTTGTCTCCCCACTGTTGACGTTTTCGCTTCGTGCCCTGCAGCCTCACTGTGCACCTAGCCTGGCACGAGCCTCCTCCTCCTTCTCCACAGAGGTTTGTGTCTTATGCCAAGACAAAGACCTCCCGTGTAGCCTGCCAGACTGCTGGGGCAAGTGCTTTCACGCTTTTCGCGACCAATATCGCATCCATAATACAGGTTGCTTTGTAAATCTATAAATGTTGTGTCGTTCAAGCCGCCACCACCCGACACAACCAACTCGCAAGGGTTTGTCTCATCAACAGAACGTGGCCACATCGTCATTGGTACAGCAACGCCGCTTGTGTGTTGGAGAGAAAATCCACAACAACATCCACAACATTTACAGTCTGAGAACTCAGATCGCGATGTGCTGTAACGAATTGCCACGTTCTGTTTTCGCGACAACCCCTTACCGTGTTGGGTGGTGGTGGGTTTAACGACACAACATTATAGATTTACACCATCTGACCCAGAACAAGAAGCTATGAGCACGGCACACGAGGGGTGGGTGGCCAGCACCACGCCCGGCCGCCTTTGTCTCCCTCGTGGCGATGTTAACTACACACCGCACCAGGTACTCATTTGAGGCCGAGTCGACCTAGGGGAGGCCCAGGACCGGTTCAGATAATCGTTACTGGTGTTGGCCGTGAGCGGGAATGGAACTCGGGTCGCCGGGTTCGTAGCGCTGCGGACGAAATCACTACACCACCGCTCCCCAACAGACACAAAGATAAAACACACACACACTGACACACACAGACACACGCACACAGACACACACACAGACACACACATAGACATGACACACATGACACAGACAGACAACACACACGTGCACACACGTGACACACACACCTGATACACACACACTGACACAAGACACANTGNCACACACAACAGACACACACACACANACTACACACTGACACACACACTGACACACAGAACACACACACTGAACACAAGACACCAACACAACGTCACGTAGTACAGTCCATACAACACCACACAAACAGACACACACAGACTCACACACGACACACACAACACTGACACACACAGTCACACAGACACACACACACACACACACACACAGACACACACTGACACACACACACAGACGTACACGTAGGTACAGTCCATACTACACACACACTGACACACACTGACACAGACACACACACACACACACACACACTGACACACAGACACACACACAGACTCACACACTGACACACACACACACTGACACACACTCACACAGACACACACACACAGACACACACACAGACACACACTGACACACACACAGACGTACACGTAGGTACAGTCCATACTACACACACACACAGACACACACACTGACACACACACACAGACGTACACGTAGGTACAGTCCATACTACACACACACACTGACACACACAGACACACACACTGACACACTGACACACACACTGACACACAGACACACACACACGTACACGTAGGTACAGTCCATACTACACACACACACTGACACACACAGACACACACACTGACACACTGACACACACACTGACACACAGACACACACACACGTACACGTAGGTACAGTCCATACTACACACACACTGACACACACTGACACTGACACACAGACACACACACACAGAGACACACACACAGACACACACAGACACACACACACAGACACACACACAGATGTACACGTAGGTACAGTCCATACTACACACACACTGCCGAGGGGCAAGTGCTGCTGTTCGCGAGCGCCAATCAAAGGCGCACACAACACGCAGAGCCACACACCACACCACCAACAACCACAACCACCACCACCAACCACCACCATCCACAACACACGTCGCTTGTGCCAGGCTAGGTGCACGCACGCGAGACCGACCATGTACATTCAACACAACGCACCTGCGTCTTAGTCGTCAGCTGTATCACGGCTTTGCGGAAATTCAACTTGGTGTCCGTGTTGCCCATGCCTGCTGCTGTTGTTTATTGCTGTTGTTGTTTATTGTTGTTGTTGTTTGTTGTTGGTGGTGGTGGTGGCGGCGACTCCTTGAGCATTCGCAGAGACAAAACGGCCTCGCGGTGACGTCACGCCACTTCCGGGTGAGTGATGACGTCATCTGGAGGCTGGTCTCCCATCTCGTGCATTTAAACAATTCATTGTTTTTTCATTATTTTCATTATTATTAATTTTTCATTCTTATTTTTTCTCGTTCTTGTTTGTTCATTCTTATTTTTTCCCATTATTANTTTTCATTCTTATTTTTTCATGCTTATTTTTATACGTTGCGACTGGCAAAAAGGTAGCCCATGATAGCTGCTCACACCAGCTATAAATGCCCTCTGATACGTGGTGGCATTGTTTTTGTGCTGTTCGCCTTTTGGCGTTGTTCTCTGGTCTGACACACAGACGAGGCCATGAAGAAGGCTGCTGTCTCTGGTGCAGGCCAATCAGTTTCAAAGACAACGCATCAAATATGATCAGATCCACGTGTTTATTTGCACGTTCACCACAAAAACTGTGCATGGTTAATGCAGACATAAAATATAAAAGCTATTCTATTTCTTAATTCATCCACTCACTCTTTCACGCGTTGTTCACACATTGATGAGTAACATTAGTCACGCATGTATACGCACCACCCATTCATTCATACACGCGTGATCACGAATCGATCAAGGACATCAATTCATGCCTCACTCATTCACTCACACACAAGTTAATCAATACCATTATTCACTTCTACGTCCCAGCCATTAATTCACTTATTTACATGTTCACGAATTGATCAAATTAATTATTCATTCATGTCATATAAAGTTATTCACTCACTCACCCACGTGTTCACGAATTGATCAATAAAATAATTCACTCACTTTAGATTTAAAGCTTTCGTGACTGCAGGGATTCATCTTCTTGGTTCTTTCGGTAAAGTCACGTAGAAGGGAAATAATAAAACGTCGTGAGAATTATTTTATTATGTTTTATTTGTATTATTTTATTATTTCCCTTCTACGTGACTTTACCGAAAGAACCAAAAAGATGAATTCACTCACTCTTTCACACGTGTTCACGAACTGATGGGTATCATTCTTCATGCATATGACCCGCCCATTCATTCACTCACTCCGACGTGGTCAAGAATTGAGCGATAATCATTCATTCATGGGCGCCAAGTTGACGAGTTGTTAACTACCTCGCCTGGTATGCAGGAGGTCATGGGCTCGATTCCGACCCTGGCGCCTGCTGCTGCTGCTGTATATTTGGAGTTTGCGCCGTGGATTTTTCTCCGGGTCCTCCGGTTTTGTCCCTCCACATTTAGAATCAACGTCACGGGTTGAGAGTATTTGGCAGTTGTACATTTCCACATGATATCAGGCACTTCGTCGAGCTAGCATTTGTGATAACCAGGTCGCTTCTGAGAAAAACTACATCGCCAGTGAGGCCTTACCTGGTAAAATAAACACATTGTCCTGCTGCGGAGGGAGCTGGTAGGAACGTTGGGTTGCTCGGTCAATGGCCAGGGTCAACAGCGGCGTGGTGTATTCCGCAAATATGCCCGACTGTGAGGGCGGGCACAAGCCGGCGTGAGTAGGTGAAACGTTGAGTTTTATAAGGGCACCACGGGGTGACCAGCCCCTCCCACCCAGTGCCCCCACCAACCCCACCCAGCCCCCCCCAGCCCCTCCCACCCAGCCCCTCTCCACCCAGCCCTCTCCACCCATCCCCTCTCCACCCAGCCCCACCCTCTCCACCAGCCCCACCCTCCCTCTCCACCCAACCCCACCCCTCCCATTTTTGGATGCACGACGGACGGACACAATAATCCCCTGTGGGCTGGTGTAACCAAGAGGTTCCTACCAGCAAAAAATAGCAGTTTAGTTTTTGCCCGGCTGTGGTTGCTGAGCGAGTGGTTGACATCTGGAGGCTTGTGTTCAGCTGTGCACGTTAAGCACGTTCACGTTCCACTTCTGGACGATGGAGCTTCTGAATAGGGTCGGATCTCAAGTGCTTTGTAGTCGTGGAGACCGATTAGATCAGCGGGTGGGTCATAAGGAAGGCAGCGGAGTATAAAGATGAGCAGATTAGCGCGATGTAATCCGGAGGTAAGAGTGTGGTCGGTTTAAGGTTCTATTTGGGACCTTTTTGCCAGTATCAAAGTATGAAAAAATAATAATAGATTTTACCCTTTCTTTTTCCTAGATTGAGGTTCTATGTACATGACGGTAGTTCCTGTTCCATACACATTTCGAATCGACGCCACGGGTTTAGAGTATTTGTCTGCTTTTGATTTGAAGCTTTCGTGACTGCAGGGATCCATACTCTTTGGTTCTTTCGGTAAAGTCACGTGGGTAGAAAATGTATTTTATTTTATACAAACGTGACTTTACTTTAGTATTTGTCTGATGCTCGAAATATCCACACGATGATGGTGAGAAACACTTCGTTCGGGCTATCATTTGTGATAGCCAGGTAGCTTCTGGGAAAAATAAGTTGATAGCTCAGTGGGCTTTACCTAAAATAATAGTTGCAGTCATACAAATCATAAAAAAAGTTTGGGAATTTAATTGCGGTGGGAAGTGAATTATTAAAGCTTGGTTGGGTTGTCAGATATAATAAATTATAAATTGTCGATTTATCTTTGTTCTTTCGTAAAGTCACGTAAAAAAAAAAAAAAAAAAAAAAAAAAAAATAATAAATATGTGACAATTATGTTTAATTTTTATTTTATTATTCCTTCTAGTGACTTTACCGAAAGAACCAAGAAGATGATAACATTGTCGAGTTTATGCTTTGATACTTTCAAGATTTTCTTTGTTTTTCGTTTCAAATTCAAGAAGCGACGATGATTGCGACGCGTCGCTACTTTACGGAACGATATTGGTGGCTCTTAATGAGCGCAATATATCGTCGTATCGGCACACCTCGGCCACCACAATTCTTAGTTAAGTTGTACCATCAGCAAATGGGGATGTCTAGTCGATCTGAGGGGCACTTAAAGGTGAACCGTTAGCGAACGTCACGGAACCAGCGAACGCCACCGAACCAGCGGAACCCACCGAATCAGCGAACTCCACCGAACCAGCGAACTCCACTGAACCAGCGAACGCCACAGAACCAGCGAACGCCACAGAACCAGCGAACTCCACCGAACCAGCGAACGCCACCGAACCAGCGAACTCCACCGAACCAGCGACCGAACCACCCACCGAACCAGCCGAAGCCACCGAACCAGCGAACTCCACAGAACCAGCGAACGCCACAGAACCAGCGAACTCCACCGAACCAGCGAACGCCACCAAACCAGCGAACTCCACCGAACCAGCGGACGCAGAACCCCGAACCGGCGAACTCCACCAAACCGGCGAACTCCACCGAACCAGCGGACGCCACTGAACCAGCGAACCAGCGGAGGCCACCGAACAGCGGACGCCACCGAACCAGCGGAGCCACCGAACCAGCGAACGCCACCGAATCAGAGAACGTCACGGAACCAGCGAACTCCACCGAACCAGCGAACGCCACCGAACCAGCGGACGCCCCAGTCTCACATCAGCAGTAATTCCGAGAGACGATTGGCGGACGAACATGTAAGACGAAACGGCACGCCGAGAGGGGGTTAAGATTCCGCACTTGTTTTTAATCATTAAGTTAACACTCTCCGAAGCGTCGATCCACGTACAATGTCCAACTCGCGCGTATCCCAGCGATGGGGTTGGGGGGGGGGGAACAAAAACAACTCCCACACACCACGCACCTGCAACAAAACCACCGTCGAGATCCATCGGCGGCGAGCGGAAAATCAACGATCGCGGTGCCCTTCGCTCGCCGCTACGGCGCGGGCCACGCCAGCTCGGCCAACTCGGCACGGCAAGGCCCCCCAACCGCCCCCCCCCCCCGGCCTGAAATAAATCGCAAAATAACCGGAAATGCTTTTTGTACCNAAAAAAACCAGTCCGCGTGTCTGCGTCCATATTGTCCGTGTGTGTGTGTACGTTGAACTTCTTTTGCACCGTACGTAGCCAACCGTGCTAATTTCGGAGGTGTGCGCATCAGTCGGCCTGTTTGTTGACGTTCCAGTGTGGGTTAACGCGCTACGCCAGCGTCTTCGCGGGAGACTGTCAGAGCCACGAGGGTGGTGCGGATGTCTGCATGACACGCGGGTCACGGCACACGGCCCTCGTCAAATCGGGCTGCGGGTCTTCGGGCACAAGAGCGGACGCAGCTCGGCGCAAACAAAGCCAAGGGCAACCAGCGCAGACGGTCAACCGGCCATCGGCAACTTCTTTCGCACCGTACGTAGCCAACCGTGCAATCGGAGGTGCGGGGGGAGGACAACAACCTAAACACAAAAAGCAGTTCTAAGGAAATGAGTTTTCAATTTAGATTATTTAAAAGTGCATAGCTCCAATGGCTTGCTAATGTCGGCAGAAGTGTGGTTTCCAGGTTGATCGAACCGGCAGAATGCGTTGCCTTCAAATTACAATCCGCCGTCTTGATGGTCACTATTTTTGCTGTCGAAGCACGTCGCTATAGTCCTGTGCACGCCGCTGGCCTGACGAGTTGGAGGATGGTTGGGCGCGCAGCAGGACCCTTTCACGACGCGTCACGAGAGCACGGGGAGGTCACCAGCCGACACGCAGAACGACTCAACAGCGAGTTGGGCGGCTCTGCAAGCCGAGTCGTCGGAGAGTCTGGAATCCAGTTGTCTTCCAAAAGACGCTCCCAGTCTCCTCTTCGCAGCGACCGCCANCCGGTGACGAGCCAGTAGCTTGCGCATTTCCCCCGTTCCGTTTGCGCTCGTCCGCGTGTGTGTCGCCGTCTCGCGCGACAAACGCGTCATGTCGCCGTTTCTGTCCCAGTCTCGCTACGGGGAGCGAGTCGTGGCGCACGAGGGCAAACTGAGCGCAGCTCATCTTCTTGGTTCATTCCGGTAAAGTCACGTAGAAGGGCAATAATAAAATAATAAAATAAAACAATAAAATACAATTCTCACGACGTTTCGGGCACAACGCAAGCAGCCGTCCTCAGGTGAAGAACAGGTCTGTCGGAAAGACAGCGTCGAATGAGCACCACCAGCTTGGCAGCGTATATTTAAGCTGAGTTAGAGGGGAAGGGCCTTGACAAAGGATTTGCATATCAAGAGGAATTTAGCATATTTATGGAAATGAGTGTAGCTGTCACCAGGAGCAAATTTAGTACGAGCAACGATTGCAACCCATGCTGATGTGGACAGCATCAGTCTGAATTATAAAACGAAACTAGAATGTTTTACTAATAGGGGTTTTTCCCCTTTTTTCTGGCAACAAAACTGACACCTTTTGCAAGGAATCATGTTTACATTAACCACAATACTTGCAGTCAAATGCAAACAAAAAACATATTCTGATATTTATGCATTGTCTTTGAAACTGATTGGTCCACACCAGAGACAGCTTTCTTTGGAGCCTAGTCTCATATGGTGTTCGACCAGATGACGCCAAAAGGTGCACAGTTCAAAGACAACGCACTACCAGAGTAATGAGAGCTCGGGTTGCCAGNAAAAAGGGGAAAACCCTATTAGTATATTTTGGTACTGGCAATGGAGGTCCCATGATGTAGAATTTTTTTATTTTACCAGTAAGGCCCCACTGAGCTGCATAGCTCTTTTTCAAAGCGACCCGACAACAAATGATGGCTCAATGAAGTGGCTTATCACGTAATTTATAGCAGCTATGAACGCGCTCATTCTAAACAAAAAGCGGAGGACCGGAGAAAAATCCACGCGACCACAGGCGAGAAAGNGACACGCAAACTCCACATATACAGCAGCAGGCGTCAGGGTCGGGATCGAACCCACGACCTCCGTATACCAGGCGAGGTAGTTAACATCTCGCCACCACGGCGCCCACTTATCAGGTGGCAGATTAACCGTGCTTGTGACATCTAAAGGAAAATGCAGGGTGACCTAAAAGTTACGACACGTAGGGTTATATTTGGCATGAAACGTTTTCATATTTATTCTTTAAGTAAAATGTATGTTTTATTTTTTTATTTATTATTTCCCTTCTACGTGACTTTACCGAAAGAACCAAGAAGATAAAATTTATCTATTATCGTTAATATCTCTTCATTTTCATTTGGCATTTAAACATGGAAAATAAAATTTGCTGGATTGACACAAAACACAATTGAGGACTGTTAAAAGATACACCTTTCATAATTTTTAACTCCTAAATTTATTTCAAAGATAATTTGTGCACGCATTAATATTAACAGAAGTCGGACTGGACAAATTAAAATAAATAAAATGACCCGATGCGATTTGTTTGAACAAATAATAACCCGCGTCTCGACTTTTGGGGCCACCCTGTTTACAGGCACGGTGGTTCGCGACTCAGAGGACCACGTAGCCGCAAAAAGTTCTCGGCAAAGAAACGATCGACTTTATTCACAAATAAGAAGATAAACGTCGCATTCCACACCGCCGAACCTATTCCACGCAGGTAAACAATCAACATGGCGAGACAGTAACAGCCGATTTACTTCTAGATTTGAAGCTTTCGTGACTGCAGGGATTCATCTTCTTGGTTCTTGCGGTAAAGTCACGTAGAAGGGAAATAATAAAGTAATAAAATAAATCATAATAAAATGAAATTCTCACGACGTTTCGGCCACAACGCAAGCAGCCGTCCTCAGGTGAAGAACAGGGCTGTCGGAAAGACAGCATCCCAATGAACAATGCCAAGCTTGGTGGTGTTCATTGGATGCTGTCTTTCCAACAGCCCTGTTCTTCACCTGAGGACGGCTGTCTGTACTAATCCGATCGAAACTTGCCCGCCTGGCTGCCCACTAAGGGGGAGAAGCGATAACATTTTTCCTGATTGGGTGGCGGAATTCTTTTTCGGAACGGAAACCGCAGCAGCGGCGGCGGTGGCGGCGGTAGCAACTACGAAAGTGCCCGAAACGTGAGCTGGTGCATCATGGCCTTGCGGGCGCAAAGCGGCATCCGTCGCCCATCACGAGTCGTTCACCGGTGGCCCAACAAGCTAGAACTATTTTCATTTTACCAAGGTAAGGCCCACTGAGCTATAAAGTTCTTTTTTCAGAAGCGACTTGGCTATCACAAATGATAGTTCAACGAACATGGCTCATCATGTGGAAATTTATAGCAGCCAAATACTCTAAACTCACGTTAATACTAAATGTGAAGGGAAAACCGGAAGACCCGGAGAAAAATCCACGTGGGGAGAGAGAGACACGCAAACTCCAAATATACAGCAGCAGGCGTCAGGGTCGAGATCGAACCCACGACCTCCTGTGTACCAGGCGAGGTAGTTAACATCTCACCACGCAAACTCCAAATATACAGCAGCAGGCGTCAGGTCGAGATCGAACCCACGACCTCCTGTGTACCAGGCGAGGTAGTTAACATCTCACCACCTTTGCGCCTAGGGGTCGGCAAAGCTGCGGCTCTTCAAGGGACTGCTTCGTGACGGTGATTTATTAAGGAACCGCGGCTCTTGAATAATTATCGAGTTCTTTACCGCATTCCAAAAGAATGGCTGCTCTTGTTAATTTTTTTCGTTTTGACGNCCCCCCCCACCGAACTTATCCCGCGAGGACTCGATCTGGGCGTCTCAACTCTCTCACCGAGTTGAAACAAAGTAAACCCGTGCCCGTCGCGCCCGCACGCTCCTTCGCGGTTGCAGTCACATTAACGACACCGCGCGCGCCCCCCCCCCTTCTGTCATCATCGTTACCCCCCCCGTCCGTCCGNCCGCCGCCCGCCACACGCAACGCAGATTAGCCCCAGGGACCGTCACTAATCAAAGGAGGTGTGGGGGGGTTCTCTCTCTAGAATATATTTACATATTACAAATGCATACCATAATAAATTAAAAAAGATAGCAAATACTTACACGACCACGTGCGATATCTACATGTGACCCTTACGCAAGTTGCAAGGGAGTGTGTGCATTAGTGCGAGGAGCGGTTAAACGGCTTTGCGAGTGGTAAGTCAAATGCACGGCCATCGCCTCCACTTATTAGTTTATTTTCTTAGTTTTTCGGTAAAGTCACGTAGGTAAAAATTTTAAATTTAAAAAAATAAAATAAAAATCACGACGTTTCAGAGGCAACACAAGCTTCCGTCTTCAGGTGGAACCGTCACAGAACGATGCTGCATCAAGTAAGAAAATTCCAAGAAAACAGTCCTTGTGTATATACTGGTTGAGGGTGGGAGGAGCCAAGGTGAGGTCGGTGCGGCTGAAGCACGCTGCAAGGAATGAGCTCATTCCAAGGAATGTTTTCTTGGAATTTCTCTTACTTGATGCAGCATCGTGCCGTGACGGTTCCACCTGAAGACGGAAGCTTGTGTTGCCTCCGAAACGTCGTGATTTTATTTTATTTTATTTTATTATTTAATTTTTTACCTACGTGACTTTACCGAAAAAACCTAAGAATATGAATCCTTACAGTCGAAAGCTTCAAATCTAGAATTATTAGTTTATTAGCCAAGGGGAGGTTAACGTCCGTGCACTTGTCCCCCGAGCGCACAGCTTAAGAAAGAGTATTCTAAATAGCCGAGCGTGGCCATCAACTCGAACCTGAAACCGCTCTCATGTGCGGTGAGTCGATGGGTCTTGGCCTGGTCACAGAGGTTAGTGGCTCACACCTGTGACCACGGGAGAGACACGCAGACTCCACATATGCAGCAGCCGTTAGGGTCGGGATCAAACCCACGACCTCCTGTGTACCGGGCAAAGTAAGTGACATCTCGCCACCGTGGCGCCGATGTAAATGTTGACAAACGAGAAAAATCAAAGGTATTTTAAACTAAATGTTAACAAGTTTAAGTCCGGCCAAATTTGCTCGACCGTATCACTGCCTCAAAACAATGTGAACACCCGTCATACTCCAGTGTATCTTACACCACCACACCGCATCACACCGTGCCACATCACCGTTACCTTGTATACAGCACCACACCGCATCGCACCACGATCCCAAAGCTGCGTGCATCTTCTACCCATAGTTCTCTGTGACCCTATCCACACACCCCCCCACCCCACACAACAAAGACAAAGATCCCCCGTATAGCCTCAACAGACCGTCGGGCAAGCGCCGTTAGCGAGTAGCAGCAGCACCTACGAAGGCCAGCACGGCACACGAGGGGGTGGGTGACCAGCACCATGCCCCGGCCCCCCACACACNACACACACACACACACCAAGTGGCATTGTACGGCACGCCACGGCATCCTTCACCAAAGCGGAGCTCTCCCCAGCGCACGCGCGGCGCGTCCGTGACACGCCGTCGCTCGAGCGAGCTTCCTCTTCCGTCTCCGGCCGAGCGTTCTGGCGTACGCACGTCCATACGTCGGACTTCGTTCGCACCGTACGTGGCCAGCGCGGCTCATCGGAGGTGGACGCCGAGGACCGCTCGACCCTCGCGCATCCCCGGCACGACGAGGGGCTCCCCTGCAGGAGGCCGTGAGGGTGGGCGACAACGGGGCGGGCGACCTCAGGACCTGAGGGGGGACTTCCTCCCTCCACCTTCTCCACCTTGCCCACGACCTTGCCCTGGTAGAGGGGCAGCGGGGCCTTGTCGTCGCGAACCTCCTCGAACACGACCCCGCACTCAAACTCCTCGCTCGCCTTCTTGAAGTAGAACCTGCGGCGGCAGCGCGCGGCACGGGCACGGGAGGAGGGGGTGGGGGCAGTGGTGAGGAGGAGGAGACGGATCGTGCTCGACACAAACGAAGCAATCGATGTACCTCACTGAACTCGCCAAGGAGCATAAACCATCGTCACGCGAGCTCCGTTCGTCCTCACAGCAGGAGCGGGCGGCTTTAGGAAATGGTCGGACAAAGCGGTCACAGCACCGCACGGCGCTTTCAGGTGTGCTTCTGCGGCCGTCTGGAACGTTCTTCCTTCCGACATAGGAAGCCACCGAGAGCTGTGCATTTTTAATCATCTAGATTGAAAACTTATTTATTTAGAACGGCTTTTTGTGTTTAGTTTATTGTCCTTCCCCCGCATCTCCGATTATCACAATTGGCTACGTACGGCGTGAAAGAAGGTCAACGCCCGCACATACGTGCGTCCCGCTTGTCCCGGCACAAAGTGCAACCGATGACCGCCGTTCAAGAGCTGGATTCAAATCTGGCCGCACACGAGGCGACAGGTTTCGCAAACGTCAAGATAAAAAAAAGGACAAGTGGAATATTTTGCCGCACAGAGTCTCTGACATCTTCTTCAATGTTCAGTGCAACTGCTGCACTGCACGTTGGGATGCAAGCTGGCAGGCCAGTCTATCAATTGAGCCCCAGATATTTGGCTGCAATGCACGAAGAAGTGTGGCGCTCCCGCAGGAACAGGCATCCGCGGGGTTCTAACACCGACACGCCCGTCAGACGCCAAGCGCGTCGATCGCGCTTGCAATGCAGCACAACGTTGCTGGTTTTAATTACTTTTTTTATAAAAATTCTTCCGCGAAAGCAATTCGTAGCCCATCTTGTTCCAAAAATTCTACAGGTTTTTTTTATATCTTATGTTTTTCGGTAAAGTCACGTAGGTAAAAATTAAAATGAATGAAAGTAAAAAAATTTACTTGATAGCAAGCGTGCTGTGACGGTTCCACCTGAAAACGGAAGCTTGTGTTGCCTCCGAAACGTCGTGATTTTAATTTTATTTTTATTTTACTTTCATTAATTTATTTTTACCTACGTGACTTTACCGAAAAAACCTAAGAATATGAATCCTTGCAGTCACGAAAGCTTCAAATCTAGAATTAGGTTTTTTTTGGCAGTGCTTGGCCGGACGTACAATGTTTCTCACGCGTAGCAATCAGCGGTCTCACGGTGCCCGTTAAACATTCGCGATAAGCATCCCTTGCAAACAACCACATTTAAAATGGCGGACATTGTAGGCAATAGCAGAGCAGTGAGAGGGGCAGATTAACTACCATGATGTACGTAGAACATTAAACTAGGNAAAAAAAGGGTAAAAAAAATGTTAATACTTGATACTAGCAAAAAGGTCCCATAACAGAACCTTAAACTGACCACACTCTACCTCCTGATCGCATCGCGCTAATCTGCTCACCTTTATACCCCCCTTCCTTATGACCCACCCGCTGATCTAATCGGTCTCCACGACCACAAAGCACTTGAGATCCGACTGTATTCAGAAGCTCCATCGGTCCAGAAATGGAATGTGAACGTGCTTAACGTGCACAGCTGAACACAAGCCTCAGATGTCACCACTCGCTCACAACCACAGCCGGGCAAAAACTAAACTATTCTTTTAATTTTACCAGGTAAGGCCCCACTGAGCGATGTAGCTCTTTCTTAGAAGTGACCTGGCCATCACAAATGCTCGCTCGACAAAGCGGCTGATATCACGTGGAAATATATAAGAGCCAAATACTCTAAACGCGTGACGTGGATTCTAAATGTGGAGGGAAAACATCCACGCGACCACGGGGAGAGAGACACCGCAAACTCCAAATATACAGCAGCAGGCGTTGGGGTCGGATCGAACCCACGACCTCCTGCATACTGGGCGAGGTAGTTAACATCTCCTAGCCACCGTGATGATGATGAGAGAGAGAGACACGCAAACTCCAAATATACAGCAGCAGGCGTCGGGGTCGGGATCGAACCCACGATCTCCTGCATACCGGGCGAGGTAGTTAACATCTCCTAGCCACCGCAGTGCCCTTGTATGTGCGTGTGTGCGCGTGTGACGCAAGACACAATCGCGTGAGCGTGATTGTGTCTTGATTTCCGCTCGTGGCCAAGATCGGTGGTGAATATCCGAACCGGGCCCGGGCCTCCCCTAAGTCACTCTGGAGAGAAAGGCGGCCGGGCGAGGTGCTGGCCAACCACCCTCTTGGTGTGCCGTGCCGGCCTTTACAGGCGCTCGCTGACAGCACTTTCCCCAACAGTCGTTAAGGCTATATGGGGATCTCTGTCTTTGTAACAGGGAAGGGCGACTTGAGTGTGTGTGTCTGTGCGATGTAACGTGGGAGCGGTGGTGTAGAGGTTAGTGCACTGCGCTATGAACCCGGCGACCCAAGATCAATTCCCGCTCACGGCCAACACCACTGACGATTATCTGAACTGGTCCTGGGCCTCCCCTAGGTCGATTCAGCCACAAATGAGTACCTGTGCGATGTGAAAACATCGCCACTGGGGAGACAAAGGCGGTCGGGCGTGTGCTCGCCACCCACCCACCCCTCGTGTGTCGTTTCCAGCTTCATAGGCGACTACTCGCTAACCGCACTTGCCCCAACAGCCTGTTGCAGGCTACACGGCTGGGGGGGGGGATCTTTGTCTTTGCAACACAGGGAAGGGTGACGTAGGCCTGTGTGCCCGAGCGAAAGAAAGGAGGTAGGGCGTGTGCACACACACACGCACACACGGACGCACACACACTCACACACACTCACTCACACACATAGCACACACACACGCGCACAATCACACACACATGCACACACGCACAATCACACACGCACGCACAATCACACATACACACTCACACACGCACAATCACACACACACACACGCACGTGCGTCTCTGCGTGCTCGCACAATCACACACACACACACGCGCACACACACGCACGCACGCACACACGCACAATCACACACACACACGCACGCGCGTCTCTGCGTGCTCGCACAATCACACACACGCGCACACACACGCACGCACGCACACACGCACAATCACACACACAATCACACACACACACGCGCGCCTCTGCGTGCTCACACACACGCACGCACGCGCGCCTCTGCGTGCTCGCACACTCACCTGTAGTTGCCCTTCTTGGTGAGCAGCTCCTTGAAGTGGGCGAGGGTGAGGGAACCCCCCTCACCCTGGAACGGTACGGGATGGGCTCCCCGCAGAAGTAGTACGCCACCACCACGCCGCCCCCGCCCCCCCCGCTGGCCCCCCTCCCCTCCTCCTCCTCCTCCCCCCGGCGGGGCCACGAGCTCCCAGGCGCCGTCCCGTTCGCCGACTGTCACAATTGGAAGGGGGGGGGCAGGTGGGGGCAGGGGGGGGGCAGGGGAGAGGGGGGCAGGGGGAGGAGGGGGCAGCAGGATATTCAGTCCTGTTTCCGAACTCAACGGAGGTCTTATGTGTGCGTACGTTCAACTTAGTTCTAGGTTTGAAGTTTTATTGACTGCAAGGATCCATACTCTTTGGTTCTTTCGGTAAAGTCACGTGGGTGAAAATAATAAAAATTAAATATTTCTTAAAATTTTATAATAAATAAAATATTTCTTAAAATTTTATAATAAAAATAAAATATTTATTTTCATTTTATTTTCACCAACGTGACTTTACCGAAAGAACCAAAGGGTACGTTGCACTTATTTCGCACTGCATGTAGCCAGCCGCGCTAATCGGAGGTTTGGAGAAAGGACCTTGGACCCTGATAGACCAAGTCAAGTAAAAACTAAAACAATCTTTTTTTATTTTACCAGGTAAGGCCCGCTGAGCTGCGTATCTCTCCTTCAGAAACGACCGATCACAAATACAGCCCAAAGAAGTGACTTGATCGTGTAAACATTGATAGCAGCCAAAAACTTTCTTTAACCGGACTGTTTCATTTCGTCCGCACCCAGTTCAAACATCACCATGCTGCAGTTCACAACACTTCTCTTTCCGCTCCTTTCCTCGCACCGCGAACTCTAACATTATGGCCACGCCACACATTTATTCTGACAGGGTCTGGCCCTCTTTTGGTAGCCCGGTTGAGCTCACCGACTATTAATTGAGCCAGTAGACAGGAGGTCGTGGGTTCGATCCCGATCCCGACCCCGACGCCTGTATATGTGGAGGTTTGCGTGTCTCTCTCTCTCTCTCTCTCGCCGTGGTCACGAGGATTTTTCTCCGGGTCCTCCGGTTTTTCCCTCCACACTTCTAATCAACGTCGCCCGTTTATAGAGTTATTCGGCTGCTATACATTTCCATGCTATCATTTGTTGCAGCCTGGTCGGTTCTGAAAAAAAGTTACGGAGCTGAAATTCAGCAGTCATCAGATGTTGACGTTTCCTTTGATACTAGAACATGAACAAAAACATCTTAAAGTGAATATGTGACTGAGTGCAAACAGAAAATCCAAGATACAGTAAAATATTGCAGAAAAAGCACCGTACACAAAAATGTGCAAAAACGCCAGTGGTATGCAAGTCAAACAACAACAACCACAAGACAACTTAGATTAAGGCTAACTCTGTACTACAACAAACAAACATGGCCAAACCAAAAAACTTATCGAAAATCACCAAAATAAAGCCATAAAAGCAATGAAACAGTGGTCATGGGAACTGTGACCGAATTTTCACAATAAACGACGTAAACAACACGTACTACCAAACTCCGTCACCGATGTTGGCCGAACTCGCGACGGCTGGGTCCAGCGGCGCAGTGCGGCGGCGCCAACTCGCGCGCCCGCACACGGCCCAAGTCTACCGGGGGGGGGGGGGGGGGGGGCGGTGCTCGGGACCCGGCTTCGCGAGCGCACTTCACGCAAGCGAGAGATCTGTTGCTCAAAAGCGGTGATGGCAAGCGAGCTCCGGGAGGGCGGAGAGGCGGCAGAGGTGGCCTGCAGCGACGAACGGGCACGCTCAACTTCCGCTCTAAAGCCGTGGGACGGCGACAGCAGCAGCGGCGGCGTTAGATTAATTAAAAAATAATGGATTTTTTAAAGGTATTTATATAGAAAAACCCATCGCACGCAGAATTAAACAAGCCGCCGCTTCAAACGCAACATGAAGGCAGCGCTTTCATGTTTGCGAATCACCGCGCTAGCTGAGGGAGGACAGCGAGCCTTAGGATAGACGGAGGACTTCCTTTTCAGATTAAAAATACCAAAAAGCCCACGCGGCCGTGGCTCAGGGGGCACTGGGGTTTGGGGGACGGGAGTGGAGAGGGGGGGGGAGACGTCCCACAATCGCATGCACGGGGGGCCACGGGCTTAGCCCCTCAGCTCCTCACTCACTTCAAAGCCGAGCGACTGCACTTCAAACGCGAGAGCTCAATTTAACGGCAATTACAGCCGGTGGCGCGGCGGCGCGCGGCGATGGCTCACCGGAACCGGCGTGCGAATCAAGATAGCGAGCGGCAGCCCCACACACCGGTCGCATGCAAGGAAAAATCAGCCTGGGCGGTGGCAGAGTCAGGTGCACGGGAGTGGCACTGGTGCACGCGTGTAAGAGTGAGGCAGCGAGTGCACCAGAGGTGTCTAGCGGTTAGCGCCAGAGGTCGCAATCGGGTACCCGATACCCGTACCCTACCCGATACCCGTACCCTACCCGTACCCGGCCGGATACGGGTATCCGTTTGCGACCCTGGTGCGGCCGGGTACGGGTAGGCGGTGAGTCACTGGTGAGTAACCGTTTGTCACTCATTTCCCAACGTCTTGTCTCTTCTCACAATTCAAGTTCCTAGAATCAACCCACCCGCGCCTGCAACATGGCTTCATCCCAGAGGTCGCAATCGGGTACTCGTACCCGTACCCTACCCGATACCCAGCCGGGTACGGGTAGCCGGGTATCGGGTAGGGTACGGGTACGGGTACCCGATTGCAACCCTGGTGCGGCCGGGTACGGGTAAGGAATCAAAACCCGTTTGCGACCTCTGGTTAGCGCTACGCTGCGCTATGGTTCTAGATTTGAAGTTTTCGTGACTGCAAGGATTCATACTCNTTTTTTTTTTCGGTAAAGTCACGTAGGTAGAAAATGAAAATAAATTAAATCACGACGTTTCGGAAGCAACACAAGCCTCCATCATCAGGTGTATCCGCGTTATGGACCCGGCGACCCGAGTTCGATTCCCGCTCACGGTCAACACCGGCGACGATTATCTGAACCGGTCCTGGGACTCCCCTAGGTCAACAACGCAAGCAGCCGTCCTCAGGTGAAGGACGGCTGCTTGCGTTGTGGCTGAAACGTCGTGAGAATTCTTTTATTATGTTTGATTTTTATTATTTTATTATTTTCCTTCTACGTGACTTTACCGAAAGAACCAAGAAGATGCATGCAGAATATAAGCAAATAATACGCTCATCATGTTTGTTCTGAAAAGTGGGGGCAGAAAAATGTCACCGTGAGAAAAAAAACGAGAAACCACACAAACCAGACGGTGAAAAGGAAAACGAGACTGATGACTGAATCAAATCCATGACCGCCAAATTCGCTCAATCAAACGCGGTGGACGGGGCCTGATCCAATATTCTGAAATGACAGAAAATGATCAGTGGCTTCATCATTATGATTACTGGCGTCCCAGACATACCACGGGTGACCATTCATCCCCATTGATACCGTGGCGATGAAGTCTCTTCACCTGCGTGCTTGTTGCTGTTGGCTGCGTGCACTACCCCGTGACTTTAGGAGCAGCTCTTTTCTAATAATTTAATTTCCATTTTTCCGTCAGCGCTTCGCAAAGAAGCGTGCGGCGCCCGACATCAAGAGAATGTCAGCAGGCCTGTGCCCGCGCGCGCGTTATTGTGCAGTCACGGAGACACGGGTGGGGGGGGAGGGGCGAACTTTCCGTGAAATCCAAAACGAATTGTCATTCCGAAAAGAAGTTAGATGTCACGCAAGCGAAGCGAGAGAGAGAGAGAAAAAAAGGACAAAGCTTACAAAATAAAACAAAAATGTACAAATCCTCATCTGGTGGCCAAACCCACACACACGCACGTGGAGAGAGACAGAGGTTTTTTTTTGAGCTTTGAAATACAAACCCACAAAAAAAGGCGTCAAGTGCATTTCATCAGTCGGCTCCTGAAAAAACATCAAACCCCTCCCAAAATGAGCGGCGCAGGCCAACAAAGCTCCCCACGTCGAGGCGAGGATTCGACTTCAAAGTCCGCCACGCAATGGAATTAGGATTGCTTTCCCGGCTCACGCACGCACGCACGCACGCCTGTCAACGTGCCTCTACCACAACCACCAGGTGCGTCGCGCCTTAGCCCAGCGCAAGGCCGCCACGGCAGCGCGCCAGTCACGTGACCATGCATCCCCACACCCTCCGACACCAGCAAACTGATAGAATTGCTGGGCTGACGAATGCGCCTTATCGACGAGTCCTAACGAGGATGAAACCGGTCGGCAGTTTTTCTTGGTTCTTTCGGTAAAGTCACGTAGAAGGGAAGTAATAAAATAATAAAAATATAACATAATAAAATAATTCTCACGACGTTTCGGCCACAACGCAAGCAGCCGTCCTCAGGTGAAGACCAGGTCTGTTGGGGAGACAGCGTCTGAATGACCTGGTCTTCAGAGATACTAACAAACCCTTAAGTACGTCCAGTCGTCTGTTCGGACCGAAAGTCGTAAGTTCAACAGCCGCGCAATAGATGGCGGTGGTGGCATCTACATCTACAGAACGTGAAGAACCAGTGGCATCTACATCTGCAGAACATGAAGAACCAGTGGCATCTACATCTGCAGAACGTAAATAACCAATAGCGTCTACGTCTACGTTTTTTGTTTGCATTATGGCTGCAGGTATTGTGGTCTATGCAAACATGACTCCTTGTAAAAAAGATGTCAGTTTTGTTGCCAGATAGAAGGGTAAAAAAACAATTATCACTCTAAACGCATGTTCCTAAATGTGGAGGGAAAAACCGCAGAACCCGGAGAAAACATCCACTCGACAACGGCGAGAGAGCCACGCAAACTTCAAATATAGATCAGGGGTCAGGGTCGGGATCGAACGCCCGACCTGCTGAAAACCAGGCGAGGAAGATAGCATCTCGCCACCATGGCAACGTGGATGTTAAAGGTGTGGACCGTCACGGTTCGGTGCGGCTCACCCGTACTCCGCAGGGTGTGCGTCCGGGACGGTGGAAACGGCGCTCGTGATGGGCGCGGCGACGCCCCTGGCAAGACAGCGGCCCCTCTCAATCACCTCCTGGACGTACCTGCACGGCAACGCAAACACAAAGATGCACCGTGTAATTCTAGATTTGAAGCTTTCGTGACTGCAAGGATTCATATTCTTAGGTTTTTTCGGTAAAGTCACGTAGGTAAAAAATTAAAATTAATAAAAGTAAAATAAAATAAAGACGGAAGCTTGTATTGCCTCCGAAACGTCGTGATTTATTTTTATTTATTTTTTACCTACGTGACTTTAACGAAAAAACCTAAGAATATGCACCGTGTAGCCTCCATAGACTGATGGGGCAAGTGCTGTTTGCGAGCACCGCTGAAGACCAGAACGGCAGAAGGGTGGTGGTAGTGGTGGTGTACACACTGCGCCAAGACCACCAGAGTTGACTACGGCAAGGCCCAGAAGAGGTTAAGACGCCGTTTGCCACTGATGTTATAGCCGTGGGGCTACTTAACCACAAAACAACTCCACGTATACTTAGCCGAGGCGGCCACAGTGTTGACTCGCAATTAGAAAGTTGGGATCTCCCCATGCCGTGAGACCAAGTTGGACCAGCGACCTCTGGCTTGCAAAGTCCAGTAAGCCAACCATTACACCACAACCATTACATCCCACGCTAATAATACCTCCCGCTATATTCATCTGGCCATAGGGATGGTGAGAGCCAGGCAAATCGGAATGTGGCGTTTCTAACGGAGATGCTCGAGACTGAGCAGGGGGACACTTTGGCAGACACGTTGACTCGGCACGACTCCACCAGGCAACCCTATGCTGCTATAATAAATCCACGCGAAAGAACAAGTTGACGGTTTGACTAGGCCCCATCGTCGCCCCAGGTTCAGGTTATCTTATGGAGTCACCCTCGCCGCCATAGCAATGTAGAATTTCCACCACTGGATCCAGGAGGTAAGCACCACGCCAATGCTCATTATGAGCATAAAATCACCTTTGACTTGGATTTAAAAAAAATTATGATTATTACAAATTCGACAGTGCTGCTCATTGCTGGCCACTCGGCATTTCTGGCCCGTCGCGCCCGCCCTTGTTGCCCGGCAAACGGCGACGACTGCTACGTGCAAGTCGACCGTCGGGAAAAGTCGCCGGGCACTCACTTGTGCTTGCCGGGCTGGGCGCTCCGGCTCAAGGGCACCAGCTGCTCCTCCTCCAGGCGCCGCTTGGCCTCCTCCAGCTGCACGGTGGTGTTGGGGGGCGGCGGGGTGGCATGGACGGGTCCTGCAGGAACGGGTGGTTGGGCTGCACCACCCGGCGCCTGGGAGGAGGGCCCCAGGGACGTTCCACCACCAGCTCGCTGGCGGGGGGGCGGGGGGTGCACAGACAACCGGGTTCAACCCGCAGGCTCGCGACGCAGATGCTGAAGAGCGGTTATATTGGCACTATCGTCGATTCGCCAACTACGCTCGCAGTTACCGACACTACGAGGATGCTCACAGAGTTAACACATTCCTCCTGCGGAGGGAGCTGGTAGGAACGTTGGGTTGCTCGGTCAATGGCCAGGGTCAATGGCGGCGTGGTGTATTCCGCAAATATGGCCGACTGTGAGGGCGGGCACAAGCCGGCGTGAGTAGGTTAAACGTTGAGTTTTATAAGGGCACCACAGGGTGACCAGCCCCTCCCACCGAGCCCCACCCAGCCCCACCCAGCCCCACCCTCCCCACCCAGCCCTCCCAGCCACACCCTCCCANCCAGCCCCTCCCCATCCTCCCCACCTAGCCCCTCCCTGCACGACGGACAGACACAATAATCCCCTGTGGGCTGGTGTAACCAGGAGGTTCCTACCAGTATTAGCATCGCCAACTCAACTGCTTACGCAGACGCCGCACTTTAAATAACGCCGCTTACCCGCGTCGTTGCTGAATTAATGAACGGCTTATTCACTCGTCATCAACCGAGATCGCTCGACTCGCTCGTGCACACTCAGAGACGCAACCGTGAACGACACCCTCCCTTCCCCCCCCCCCTCTTCTAACATTCACACACCTGTGCACGTGCCCGAGCCCATCCCTCTCTCCCTCCACCAGCCACTGCCAGATCTGCCTCGCCCTGTCCACCTCCTCCGCCGGGATGGCCTTCCTGCCGCACCAACAGCACCACACACTCTTACGGCACTGCCACACGCACACACGCACGCACGCACCGCCGCCGCACGGCAAAATACCCGCACCGCGCACGGCAACGCCATCACGCACACCAAGCTTTTTATTTTAACCAGGTGAGGGGCTCCACTGAGCTGTTTCGCTCTTTGTCAGAGAGCAACTTGGCTATCACAATTAATCGTCGCTCAAGTAAGTGGCTTGTCACCATCACGTGGGAATCTATAGCAGCACCCAAATGCCCTAAACGCGTGACGTTGATTCTGAATGTGGCAGGGAAAAACCGGAGTACCCGGACAAAAATCCACGCGACCACGGGGAGTGAGACACGCAAACTCCAAATATATAGCAGGCGTAAGGGTCGGGATCGAACCCACGGCCTCCTGCATACCAGGTGAGGTAGTAAACATCTCACCACGGAGAGAGACGCAAACTCCAAATATACAGCAGGCATAAGGGTCGGGATCGAACCCACGGCCTCCTGCATACCAGGTGAGGTAGTAAACATCTCACCACGGAGAGAGACGTAAACTCCAAATATACAGCAGGCGTCAGGGTCGGGATCGAACCCACGGCCTCCTGCATACCAGGTGAGGTAGTAAACATCTCACCACGGAGAGAGACGCAAACTCCAAATATACAGCAGGCATAAGGGTCGGGATCGAACCCACGGCCTCCTGCATACCAGGTGAGGTAGTAAACATCTCACCACGGAGAGAGACGCAAACTCCAAATATACAGCAGGCATAAGGGTCGGGATCGAACCCACGGCCTCCTGCATACCAGGTGAGGTAGTAAACATGTCACCACGGAGAGAGACGCAAACTCCAAATATACAGCAGGCGTCAGGGTCGGGATCGAACCCACGGCTTCCTGCAAACCAGGTGAGGTAGTAAACATCTCGCCACGGAGAGAGACGCAAACTCCAAATATACAGGCGTAAGGGTCGGGATCGAACCCACGTCCTGCATACCAGGTGAGGTAGTAAACATCTCCCCACCGCATGCCCCAATCTCCAACACCCACCACCCTCCCCACTCACCACACCCGCCCACCACCACCTTTGCACACATCAAAGTGTCAATATCCCCACCTCCCAACCCAGTCCTCTCTTTGCGCTGACCACCCTCTCGTGTTCTCACCGCTCCACAACTCCGGTTCAGAGCAGTGTCACATTTTCGCTACGCTGATTAAATGTTAGTGTGAGGGGCTTGCAATGAGTGCCACTCATCTGATAATTAGTTCATTCTAGATTTGAAGCTTTCGTGACTGCAAGGATTCATACTCTTAGGTTTTTTCGGTAAAGTCACGTAGGTAAAAAATAAAATTAAAATTAATAAAAGTAAAAAAAAATCGAAACGTTGTGATTTTGATTTTACTTTTATTAACTTTAATTTTATTTTTAAATGACTTTACCGNAAAAAACCTAAGAGTATAGATTAATTGTTACTTTAATTGTACTATTACTTGTTAGAATTATACTTGTTAGAATTACAAGAAGAAACCACACAATAGCCAATTACCAAGTCTCTTCGCTGTGCCTGCATTCTCTAGCAAGATTACTCAATTATCTCGGTCTGTTTCGTCATTGGGACTCGTTCATTTCCGCCCATCATAAGTCCGTCATGCTTCCATCTCTCCGCTGGGAGATCGTAGTCGTCATCACGCTTAAGTCACCGCTGACTAAAATGTGAAAACAATTAACAAAACATTATTTTTTCCGCCACTCATTACGCCAACTAAATGAACACCAATTCTGAACTGGCCCGGACAGCTGGCCACATGGTGTCACTACCTCGCCTGGTATAGAAGAGGTCGTGGGTTCGATCCTAACAACACCTGTCATTTACATCTCTCGCTCTCTCCCAGTGGTCGCGTGGATTTTTCTCCGGCTCCTCCGGTTTTTCCCTCCATATTTAGAATCAACGTCACGCGTTTGGAGCAGTTGGCTACCGCTGTGAATTTCCACACAATGAAAAGCCACTTCGTTGCGCTATCATTTGCGATATCCAGGGTCGCTTCTGTAAAAGAGCTGTACAACTCATTGGGCCTTACCTGGTAAAGTAATAAAAGTTAATCGTTTTTAGTTCACATGCCACGCGACATCAAGCGGCGGATGCACAACCCACCTGAAGGAACGGCCGTCGCCCCGTGCTGGCTCCTGTCCAGCAGCGGTAGCGCCCGCCCGCTCACCGCCGCGGCTTGGGCCGCGTGGTGGTGGTGCTGGTGGTGGTGCTGGTGGCCGTGCTGGTGGCCGTGCTGGTGGGGCGGCTGGTGGGCGAGCGGCACACCACGGGGTGCGCAGGACTCGCGACACGTGCTGGTCCAGGATTCGCTCGGGTCGTCGTCGGCATCGGCGCCGGCACGCAGCAGCAGCGCAAACGGGTGCAGCGCCGGCAGCACGGACGCGCCCGACAGTCCCAGTGTCGCCATCGTCACCGTCTCCTCCTCCTCCTCCTCCTCTTGCCGCTCCTCCTCCTCCTGATGCTGCTGCTGCCGCCGCCGTGAAGTTACCAATTCAATTTCCTATCGACTTCCGCGATGGCTTGTAACGGTCTTTGCACTTTTCTAGATTGAAAACTCATTTCTTTATAACTGAATTCTGCGTTTTAGTTTGATGTCCTTCCCGCCGTACCTCCGAATAGTTACGTATGGCTCGAAAAAAATTCTACATATGTACATACATGATGGTGGTGGTGATGGTGATGATGTTCAAAAAGTACTTGCATGATACGGAAGTGGGGATGGCGATGGTGGTGACGTTGATGCGACCGTCTGAACGCTCTTCCTTCCGATATGAGGAAGCCACTGGTCCTCTGCACTTTTAAATCTAGATTTAAAACTAATTTCTTTAGAGCTTTTTTTGTTTAGTTTGTTGTCCTTCCCCCGCACCTCCGATTAGCACGGTTGGCTACGTACGGTGCGAAAGAAGTTCAACATAAGTTACCGTCTCTCACAGTGTCGGGAGATGAGGATTTGCACGTAAGGGGACGGTTGTTTAAACACATTCCTGCGGAGGGAGCTGGTAGGAACGTTGGGTTGCTCGGTCAATGGCCAGGGTCAACGGCGGCGTGGTGTATTCCGCAAATATGCCGATTGTGAGGGCGGGCACAAGCCGGCGTGAGTAGGTTAAACGTTGAGTTTTATAAGGGCACCACGGGGTGACCAGCCCCTCCCCACCCAGCCCCACCCTCCCCACCCAGCCCCTCCGACCCTCCCCAACCAGCCCCTCCCACCCTCCCACCCAGACCCTCCCCACCCAGCCCCTCCCCACCCAGCTCCTAGCCTCCCCACCCAGCCCCACCCTCCCCACCCAACCCCTCCTTACCAACCCAGCCCCTCCCTGCACGACGGACGGACGGACGGACACAATAATCCCCTGTGGGCTGGTGTAACCAGGAGGTTCCTACCAGTAATACCTCAGCAACTCAGGAGCACCTTACACCACACATCTCTTCTCAAGCATTCCAATGCCCTGTTGGGGTCGAACCTCACCTGTTTCTGGCTGTACAGCAGCGGCTGGTGCTGACAGTGCCGCTCCATCTGCACCGAGTTCAGGCGCCGGATCAGCTCTGCCGCAAACACTGCCGGCTCCGAGTGTCTGGCCACCCGCGGCACTCGCACCGCCCACTGCACACGAGCACACAGGTACACACACACACACACAGTTACACACACACAGGTACAAACACACACACAGGTACACACACACACACAGGTACACACACACACACAGTTACACACAAAGACAAAGATCCCCCGTATAGCCTGAACAGACTGTTGGCACAAGTGCTGTTAGCGAGCACCTTTGAAGGCCAGCACAGCACACGAGGGGGTGGGTGGCCAATACCACTCCCTAGTGGCGATGTTTAGACATCGCGCCATGTACCTATTTGAGACCTGGCGGAGGCCCAGGACCGGTTCAGATATTCGTCACTGATGTTGGCCGTGAGCGGGAATTGAACTTGGATTGCGAGCTTTGTACCGCAGCGCGATAACCGCAGCACTACTGCTCCCACACATCGTTACACACACAACACAAAGACAAAGAACCCCCGTATATCCTTACAGACTGATGGGGCAAGTTCTGTTAGCGAGCACCTATAAGGCTGACATGACACACGAAGGGGTGCTTGGCCAGCACCATGCCTCGCCGCCTTGGTCTCCCTAGTGGTAATGGTTCCACAACACACCAGGGACTAATTTTAGACCGAGTCAACCTAGGGGAGGCCCAGGACCGGTTCGGATAATCGTCACTGGTGTTGTGCCGTGAACGAGAATCGAATTTGGGTCGCCATGTTCGTAGCACAGCGAGCGAACCGCTACACCACCGCTCCCCATGTACACACGGGCACACGCGTGCACACACAGGCCTGCGACAAACACGCACACACGTGCTACCAAAGCCGCTCACGGTCCGGAGGGAATTCAAACACAAGCGGGGCGCGATAAGAACTCACTTCCCCGTTATCAGTCACACTTTGCTCCAGCAGTTGCCCGGTAATGCCAGTTGTCACGTTTACTTAGGGTACCTCTATCGCGTCTGCCTGTCTAAAACTAAACTATTTATATTTTACCAAGGTAAGGCCCCCCCACCTGGCCACGAATGATAGCTCAACGAAGAACTTATCACGGGAAATTATAGCAGCCAAATAACTCGAAACGCACGTCGATTCGAAATGTGGAGGGAAAAACCGGAGGAGAAACAATCCTCGCAACCACGGAGAGAACATGCAAACTCCAAATATAAAGCAGCACGCGTCAGGGTCGGGATCGAACCCACGACCTCCTGCGTACCAAGCGAGGTAGCCAACATCTCGACAACACCAGCGTCACCTCGTACGCGGCCGTGAAACCACGTTGGCGGTGCACGCGGACGCCACGGCGCTGCCGTTCAGCTCGATTTGCCGCGCAGGCGATCCATGGCAATGGTCGAAGCAAAACGCAAACTTTGCCCAAGTCTTAAACAGAATCAACATCGGACTACGCGTCAGAATAAAGTCTGAGTGATGAACCGGGCTCGACAACAACACAAACCCTCATCACTTTTTCGCCTCTTACTTTCCAAATGCACCACTGTGCTATTAAATACACGGAAAATGTTTGAAGGTTAGGAGCATTACCGCATCCTCCCAAGATGCACTCATTCACCCGCCGCCCCCCTCGCTGTAGGTTAAAGGTACGTCTTACGATGCGGAGAATGCACTTGTCAACGAGAAGATCGTTTAGATTGGTTGTTCATACTCATCTTCTGGAAGCCGATTCTCCGTAGCGATGCACGACCACCCCGAGGCAGGAACCGCTCCCACCAGCCGCTCAGAATCATCTTACAGAAGACCATCTATTCCATTTTAGAGCAGCGTGTTCATAATCGTCTCCTGGAAGATGGCTCTCTACAACACACTGTACCGTATTCCACGCCAATATTTTTAAAAAACCGTTTAAATTTTTTGTTTCTGTTCAACACGACTCAAAAGCCTGGGGAGCGTTATATAAATCGGGAGAACGTACGGCAATAGCGTCGCTTGAAATGTTCCCGCTGGTCCGGAGACGACATAACATTTCACGCGCGATCCCAGCGAATGTTCCCCCAACTCGGTCAATGGTTGGCGGATCTCACGCAGACGGCCCCCGCGAGTCCTCACCGCACCGCCGCCGCTCCAGCTCACCGCCCCCCCCCCACCACCGCCGCGCCGCCGCCGCACCGCCACCAACGCTTGCAGCTCAGCGCTTCAAAGGACTCGCGCCCACGACACCACAACATCAAACCGCCCCACGGGCTGCGCGCTCGCATTACGGGACGGAGCAGCGAGGCACGGAGACCGGCAAGACCGGGAGACGGGATTGAGCGAGCGAGTGAGCGACGTGGGGATTGTAAACTCGCCACTGTTGTTGCGTGCAGGCTCCTGCGCCCGACGCTAAACAAACACGGCTGGCCTAGGGGCCACGCGTCCCCTGATTAAACGCTAAGCTCGACGCGGCGCGGCACATCAAAGGGACTCGCTGTGGGGGGGGGGGGGGCTTAGCAGAGGTCAGGGTGGCTCTCTCTNCCCCCCCCCACCCACTCTCTCTCTTTTTTCCTCGCAGGCGGTTCTAGCTTTAACTATTTCAAGACGTCCGCGGGGCCGCCGAGGCTTCGTACGAATGCTCCGTCCTGTCCCCCCGCTAGGTTGTGGGGGACAGCGCCTCGACAGTGAGGCACACGTACCACCGTTCCCACAATGCAGTCGGGCAAACGCGTCAAACGGCGAGAGGGTGATTATTTACACGTTTAGCACGTTGATGAAAAAGCTATTCTTATGTTCACAATTCGAGCCCGTGAGAGTGAAGAGTTACTTGTTTTTAACTCATCGTTGGCATGCATGGCCTAGGAGGCCCAATACGGCAAGGGGCAAGCAACAAACAGCAAATGGTAAGGGCGAAATACGAAAGGGTTACAATGCGTTTCTTGAATTGAGCAATGTTGTTTAGAACTTNGGGGGGGGGGCGAGGCAACAGGAGGGAATTTCAAAGTGGAGCAGTGTGAGGGAAGAGGCAGACAGAAGTGAGGTGACCTGCATGACTGCGTGAGTGGGCGAGTGGGTGGTGAGTGGTGGGCGAGTGGGTGGGCGAGTGGGTGGGTGGTAAGTGGGTGGGTGAGTGGGTGGGTGGTGGTTGGTGGGTGGGTGAGTAGGTGGGTGGGTGAATAGGTAGGTGGGTGGGTGAGTGGGTGGGTGAGTAGGTGGATGGGTGAGTAGGTGGGCGGGTGGTGAGGAGGTGGGTGAGGAGGTGGGTGGGTGCGTAGGTGGGTGGTGAGTAGGTGGGCGGGTGAGTAGGTGGGCGGGTGAGTAGGTGGGGGGTGAGTAGGTGGGTGGTGAGTAGGTGGGTAAGTGGGTGTGTGACTCGAAACCTGGTGACCAGAATTCGATTCCCGCTCACGACCAACACCAGTGACGTATATCTGAACTGTTCCTGGGCCCTCCCCTAGGTCGACTCAGCTTCAAATGAGTACCTCGTGCGGTGTGTAAACATCGCCACTGGGGAGACAAAGGCGGCCGGGCATGGTACTGGCCACCCACGCCCTCCTGTGCCGTGCCGGCCTTCGTAGGTTCTACTCGCTAACAGCACTTGCCCCAACAGTCTCTTAAGGCTATACGGGTGCTGGTACGGATGAGACCAAACAGTTCGCCTGATAGGCCGTTAAAATATATCTTCTTATACTCGTGACACGCGCATCGATGTGCGTCCGGGAGAAATGAATACCCTTGATTATTTTCTCCACGAACGATCATGTGGGTTCACAAGAGATGTTTCTTGGTGTTAGATCGCGTAAATATAAATGTGTTGTCACACCCGCCACGGCTAATTGGTGAGGTTCGTCACGTAAACAGAACGTGCCAATTCGTCACGAGTACAGCACTCACCGGTCACGTGTTGCCGAGTAAACCCACCACAACATTTACCGATTCCAGCACCGTGACGTTCCGCCGGCAATTCCAACCGGCATCACCGGGCGAGAAGACCGCAGAGTTGTGAGAGCGTTTGACTTACCGGTGGGTGGAGCGGCTCCCCTGCACCGCCAGAAGCCGGGCGCGTCCTCTCAGCGTGTGGCGGTGCCCTGTGGCTAAAGTCCGGCGCTCCGTACCGGACGCTGAAAAACACGCGCGAGCACGGTACATACACGGTCACCACCGTCACCACCACGGCGGGCTGACCGGCCACGCACAGCCTTGGCTGACACCGCGCAGTGAGAGAGAGACGAACAGCAGTTTGGTCAACTCCTTATTGTGACGAGTTGGACAAACGAGCCCCAAAAAGACACTCGACTCATCCGCACCTCCGATTAGCACGGTTGGCTACGTACTGTGCGAAAAAGTTCAACATACACACTACTATACACAACACACTAACTACTATACATTACACTATTATACGCTACACTACTATACATGCTACACTGCTGTACACCACGACGATACGATTAGCACGGTTGGCTACGTACGGTGCGAAAGAAGTTCAACAGACATACAAACGTACATCGTTCGAAAGTCCTCAAAAATGTCACCAACGGCACTCTGAGATCCATTGCTCAACGGAGCATTGCAAATCTAATTATATTCCCCTTTGGAATGACGTCACTTGACAATTTCCCAAGCATTCAAACAGTGGAATGAAACGGCAGCCTTAAAGGCGCAACCTAGAATCGCGTCAACTGGACAATCAACCTCGGCAGCAACGCCGAGAGGCAACAGAGCCACGGAGAAGATCGACTGCTAACCCCCTCGGCACGACACGCCGAGCGGCGCAAGCGACAAGTGCATCGGAGAGACGGCGCCAAGGCGAACCCACACACGGTCCACGTTACCGCCGCATCTCCCGGGCGACATGCGCGGGACGATGACGACGACGCCGGACGCTCGCTTCCCGCACGCAGCAGCCGGAGGCGGGGGGGGGAGGCCCCTGGGGGGGGTCTTCCCATTGGGGACAGGCCCGACACGAGCTCCGTGGCTACTGGTTTTGCCCTGCAGCGCTGACGAGTGAGCCGGCGCTCGCCCAGAGGAGGAGGAACGGTGGCGCGAGGGAGGGAGGAGAGCGGCGCTCCCTCCCTCGCGTGGCTGCCGGGGTCACGGTTACGGCCGGACACACGGAGGAGCCATCTAATCCGGCGTGTAAATATGCCGAGCGGCGGCAGCGGCGGCAGGCAGGCAGTGCCGCCACTCTGCGCAAGCCTCTGATGACCGCGCACCGTAAGAGTCTAACTAACCACACCGGCGCATCTCAACAACAGATCCCATCAGTGTCTGCTAACAACAACAATGCGTCCGTTAACCACGCATCACGAATGTCTAACCGCATGCCACAAGCATCTGCACGCACGACCACGGACAATTACGATTGCGTTTTTGGGATTCTATAACGAGCTGGCAAAGGTGCTGTACTTGCAGGCATAATTGTTCCCGATTCTGAGGCACATCGCACACCACAATCATCTTGTCCCACACACAACTGTCCATTCACCGCACAGCCGTGCTATCGTTCCACATTTGTTACTTCGCTTGGCCAAGCCAACGCGCGCTGCATTTTGAAGACGTTTCATTTCCCTCGCGGTAAATATTGCGCGGGTTTTTCTGTCGGCCGCTCCTCCGCTCCGGTTCAAGATTCCCCTCGCCGTTATTCGCAGACGGGCGTCTTCCTCGTCTCTCCTACGTCACACGCTCGCCGACCATTTAGCCCACGCCACGTGGCCGGAGGAGCTCACTGCTAAACGTAACAATTCGNCCCCCCCCGACCCCGCCTCCTCGGTGGTCCGCCGAAACTTGGGCAATGTTTCGGAAAGGTAAATGCGTTCCGCGGTGAACGAAAATCCGTTGCGCGATGAACGCAAATAAATTTCCCGGTGAACGCAAATAAATTTCCCGGTGAACGCAAATACTTTCCGTGCCGAACGCAAATACTTTTCCGCGGTAAACTAAAATACGGGTGGCAGAGCTCCGCACAGATGGATTCAATCCAGCTGCTATACCGGCCATCCGATCGGACACCTGGTACTGGAGAAACGCAACGTTCTGTAAAAGTTAGAAACGAACACTCCCATCTGTTTGACGTGTGTACCCACAGAAAATCCACGCACAGGTGCCAACAATTTTAGGAAGCCACTGGAGCAGTGCAATTTATAAAATCCAAATTGAAAACTAATTTATTTCAGAACAGCTCTTTGTGTTTGGTTTGTTGTCCTCACCCCGCACCTCCAATAAGTGCGGTTGGCTACGAACGGTGCGAAAAAAAATAAAAAGATCCCCATATAGCCTTAACAGACTGTTACCGAGCACCTATGAAGGCCGGCACGGCACAAGAGGGGGTGGGTGGCCAGCACCACACCACTGGCGATATTTACACACCACACCAGGTACTCATTTAATGCTGAGTCTACCTAGGGGAGGCCCAGAACCTGTTCAGATAATCGTCACTGGCGTTGGCCGCGAGAGCAAGAATCGAACTCGGGTTGCCAGGTTCGTAGCGCAGCGTAGCGCTAACCGCTACAACACACCGCTCCCACAACAACACAAACCCATAAACACAACACACAAAGCTACACGGAGATGACTTTGCAATCGCCACCGTGGTGATGATGAGAGAGGGAGAGATACGTAACTCCAAATATACAGCAGGCGTCAGGGTCAGGATCGAACCCCCAACCTCATGCATACCAGGCGAGGAAGTTAACATCTCGCCACCGTGACGATGATGCGAGAGAGAGAGAGATACGCAACTCCAAATATACGGCAGGCGTCAGGGTTGGGATCGAACCCCCAACCTCATGCGTACCAGGCGAGGAAGTTAACATCTCGCCACCGTGCCGCCCAGTCGATCTGCAAGTTCACAACCGTGCCAAGCGGAAGGACCTGGGCAGATCGGGGAGATTATAATCAGACGCCAGAGACAGGAACCCGGCGAATCGGGGCGATTGTGACCGTGCCGGAATGAGGAACCGGTGGGTCGGGGCGATCATCACGGGGCTCGGCCGGCGCTCACCTGGCGCTATCGGCCACGGAGGCGCCGTCGTCCGTGGCGGTGCCGCCGCTCGACGCGGCGCACTCGCTGTCGTTGACGCTGTTTGCCGGGTCGTACCGGCACGACGTCGCCACGGACAGTCTGCAAACGCACAGATACACAAGAGAGAAAGATTCCCCCCCCCCGTACATGGGCTGTCGGGGCAAGTGCTATTCGCGAGAAACTGTTAAACCCGGCATGCTAGGTGAGGTGTCGCCACGTACGGCTACCTAGGTCTCCCCAGCGCAAGTGGGCCGCAAATGCTCGTTTTAGGCCGAGTTAACCTACTGGAGGTCCACACCAAATCTTAGAAAAAGTGCAACTCATATTCATCGAGAAGTTCTCAATAAAATAAATTTCATTCGAGGAGTATACGAACCGTATCCACCGAAACGCCCAGTGGCCGTTCCACCAGCGGTGACATTCAACTTGCTCCTCAGAGCAATTGCATTTTATTCGAGAGCAATGAGTGGGGAAATCCCACTGTTAAATTGCCAATCATCAATCTTCTCAATCATCACACTCAACATACGCAAGTTATAAACATGACATCGGCTGCGTGATAAAATGAAAAACATTCAGCTTGCGCAGGACCCGTCGGTAGAAGGGATGATGATGAATGGTGGTTGAGACTAATGACGGAATGACAGCCAAAGGAGGAAAACGCTTGCGTGACTACGTCCACTGCAGGAATAAAATCTTCTCGTGTACAGGCACTGCATGGATTGTTACATCCCAAGATATTGCAAGATGAAGATGGCTTGGGAGCACTTCATCCAGCAGTGGATTGATGATGGCCGATGATGATGATGAAGACGAGAAGCAGGACTATGATTTCATAATCTGCATCGTGAGAAGTGCCAGTCGAAATCTCCACCACCAACTCATCGCCTTGCTGACCCGCCCACACTGGACATCCGTAAAAAAGAGCTTCATAGCTCATCGGATTCCTCCCGCAGTCTAAATAAAGATTGTGATTCTAATCGCTGGGTCAGACTTACGGCTCCGACTGCACCAGCCCACCAAAACCACGTTCCGTCCACTCTGTCCCAACCGGCGCTGCCTCCTCCTCCTCCTGCTGCTGCTGCTGCTGCTCCTCCTGCGGAGCATCGTCTGGCGGCCGGACCAGCACCACCACCTTCCCGTGATCCTTGCCGCCGGCGCTCTCCGCAAGCGCGTGGCGCAGGTACGCGTCCGAGCGCAGGAACGCCGGGTACGCCGCTTCCTCCAGGCAGCGCTGCACCTCGCCCTGCGCCCGGTCAAACGCTCCCTCCCCCCGCCTGCTCCGCAATCGCCACCGCCGGCACCACCCGCCGCTTGCGCCAGCACGGCCTCCCGCACGGCGGAGCGCGTCGACGGCTTGAGGCGGGACGCCACCACGCCGCCCACGTCCGCCACGTAGCGCTTGTAAATGGCGCGGGCGGCGCGGGCGGTGCGTGCGCGCGGCTGCTTGCGCAGGCCCTTGCACGCGAACCAGAAGTCGACGAGGTCGACGAGGCCGCGCTCGCGCAGAAACGCGCGCAGAAGGTGCGCCCCGTCCGGGTCGCCCAGCAGCGCCGGCAGCGTCTCGCCGCAGCGGGCGTACGGCGCCGCGGCGCTGGCGCTGCCCTCGGGCTCGAAGCCCAGGTCGTAGTCGTGCCGCCGGGGCGTGCACCACTTGGCACCCGCGGCGGCGGCGCGCTCGACGGCGGCCGCGGACACTCCGTTGCCGCCGAGGGTTTGGAGGCGGCGATGCGGCAGCCGGCGCGGGGGCGGTCTTCCTTGCCGGGCACCGGCGGCCTGGGAGCGTCCTCCATCAGGTTCCCTCGGCGTCCAGTGGGAAGGCCGTGACGGCCAACGCGTGGCCTTTCTTGTCCATCGCGACGTTATGGGCTGGCCGTCGGTGGCGGCGGCGGCACCGCTATTTTGACCGGACAAATGCGAGCACATTAACAATTAAACGCATGAAATCATCAACTTTTTTACCGGAAGAAAACCTGAAATAAAATCACTTTTAAATAACTTTGTCGATACAGAGGGCTCCCACAAGGCCATGCGGAGGGCGTGTGGCACAGTTTGGCGCCAGCTATCATCATACCCGTCAACCCTTATCAGTGCCCTACCCTTATTACAGGCCAATTCTGACCTTATTGGTCACCCCGTGCCCTCATAAATCTCAACGTTCATCCTACAAAGTCCCATCACAAGGAGATACACAAACAGACGAAAAAATGCGCGTTCTCGCATTGAAACGGCTGTACGCCGTATAGACCTGAAAACTCAACTTCCCTGCACAAGAACACGGGCAGACCGTATGGGTTGACAGCTATGTAACATGGAGTGCAGTTGTGTCGCTACAGTTCTCTGCGGTGAGTACAATGTCTTTAAAAACAACGGCGCTATACCTCTCTAAATAAAATTAAGGCTGAACCGCTTGCGAGTTCCGAGATTCGTCAGTGAACGAACGGACCCACCCTGGAAATGGTTAAATTAATATGCACGTGTTCTGCAATGGTCCAGCTTGCATCGCACTTGCAAGTATTTACTTGGCAATAGCAACAGCAGCACACGTGCGGTGCGCTCACAATGCGGTGTGTCCGTAGGTTGGGCATCAGCAGATGAAGGATGCTTGTGTTGCGCCCGAAACGTCGTGATTTAATTTAGTTGTTTTCTTTATTTTATTTTTTACCAACGTGACTTTACCATAAAAAACCAAAGAGTACGATTCCTTGCAGTCACGAAAGCTTCAAATTAGAATCGTTGGTTTATCGCGGCCTACGCCAGTGTAGGTGGTCAGGTCGCAGTATTTCTAACACCGGGCTGGGAGTCTTAGTTAGATACGGGACCAGGGCTATAGCAGTAATCTGAAGCCGGTTCAGCTCGCGCACTAAAGGTGAGATGAAGCCACACTGGTCGCCTGTGAACGGACACCACTAACCCAAATGCATCTGCAGATAACCTCTCATAATCAAGGCGGCGCAGCGAGTTCGCACACTCCGCTACGAAACTGGCACATCCTGACTTCAATTTCAGGCCAACTGCCGTGCAATAGGGCTGTAGAACGTGAAGAATCAGTGGCATATACGTCTCCAGGAGATTATACAACTTTTAAAGCCATTCCCCGTGTTTTAGTGTACATGCCTACAACATGTATGGAATCGACAGGGGAAAATTGGACTTACGAACACACTTCTGGAACCTAACTCGTTCGTAAGTAAAGGGAGTCCCCGTATCATTAAATAAGGCGATGCATTATTTTAACCGGAAACCCTGAGACCCGGCACCAATCTTTTGGCTCGCAAGCGAACATTCTGCCACCAAATATCTGCAGACACGTAAGAACTGCCAACGACGACAACCCTACCCATCGACCAAGACATCAAAAATGGAAACTTCCCCATCGACTCAAGCCACGCTCACCTCCTCTTTCTGTGTCTCGTTTGTTGTCAATCCAGCCGAACCTCCAATTACTTAGTTATCGATTGTTGCTGTAACATTCTTACCCGTGTCCCTACTGGACATGTGAAAAGAAAGCACTTCATAGCTCATCGGATTCCTCCTGCAGTATAAAAATTCTGATTCTGAATTAGTACGGTTAGCTACATACAGTACGAAAGAGGTTCAACATACATTGTAGAAGCATAATGTAAGCATCCTAGAAGCTCACCCATAATCAGAAGGGTGAAAAAATGCGGATGTCCAAAATGAACACCTCATTCCAGACTCAAACATCTCAACTCTGGTGTAACCATCAACCCCATCAGAACACTAACAGGCCAATGCTCGCATCTCGCTCATGAATGTTAAATGAAAGACTCAAGCCACAGGCGTGCATTTGTGGCCATGCAACGCAAACTTTGGACCATGTAGTAATCCAGGAATAGAAAAAAAATACACAAACTCTCTCCCCTTGAAGCCCTTCAACGTGCCTAGCAGACCTCTAAACTGGCACATAGCTACTTAACATTTGACCATATGCAAGAATACAATTACTCTTTGGTTCTTTCGGTAAAGTCACGTAGGTATAAAACAAAATAAATAAATCACGACGTTTCGGGCGCAACACAAGCGCCCGTCACAGGTGGGACAACCACAGCAAGAAACAATTGCTGAAGTGGGCAAAAAAATCTAGGAAAAAACAATTATCAACACAATATTCAGACAAAAATTGCCCAATTCAAATCCGCGAACTATGCTTCATAACAAAACTAAAAATGAAACTGTTTTATTTACCCGGTAAGGCCCACTGAGCTATAATAACTATTTTTTCAGAAGCGAACTGGCCAAAATTGATATCTCAACGAAGTGGCTTCTCACGTGAACATTCCTTGCTGGCCTAATACTCTAAACGCGTGATGTTGAGTCTAAATGTGGAGGGGAAACCGGAGGACCCGGAGAAAACTCAAACTAGACTGCAAGCATTAGGGTCAGGGTCAAACCATGACCTCCTGCATACCAGGCAAGGTAGTTAACATCTCACCACGGAGAGAGAGACACGCAAACTCCAAATATACAGCAGCAGGCGTCAGGGTCGAGATCGAACCCACGACCTCCTGTGTACCAGGCGAGGTAGTTAACATCTCACCACAGAGAGAGAGACACGCAAACTCCAATTATACAGCAGCAGGCGTCAGGGTCGAGATCGAACCCACGACCTCCTGTATAGCAGACGAGGTAGTTAACATCTCACCACGGAGAGAAAGACGCAAATTCCAAATATACAGCAGCAGGCGTCAGGGTCGAGATTGAACCCACGACCTCCTGTATACCAGGCGAGGTAGTTAACATCTCACCACGGAGAGAGAGACGCAAATTCCAAATATAGAGCAGCAGGTTTCAGGGTCAGGATCGAACCCACGACCTCCTGTGTACCAGGCGAGGTAGTTAACATCTCACCACGGAGAGAGAGACGCAAATTCCAAATATACAGCAGCAGGTTTCAGGGTCAGGATCGAACCCACGACCTCCTGTACACCAGGCGAGGTAGTTAACATCTCCAAGAAGGCTTAATAACAGAACACAACAGTTTAACACGTAGGCTTTCGCGACCAATGTTATTCATAATCAACGATTTTTGGTTTAGATCGCGTTTATTTATAAATGTGTCGTAACCCTCCACCACCCGACACGGCCAATCAGTAAAAATGTGTCACGTTGACAAAGACAAATAGTTCACTGCTTTAGCCCACCGGTGTGTTGAAGCAACAACATTTACAATTTGAGTACGACGTTTCGCTGGTAATTGCAATCAGCATCATCGGGCAATTCGCCAGAATGGTGAGGCTCTCCTGTGTCTCCCGTTCTTATATAGAGCAGCAGCAGGGTGACGTCATCATTAACTCATTAACTCATCAGGTGCAAAGATTCAAGGGGGGAGTTATTGTAATTATATACTAGATTAGTAATCAGGCTATTGTTACGATGCGAGTTGTAGATTAGTAATCAAAGTAATCAAACACATTCCAAATGATTACTAATCTACAACTCGCATCGTAACAATAGCCTGATTACTAATCTAGTATATAATTACAATAACTCCCCCCTTGAATCTTTGCACCTGATGAGTTAATGAGTTAATGATGACGTCACCCTGCTGCTGCTCTATATAAGAACGGGAGACACAGGAGAGCCTCACCATTCTGGCGAATTGCCCGATGATGCTGATTGCAATTACCAGCGAAACGTCGTACTCAAATTGTAAATGTTGTTGCTTCAACACACCGGTGGCTAAAGCAGTGAACTATTTGTCTTTGTCAACGTGACACATTTTTACTGATTGGCCGTGTCGGGTGGTGGAGGTTACGACACATTTATAAATAAACGCGATCTAAACCCAAAATCGTTGATTATGAATAACAGAACACAACGATAAATCTGTACTCGAAACACATCAGGCGACATAAACTCACTTGGTCACAATAATCGTGAGTAGCTCCCACGTTGTGATATCTTACTATCGTGTGTCCTGTGCACATTGTGTTTTTTACATCAGCCCAATTGTTTTAAAGGTACGAGACAGCGTTTCCATTGTTTGTGCGAGCACTACGTACAACGAATCGCGTTTGTTGACACCGATTTAGTTGAACAAAACTCTTCAAAAGGCGAATAAACGACTTCCTGCTCTGGAGTAGGGCTAATGCCCGAAACGTTATCCTATCCTAACAAGCCGTATAGTTTGGCATGTGGCGTGTTTGTAGCAACGTATAAGTACTTAATGAATCCACAAACAATGTTAGTAATTGTTTCTATATTGAAGCTTTCGTGACTGCAAGGATGCATATTCTTAGATGTTTTCGGCAAAGTCACGTAGGTAAAACATTAAAATTAATAAAAGTAAAATAAAAAAAATAAAAAATCACGACGTTTGTGTTGCCTCCGAAACGTCGTGATTTTTATTTTATTTTACTTTTATTAATTTTAATGTTTTAGTAATTGTTACCTGCTCCCAGAAGCGCGTTTATAGTAAACTAACGATGAGCATGACCCATTGATAATTGGTTTTTTACCCTTCTATCTGGCAACAAAACTGACACCTTATTACAAGGAGTCATGTTTGCATAGACCACAATACCTGCAGTCATAATGCAAACNAAAAACACAACTCTGATAATGTGCACTGTCCTTGAAGTTGATTGGTCCACACCCGAGACAAAAAGGACAGTGCACATTATCAGAGTTGTGTTTTTTGTTTGCATTATGACTGCAGGTATTGTGGTCTATGCAAACATGACTCCTTGTAATAAGGTCTCAGTTTTGTTGCCAGATAGAAGGGTAAAAAACCAATTATCATANTTTTACTGGCAAATATTCCGAAGACCCTTGTTACCGTGTCAAGCACATCCGACAACAACCACCACCATCATCATCGCGGTCTCGCACACCCGTCCCAGAGCACTCACTTGAATCGATCGACACAATGTGTACCACTTACAACAACAACAACGAATAAACAACAACAACAGCAGCAATTGCCACGACGCGTTCGTGTTTGTAGGNAGCGAGCGAGAGAGCCACAGGAACGGTTCTCCCCACATGCCAGCGGCGCACCTAAAACCAACAATGATGATTACCGACAAAGAGAAACTTGTTAACAAGACGTAAAATAAACACGAAAGACCCCCCCGTGTAGCCTTAACAAGCTGTAGGGGCAAGTGGTGTTAGCAAGCAGCTATGAAGGCCGGCACTTGTGGCACACACAGAGGGGGACCACAACCACGCCGGCCGCCTTTGTCTCCCCAGTGACGATGTTCACACAGCGCCCAGGTACTCATTTGAGGCTGAGTCGACCTAGGGGAGGAGGCCCAGGAACGTTACCGGTGGTGGCCGTGAGCGCAGCGCGCTAACCGCTGCACCACCGCTCCCCACTAACTTGGCAACACACAGAGACAAACACGCGTTAGAGATTGATTTGTTATCGATTTGTTATCGATTTGAGATCGATTTGTTATCGTATTGTTATCGATAACCCCGGCGAGTTTTGCTGGCGAGCCTCAGGGCCCGAACGTGTAGGCCTCAGCGCGAGTACAACACACGGCGAGAGGGGGAACGCGCTCTAGATTTTACATCGTTTAACAACAACAATAATAGCAACAATAACAATCATCATTTGTAAACGAGGTAGACACGTACTGGGTTTGTTGTTGTTGTTGTTGTGGTGGTTGTTGTGGAGAACGCAACGCCGCTCGATCAACGCGAGGCCTCTAAGCGACCGCCCTCCCCCTCCTCCACACAGGCAAAGGTGAAAGTGCCCCGTGAAGCCTCGACGCGCTGCAGGGCCAAGTGCGTTTTTATTTTTAAATCCTTTATATTAAGTTCGCTTGCTTGCTTACGACCGTGCAAACCTTTCGGTCGTTTTTTAACCCACTTCCCGTGATCCAATCGAGCTGACATTTTCCACACAGACTCGTTGTGCGTGACAATTAATGTTCGTGAATTTTTTTTTCCAAAATTTTACACTGTTTAGGACCAAAATATTATATTTAATTACCAATTGCTTAATGGTGCAATGCAATCATCTGACCCATAAGTGGCAGCCATCTCAAGCCAGAGGACGAGAGGACTCAAGCCGCCACGCATGTAAAGGATTTATAGTGAAAAACTTTGTTTTTACTGGTTATACTTATTTTCGATTTAAAGCTTTCGTGAATTCAGGGATTCATCTTCTTGGTTCTTTCGGTAAAGTCATCACGTAGAAGAGAAATAATAAGATAATCATCTGCTTGCGTTGCGGCCGAAACGTCGTAAGAATTTAATTTTATTATGTTTAATTTATTTTATTATTTCCATTCTACGCGACTTTACCGAAAGAACCAATAAGTTATTGTTGTTGTTTGTTCTTTGTGAGCGAATAGAAAACTCGCAGCTGTCAACCCTCTTAATCAGCTGCCCTCCACCCTCCACTCTCTCTACCGCATTGAAGAGCGATTCAGTCCCTGTGTGTCACCCCCCGTGCCCCTTAGGGACCGTCCATAAATGACGTCACGCAATTTTGGACGATTTTTGACCCCCCCCCCTCTTCGTCACATGGCGTCACAAAAACTCAGCCCCCCCCCTCCCATCATATATGACGTCACAAAGCTCTGCCCCCCCTCCCCCCAAAAAAATATAAAAATGCTTCAAATCGCTTTAAACTATTGTCATTGTAGTGCATATTTAATGTGGCGCTGCACTCTGATGTTGTAGGAGAAAACATTTATTAAAAGGTCAATTTAATTAAGTAGAACGTGTTGTCTATATTTATTTAAAGTTGCGCATTTTTATGTGACGTCACATTTTTCAACCCCTCCCCCCTCGTCACACATAGTCACAAATGTCTGACCCCCCCCCCCCCAGGTGCGTGACGTCATTTATGGACGGCCCTCATCACACAAAAAATCCACACGCAAGGAGGCAACCGAGTCATCCATTGAGTCCGTACGCATGGAGGGGAGAGGGTGTGGGGGGGCTTAACCCAAATGCGTACTGAACGTATAGGAAACGGGGGGGGGGGGGTTGGTGAGGCCTCGATAACAATTTGTCTACATTGGACTTCAAATAGTTCAGATAAATTTCGATTTAAAGCTTTCGTGACTGCAGGGATTCATCTTCTTGGTTCTTTCGGTAAAGTCACGTAGAAGGGAAGTAATAAAAGAATAAAAATAAAACATAATAAAATTATTTTAAAGCTTTCGTGACTGCAGGGATTCATCTTCTTGGTTCTTTCGGAAAGTCGTAGAAGGGAAGTAATAAAAGAATAAAAATAAAACATAATAAATTATTTTAAAGCTTTCGTGACTGCAGGGATTCATCTTCTTGGTTCTTTCGGTAAAGTCGCGTAGAAGGGAAGTAATAAAATAATAAAAATAACATAATAAATAATTCTCACGACGTTTCGGCCACAACGCAAGCAGCCGTCCTCAGTGAAGACCAGGTCTGCGTTAATATATTAATCCTTGATCGTTTCTGCGTGGATTAAATATCGGCGTTCAATAAGTTTCGGGGGGGGGGGGCGTCAGGTTAATGTACGCAGGTGGGGGGCTGGGGTGTAAAAAGTACGCGTGGGTACATGGGGGGGGGTCAAGTTGATGTAGATGTTTGCCTCCCTACTAAATGGATGACCCCTAAGTTGAGCCCTTGCAACCGATTGCAGTACTAAAGAAATCGTTTAGCCCGTCAATAGATGTTTATATTTCTTTACCGCCACCAATGGGATGCCATTCGCCGNTTGATGTCAAGGGCTTATACAAGTTACACATTTTTCTCATAAATAAAAAATATCGTACACGAGGTTTGTACATTATTAGTTTTGTCGATGCGTGGTATGTCAGGGGCCCCCTCCGGCCCCCCCCCGTGTCCCCACCGAGTCTGCCCGTCTCCCATGCAGGGCTCGAGGATGGTNGGGGGGGCTGGCAAGGGTTCAGGGAGGGTTAAGCACACACACACAATAATCCCATTGGCACAGAGGGCTTTCATCTTGCCGAGGAGATGAAACAGATGAAAGGCGGTTTTAGAAGCTCTGGCTCCAGCCAGGACCGGTCCATCCGGTTCACGATGCCGTTGTGGGGCTCCACAAACTTCCCCCACCACCAATATCCATACCTCCCTCCCCTCCTGTGTTTGCGTGGGTGTGTGTGAGTGTGGATTCGACCGCAGTGGTTAAGCGCTCTTGCGCTGCGAACCTGGTGACCCGAGTTCGATTATCATTATCCGAACGGTCCTGGGCCTCCCCTAGGTCGACTCAGCCTCAAATGAGTTACCTGGTGCTGTGCATAAAAAATATCGCAGCTGGGGAGACAAAGGCGGCCGGGCGTGGTGCTGGCCTTCAGAGTTGCTACTCGCTCATAGCACTTGCCCCGACAGCCTGTGAAGGCTATACGGGAGGGATCTTTGGCTTGAAGCACATCACTGCTGCCCGCTACCAGCACGTGACCCCTCCCCCAACAGCCTCACTATTGTACGGCTGGCTCTATTGTTACGACGTGTGTCCGTTTGAACCAGAATTGGTTCAAGAAAAATCCTGACACCACCACCTGCGCCGACGAGAGCCACTTGAATGTCCGAAACCGAGTCTGTGTTTGCTCGCATTGAAGCAACGCTTGCTAAAATGCTAAAATGTCACGTGTGTCTCTTAAAAGTGTTTGATGATCGGATAATGATCATCTTGGTGGCGGGTGTGAGTTGATAACGATGTCGTGGCCTAAACGTTTCGGTTTAATCATAGCCAGTGGGACGAAAAGAGACCGACGCAATGGAATCTGCAGTCTGACACTTCACGAAAATGCCACAAAATAACGTTGTGACGACGACGCTGCTGCTACGTTGGCAGCGGTGCCCGGATAACAACAAACAACTCACCAACGTTTCACGTCAATGAACGCCGTGGCACTGACACTAAAAAATTAACCCGTAAAAACAAAGTTCTTCACTATAAATCCTTTATATGCGTGGCGGCTAGAGTCCTCTCGTCCTCTGGCTTGAGATGGCTGCCACCTATGGGTCAGATGATTGCCTGCCACCATAAGCAATTGTAATTAAATATATTTATTTTTTCTAAAAAGTGTAAAATTTTGGAAAATAAATGTCACGCACAACGAGTCTGTGTGCAAAATGTCAGCTCGATTGGATCACGGGAAGTGGGTTAAAAAACGACCGAAAGATTTGCACGGTCGTAAGCGCGCAAGCAAGCAAGTGAACTTAATATAAAGGATTTAAAAAAACAACACAAAAGGTGACGTTTCGGGCAACGGCCCTTCTTCACAGAGCACACGAACGATTTCAAGAGGTCGTCATCGGCTAGACGAAGACTGCGGGGCGAACAAAACGCCGAAATGTACCGATGCCTAAATGAAGGGACGTTCTGTTCGGCCGCGTGGAAATGCGCTCGAGAGAATAGCGCCGATCTTCTTGGTTCTTTCGGTAAAGTCACGTAGAAGGGAAATAATAAATAATAAAACATAATAAAATAATTCTCACGACGTTTCAGACGCTGTCTTTCCGACAGACCTGTTCTTCCCCGGAGGACGGCTGCTTGCGTTGTGGCCGAAACGTCGTGAGAATAATTTTATTATGTTTTATTTTTATTATTTTATTATTTCCCTTCTACGTGACTTTACCGAAAGAACCAAGAAGATGAGTTTCACAAAAGTTTGTGCCACATTTAATAGCTCCTCCCCTTAACCAGTATTTAAGATCTTATCTCCTGGATTTCTCTTCACCTGATACAGTAAATGTGGCTGTGACGGTCCCACCTGAAGACAGAGACTTGTGTTGCCTCCGAAACGTCGTGATTTAATTGAGTTATTTTCACTTATTATTTTCATTTATTATTATTTTTTACCTACGAAAAGATTTTTTTTTTACGAAAAAATTCTAAATGTAAATCTGTGCGAAGGAGACCGTTAAACCAATGGGGCGCGTCTCCTCGACAGGAGATTCCTCATTGAAGACACTGGGGTGGTCGTGACCAATCACCGCACAAGGACATCAAACAGGCCGGTGCGTGAGTACATCTCCTCCGTAAATGCAAGCCACGGACGGTCATGCGATTGGGGTCATGAAACCCGAACTATGTACCACAGAGTAAACCCATGGAGATTCGTGGAGATATCTACATAGAGACCCATGGAGATACATAGACACTCGCAAAGATATACAGAGACCCATAGAGATATACCGAGACTCATAGAGATACACAGAGACCTACCCCCTCTCTCTCCCCCCCCCCTCTCTCTCTCCCCCCTCTCTCTACCCCCCCTCTCTCTACCCCTCTCTCTCCCCCCTCTCTCTANCCCCCTCTCTCTACCCCTCTCTCTCTACCCCCCTCTCTCTACCCCCCTCTCTACTCCCTCTCTCTACCCCCCTCTCTACCCCCCTTCTCTCTCTCCCCCCCCCCTCTCTACCCCCTCTCTCTCTACCCCTCTCTCTCTACCCCCTCTCTCTACCCCTCCTCTACCCCTCTCTCTCTACCCCTCTCTCTACCCCCCCTCTCTACCCCCCCTCTCTACCCCCCTCTCTACCCCCCCTCTCTACCCCCCTCTCTCTACCCCCCTCTCTACCCCCCCTCTCTCTACCCCCCCCTCTCTACCCCCCTCTCTCTACCCCCCCCTCTCTCTACCCCCTCTCTCTACACCCTCTCTCTCTANCCCCCTCTCTACCCCCTCTCTCTCTACCCCCCTCTCTACCCCCCTCTACCCCCCTCTCTCTCCCCCCTCTCTCTCTACCCCCCTCTCTCTACCCCCCTCTCTCCCCCCCCCCTCTCTCTCTANCCCCCTCTCTACCCCCCTCTCTCTATCCCCTCTCTCTCTANCCCCTCTCTCTCTACCCCTCTCTCTCTACCCCTCTCTCTCTCCCCCTCTCTCTACCCCTCTCTCTCTACCCCCTCTCTCTACCCCCCCTCTCTACCCCCCTCTCTACCCCCCTCTCTCTACCCCCCCCCTCTCTACCCCCTCTCTCTACCCCCCCCTCTCTACCCCCCTCTCTCTACCCCCTCTCTCTACACCCTCTCTCTCTACCCCCTCTCTACCCCTCTCTCTACCCCCCCTCTCTACCCCCCTCTCTACCCCCCTCTCTCTACCCCCCTCTCTCTCTACCCCCTCTCTCTACCCCCCTCTCTCTACCCCCTCTCTCTCTCTCTACCCCCTCTCTCTACCCCCTCTCTACCCCTCTCTCTCTCCCCCCCTCTCTCTACCCCCTCTCTCTACCCCCCCTCTCTCTCTACCCCCCTCTCTACCCCCCTTTCTCTCTACCCCCCCCTCTACCCCCCCCCCTCTCTCCCCCCCCCTCTCTCTCCCCCCCTCTCTCTACCCCTCTCTCTCTACCCCCTCTCTCTACCCCTCTCTCTACCCCCTCTCTCTCTACCCCTCTCTACCCCCCTCTCTACCCCCCCTCTCTACTNCCCCCCTCTCTACTCCATGTCTACTCACCCAACCAACTCCCTCCTCCACCCAATCTCTGCTCTTACAGACCCCGCCGTACCTTCAGCCGATGTGAGCGCCGCATGGACATGGCGAGGAATTGGTGGGAAGACGGCCGCGCAAGCAGCCGCTGCGTCTCCTGCTGCTGCGTCAGGCTGCTGGGGAGGGGTCACTCGATTCTCTCCTCGCCTGAGTCGGGGCAGCCCCCACCCACTCACTCACCGCCCACCCACCCTTCACTCACCCACCCACCCACCCTTCACTCACCCACCACCCACCCTTCACTCACCCACCCACCCATCCTTCACTCACCCACCCACCCACTCACCCACCCGCCCAACCACCCACTCGCTCACCCGCCCACCCGGCTCACCTACCCACCCACCCGCTCACTCACCCACCCACCCACTCACTCACCCACCCACCCACTCACTCACCCACCCACTCACTCACCCACCCACCCACTCACTCACCCACCCACTCACCCACCCAACCACCCACTCGCTCACCGCCCACCGCCCACCGCCACCCACCCACTCACTCACCCACCCACCACCACCCACTCACTCACCACCCACTCACCCGCAGTGTGAAGTCGGCAAGGGGCGTGGTCTCAGCGTCGCGGTGCGTGAAGAGGGAGGAGTTTGGGTGGTGGGGGCCGTGGGGGGGGGGTGGGGGGCCGTGGGGTGGGGGCCGTGGGGTGGGGGGGCCGTGGGTGGGGGGTGGGGCCGTGGGTGGGGGGGCCGAGATGAGACTGGGGCTGTTGCAGTGGGGTCTCCGCCTGTGCCCAGTGGACGTGTCTCTACAATAAAGACACCATCTCAAGAAAAGTGCGTCAAGTCGTCGTTACACTTGCACCTGAACTTGATTCTGGCTCCTCTTCCTCCCACGTGTTTGCGCCGCCANTTTTCCCATCCGTCTGTGTGTTTGTCACTTAAGACTAAAATATAGCCTGGAGCTAACTTATTTCTGGCACTTCTTGCTTGCCACGTTATGTCTATACTGTTTAACACGTAGGCTTTCGCGACCAATATTGTCCATCGTTTAGGTTGTTTTGTGTTAGATCGCGTTAATATAAATGTGTCGTTAAACCGCCACCACCGACACGGCCAATTTACTAAGGTTTGGCACGTCAACAGAACGTGCCAATTCGTTACTAATTCAGTACACGGGTGTGTTGGACAGTTTACAATTGTAAATATTGTGAGTTTACTTCTAGATTTGAAGCTTTCGTGACTGCAAGGATTCATATTCTTAGGTTTTTTCGGTAAAGTCACGTAGAATGAAATTAATAAAAGTAAAATAAAATAAAATAAAAATCACGACGTTTCGGAGGCAACACAAGCTTCCGTCTTCAGGTGAAGACCAGATCTGTATCAATGTGATTCCACCTGGATCGTTTCCGCGTGGATTAATTTTTCCCCTACGTGACTTTACCGAAAAAACCTAAGAATATGTGAGTTTACTCTCAAACAACACCTGTGCGGTGAACTAGTGACGAATTGGCTTGTTTTATATCGTGTATGTATGTTGACTTTTTCGCGAAGTACGTAGCCAACCGTGCTAATCGGAGCAGTCAAAGCCAACTGAGTTATTTAGCTTATTTTTTAGAAGTGACCTGGCCACAAATGATCACTCAACGTTTTGGGGAGCGGTCACGCAGTGCTTAGCGCTGCACTGCGCCACCAACCCTGCGATTATCTGAACCGATCCTGGGCCTCCTTCCCTAGGTCGACTCAACCTCAAATGAGTACCTGATGCGGTGTGTGTACATCAGCACTGGGGAGACAAAGTCGGCCGGGCGTACGGTGTCGGGACACCCACTGCCCACTCGTGTGCTGTTCCAGCCTTCATTGGTGCCAGTCGCCAACGGCACTTGCTCCCAACAACATTCTATCAAAGGCTATACGAGGAATCTTTGTCTTTGTTACCCCCTTCCCCCAGTCACTCACGCACCCTGGATTAAGGACCATTCATCCGCCACGGAACGAGATGAAAGGAGCAAAGATACTGCTGCTGCTGCTGCTTTGTGTAGCTCAAGTAAGCAGCCGAATCTGCTGTTCAGCATAGGCTGGCTAGCCCGTGTCAATTGACGAATGGTGTGATGGTGAAATTTCGATTTAAAGCTTTCGTGACTGCAGGGATTCATCTCCTTTCATCTCATTCAGACGCTGTCTTTCCGACAGACCTGGTCTTCACCTGAGGACGGCTGCTTGCGTTGTGGCCGAAACGTCGTGAGAATTATTTTATTATGTTTTTTTTTTTATTTTATTACCTCCATTCTACGTGACTTTACCGAAAGAACCAAGAAGATGAATCCTGCAGTCACGAAAGCTTTAAATCGACTANTTTTTTTTATTTAATCAGGTAGGGCCCACTGAGATGTGTAGCTCTTGTTCAGAAGCGATCGGGCTGTCAGAAATGTTAGCCCGACCAAGTGGCTTGTCATCATCATCACGTGGAAATGTACAGCAGCCAAATACGCGATTCTAAATGCGGAGGGGAAAACCCGGAGGACCGGGAGAAAAATCCACGTGACCACGAGGAGTGAGAGAGAGACACCGCAAACTCCAAATATACAGCAGCAGGCGTCAGAGTCAGGATCGAACCCAAGACCTCCTGTGTACCAGGCGAGGTAGTTAACATCTCACCACGGAGAGAGAGACACGCAAACTCCAAATATACAGCAGCAGGCGTCAGAGTGAGGATCGAACACAAGACCTCCTGTAAAACCAGGCGAAGTAGTAAACATCTCCTACCCACCGTGACGCCATCTGTTACATCAGATATGGATCTTCCCATGCTTTTGTGTGTGGGAGTCACTCGCTCAATCCACTGCTGGATGAGGACATCCCCAAGCATGCTTGGGGGTCGTGCTATGCGGGTGAGTNGGGGGGGGTGAAGGGGAGGGGCAGCGAGTTGATTTGTTTTAATTAAACGACCTCCAACTGAGCCAATGTTGCCTGGGGAGGGGGGATTCCACAAAAATCCTTGAGTTGCTGGAGCGGAGTGTGCATGGGAGGGAGGGAGTAGAGTGGGATGGGATGTAGGAAAGTGCGTGGAGGGGAGTGGAGTGAGGGAGAGGCAGGAGAGTGCGTGGAGGGGAGTGGAGTGAGATGGGAGGAGAGAGGCAGGAGAGTGTGTGGAGGGGAGTTGAGTGAGATGAGAGGGGAGAGGCAGGAGAGAGCGTGGAGGGGAGTGAGTGAGATGAGAGGCAGGAGAGTGCATGGAGGGAGTGGAGTGAGATAGGAGGAGAGAGGTAGGAGAGGCAGGGGAGTGCGTGANAGGGAGAGGTAGAGTGAGATGAGATGAGAGAGGTAGGAGAGAGCGTGGAGGGGAGTGGAGCGAGGGGAGAGGCAGGAGAGTGCGTGGAGAGAGAGGCAGGAGAGTGCGTGGAGGGAGATGAGAGAGGAGGAGAGTGCGTGGAGGGGAGTAGACGAGATGAGAGGGAGGAGAGCGTGGAGGGGAGTGGAGTGAGATGAAAGGGGAGAGGTAGGAGAGTGCGTGGAGGGAGTGAGATGAGAGGGAGAGGCAGGAGAGTGCGTGGAGGGGAGAGAGTGAGATGAGAGAGGTAGGAGAGTGCGTGGAGGGGAGTGAGTGAGATGAGGGGAGAGGTAGGAGAGTGCGTGGAGGGGAGTGGAGTGAGATGAAAGGGGAGAGGCAGGAGAGTGCGTGGAGGGAGTAGAGTGAGATGGGATGAGAGAGGTAGGAGAGTGCGTGGAATGGAGTGAGTGAGTGGGGAGAGGCAGGAGAGTGCGTGGAGGGGAGTCACCCCATTAGCTGCAGTACCGCGCCCTGTCCACCAGGTAGCGACACCACTCTCCCAGGGGGCTACATTTTGGTTACTCGGTAGTTCCAGCCCACCGTGTGTGTCCGGTTCCATCCCAATCAACAGGAGACTTCAAACCTATGGTGGCCTATGCGTCGATCGCAATTTTTTTGAGGAATCTCGCTCACCAACCCACGGCGATAAATAAGATCCATAATTTCGATTTAAAGCTTTCGTGACTACAGGGATTCATCTTCTTGGTTCTTTCGGTAAAGTTACGTAGAAGGGAAATAATACAATAATACAAATAAAACATAATAAAATCATTCTCACGACGTTTCGGCCACAACGCAAGCAGCCGTCCTCAGGTGTCTTTCCGACAGACCTGTTCTTCACCTGAGGACGGCTGCTTGCGTTGTGGCCGAAACGTCCTGAGAGTTATTTTATTATGTTGTATTTGTATTATTGTATTATTTCCCTTCTACGTGACTACCGAAAGAACCAAGCAGATGATCCATAATTGTTTTTTTGGGGGGTTAGATCGCGTTAAGTTTAAGATGCGATTCTGCTGCCGTCTGGAACGTTCTTCATTCCGACATTAGGAACCCACTGGAGCTATTCACTTTTTAAATCTAGAGTGAAAACTAATGAATAACTGCTCTTTCTGTTTAATTTGGCTACGTACGGTGCGAAAGAAGTTCTGAATGCAGTACATACAACTTTAACAACTTTATTAAATGACCGTTTCGGGTTTAAGACACACATTTTTACTCACGCAATCTCACCCCCTAATAATTATCAATGATGAATCTCAGAACAAATACTAACAACACAATAATGTTCTCGCGGGGTATAGAACGATGGCTCGCTATTAAAACACATTGTCCTGCGGAGGGAGCTGGTAGGAACGTTGGGTTGCTCGGTCAATGGCCTGCAGGGTCAACGGCGGCGTGGTGTATACCGCAAATATGCCCGACTGTGAGGGCGGGCACAAGCCGGCGTGAGTAGGTTAAACGTTGAGTTTTATAAGGGCACCACGGGTGACCAGCTCCTCCCACCCAGCCCACCCCCACCCAGCCCCACCCTCCCACCCTCCCTCCCCACCCTCCCTCCCACCCAGCCCTCCCCACCCTCCCTCTGCACCCAGCTCCACCCTCACATTGTTGAATGCACGACGGACGGACACAATAATCCCTGTGGGCTGGTGTAACCAGGAGGTTCCTACCAGTACTAAACTACTGAACGTGGACTCACAATCCTGCTCACGTGGTGTGCCAGACGGACACGTGGGCTCACAATCCTGGTCACGTGGTGTACCAGACGGTCACGTGTGCTCACAGCTCGGAGTCACGTGGTGTGCCAGACGGTCACGTGTGCTCACAGCCCGGAGTCACGTGGTGTGCCAGACGGTCACGTGTGCTCACAGCTCGGAGTCACGTGGTGTGCCGAGAGGTGAGTACGTTGGCGCACGCGAAGCCCGGACACTTGAATTAGAATTCGTCGCCATCCGTGAGGACGCAGCACGCCGCGGAGTTTGTGAAGCCAAAATGTGTATTTGTCGAGGATTTTGGGTAACGATGTTTAGTTTTACAGAGCAACGTGGAACCTGCAACATTTACTAGAGTGGCGACACCCAACGGAGTTCACTAAACCACTCAATTCTTCTTGGTTCTTTCGGTAAAGTAACGTACAATGGAAATAATAAAAATAAAATAATTTTCTCAATCTTACATCAAAGCCTGCGTGTTAAATTCACTTTTCATGGTGCAGATTCAACAAAGTTGTTTGAATGACGATTCGGGTGGATGGCGATCGGGGCCTAGTTTTTCTCGCACGTGGCACAGCCCGAGTGTGGCCTAGTACAGCAACGCACGGCGTGCGTTCGTTGTGTTGTGCACGAATTATTGTGTAACGTAACATTTGCTAATTATAGTTTAGTGAACATTTAATAATCCGTGGCGGATAGTTACGTTAAGTTGTTTGCATCATTTAAATATATATTGGGTAATTATAGGGTTAAATCGGGTAAATGTTCATATATAATATATTGTGGAATTATAGGGTTAAATCAGGGTAAATGTTGGTCATATATAATATATACATTGTGGAATTATAAGGTTAAATCAGGGTAAATGTTCATATATAATATATTGGGGAATTATAGGGTTAAATCGGGGTAAATGTTGGGTCATATATAGCTTCATGGTGGATCGCGTATTCAAGTTAAATCTAACCGCATGCGAAGTGAGTGATGGAGTTCCATTAGCTGATGGACTCGTCGCTTTTTTATTTTCTGTGGCGATACCAGAGGGACAGGCCGGATTTATGACCACTCATAATGCTGCACGCAAAAAACACAAACGAGTGTGAAAAAAATAAGAAATAGGCTTAAACCTTTCTAGCACGAAAACAGGAGTTGTGTTAAGATGCTCAAAAAGCCTTTTGCAAGGCATCAAATTCTAGATTTGAAGTTTTGGTGACTGCAAGAATCCATACTCCTTAGGTTTTATTCGGTCAAGTCAAAAATAAAATAAAAAAAACAACTAAATTAAATCACGATGATGACGGACGCTTGTGTTGCGCCAGAAACGTGATTGAATTTAGTGGTTTTATTTTATTTTTACCTACGTTGCTTTACCGAATAAAACCAAGGAGTAGGCATCAAATCTGCACCGGCACTTGTGGTAAACCACCCAAACAAACTTGGCTCTGCTAATCGTGTCACTCACTACGCCATGGTCTTAGAAACTGATTGGCCTACGACAGAGACAGCCAGCAGCCTTCTTGATCGCCTCGTCTTGGTGCCGGTGGGTGGTGGTGAGTGAGTGGTGGGTGGTGGTGAGTGGCATGGGTGAGTGGATGAGTGANTGGNTGAGTGGGTGAGTGAGTGAGTGGGTGGGTGAGTGAGTGAGTGAGTGGGTGGGTGAGTGAGTGAGTGGGTGGGTGAGTGAGTGGTGGGTGAGTGAGTGNTGAGTGGGTGAGTGGGTGGGTGGTGGTGGTGTGAGTGAGTGGTAGGTGGTGANTNGGTGGGTGAGTGAGTGGGTGGGTGGGTGGNTGATGTGAGTGGTGGNGTGAAGGATGGGTGGGGGGTGGNTGGGTGGGTGGGTGAGTGGGTGAGTATGAGTGGTGGNTGAGTGAGTTGGGTGAGTGGGGTGAGTGGGTGGGTNGGTGGAGGGTGGNTGGGGNTGAGTGGGTGGAGTGGGTGGGTGGGTGGTGGGTGAGTGAGTGGGTGGGTGGGTGGGTGAGTGAGTTTTTGGGTGAGTGGGTGGTGGGTGAGTGGGTGGGTGAGTGGGTGGGTGGGAGGGTGGGTGGGTGAGTGGGTGGTGGGGAGTGGTGGGTGGTGAGTGGGTGGGTGAGTGGGTGGGTGATGGGTGGGGTGGGTGAGTGGTGAGTGAGTGGGTGAGTGGGTGGGTGGGTGAGAAGGCCTAGGCCACACAGTGCCTACTGTGGCCTACTGAATAATGCGGCCCTGACACGAGCCCCCACTGCCACGCTTGACTCAGGGCCCAAGGGCANTGTGGGGGTCCCCTCCCGCCAATCGTGTGGGGGGCACCATGTGGATCGAGTACGGAGGCACACCGCTCACACCACATNACACAGCTCACACACACCGCTCACACCACANACACCGCTCACACCACACACACAGCTCACACACACACCGCTCACACACACACACACCACACACCTCACACACAGCTCACACCACANACAGCACACAGCTCACACACACACCGCTCACACCACACCACACCACACCACACACACCGCACACACACACACGCTCACACCACACACACAGCTCACACCACACACACCACACACAGCTCACACACACGCCGCTCACACCACACACACACACACTCACACACACAGCACACACAGCACACACACCACACACACACTCANACACACACACTCACACACCACACACACAAACAGCTCACACACACACCGCTCACACCACACACAGCTCACACACACACAGCTCACACACANCGCACACACCACACCACACGCACACACACACACACACACCACACTCGCACACCGCACACACCACATCACTCACACACTACACACACACACAGCTCACACCACACCGCTCACGGCTGACAGCCTTCGCGCGCCTCGTGTGTTGCCGCAGAGCCAATTAAGTCTCTCGTTTGTTCCCTTCCGTTTGAAGGGAGCCATGAAACAAATTCCGAGGGAAGGAAATCAAAGCAGCGACGTTGAGACGACGAACGAACGGGGGATTCCAGACAGCCGCCTCGCAGCGCACAGCACGCGCACATCCTTCACTCCACCTCCACTGCACCACCTGCACTCCCACATCCTTCACTCCACCTCTTCCTTCACTTCACACCTGCTTCCTTCATTCCACTCCTTCAACTCCCTAACCTTTTCCTCCACCCCACTGTTTCACCACCTCACTCACCTCTCATCCACCTGCGTACTTCCCTGTCATTGTGCCATTACTGCTGCACCTCTCCGCCTTGAAGAATTATAGCGTGTGCCGCGTCACAGCGCTTCATCCGCAGGGAGTGTTAGCTGAGCAAGCTGTGCCTCTCTCCGTTTTACATATTTACATCGTGTGCCGCGTCACTGTTGGGTCTGGGTGTGCAGGGTGTGNCTGTGTNGTGTTNCGGTTGTGGTGGGCGTCTTGGTTGTTTTGGGTGTGTTGGGTGTGCTGGTGTGCTGGTTGTGCTGGTTGTGTTGGTTGTGTTGGTGTGTTGGTTGTGTTGGTTGTGTTGGTTGCGCTGGTTGTGTTGGTTGTGTTGGTTGTGTTGGTTGTGCTGGGTGTGCTGGGTGTGCTGTGNGGTGTTGGGTGTGCTGGGTGTGTTGGTTGTGACTGGGTGTGCTGGTTGTGCTGGTTGTGTTGGGTGTGCTGGTTGTGCTGGTGTGTGGTGTCTGGTGNGCTGGGTGTCCCCTTGGCTCCCGCGCATGTCCAACCATCTTCTGTGACCCTGGTCCACGCCTTTGCCCCCTGGCGCTTCGCCCATCCGGCCTTCCCTTGCTGCCGCTGCTGCTGCCCTGGAGGCCGCGTTGTTTTCACGTTGCGCTTGGCAGCAGACACTTTGCGGATTATCGATATTCCTCGTCCCTCTGCTGGCAGGGGCCCACGCTTTTAATTTCGTGGCGGGGGGGGTGTGTTTTTATCTCCCCACTTTCATTTTGTCACGCCGCTCTTCGTGACTCCCGCACCACCGCGACATTGACAAATCAGGCTTTGCCAGACCCACGCCAAACAGGCCCTTCGCACGACGCCTGCAGATTAGCGGCACGCAACGTTAACATTTTCCATTGCGTTCATTAATATCACCGCCCCCCCCCCCCCAGGATAAAAAAACCAAGCAACATCAGGCGCCACCGCGCTCTGCCAATGCCTCATCCTGAGACCCCTCCGCCCCCTGCCCGTTGATGGCCACGGGGCAGGGTTGTCGCAGGCCCTCTCTGCAGGCCGCAGGGACCTCCGGGGCTCGTCCGCAGATTCCCCGTGTCGGCGAGAAATCCGAAGCGGCGTACGACCACCCAAAAAATATGAAAAATGTCACTTAACCCACCCCCACTCCTCGCCGCTCCCCTTCCTCCACGAGTCGTCGCTCTTGAGACTCGTCGGCCGCTGCGGCCGGCGCGGATCCGCGCGCGGGCCAGGGTTCCCGTCTTTTGGTGGGCCCCACCGCCAACGGGGGAACGTTCTGGGAGCATCTGGCGTGCGACGTGCAGCGAACGCGAAGCACGGACGAGCATCCTCGCTTCCGCCGCGCCGACAGACCGCCATCGGCGCTACAAAGCGAGGCGAGGCCTCGCCAAAATCCCAGCACAGTTGGAGGCCGCCTTGCTTCTTCTTGTACGCCATTAAAATATAAATGTGCCGTGTTCGTAATCCACGCGCCACGAGTCCTCTGAAGACCGCGATTTCCCGTCGATTCCGCGGCGGGGGGGGGGGGGCGGCAAATCGGCGCAGAGAGCGGCGGCCGATTGCGGGAAAAATATTAATGTCATAACGGAGAGAGGCGGTGGGGGGCGGGGTGGGGAGAGAGAAAATGGCGCCTGCCTGTGCGCGCTTGCGCAAAGATCACAAACTCGGCGTCGTCGGTAATTTCCGCCACCGCTACGTTCGCAGCCGTCGGGTGAGAAATATTCGGCGATAAATCGCGCGGGGCTCGCGCCAAGGCCGGGCGAGCCAGGGGCGGTGCGGCGTTGGCGAGAAGCTTGCGCTGGGCGTCACGGCGAAGGTCGCCACGCCGTCAAAGAAAATTGCTGACAACTATTTAACTTTATTTTACTCAGGTAAGGCCGCACTGAGCTGTGTCGCTTATTTTTCAGAAGCGACCCCGGCAAATGGTAGCTCAACGAAGTGGCTTATCATGAGCATGTGGAAATTTTTGGAGTGAAAAACCGGAGGACCCGGAGAAAAATCCACGCGACCACGGGGAGAAGAGAGAGAGACGCAAACTCCAAATATACAGCAGGCATCGTCAGGTTTGGGATCGAACCCACGACCTCCTGTACACCAGGCGAGGTAGTTAACATCTCCTGCCACGTGATGATGATGAGAGAGAGAGACACGCAAACTCCAAATATACAGCAGGCATCGTCAGGTTTGGGATCGAACCCACGACCTCCTGTACCAGGCGAGGTAGTTAACATCTCCTAGCCACCGTGATGATGATGATGATGAGAGAGAGAGACACGCAAACTCCAAATATACAGCAGCATCGTCAGGTTTGGGATCGAACCCACGACCTCCTGTGTACCAGGCGAGGTAGTTAACATCTCCTAGCCACCGTGATGATGATGATGAGAGAGAGAGACACACAAACTCCAAATATACAGCAGGCATCGTCAGGTTTGGGATCGAACCCACGACCTCCTGTGTACCAAGCGAGGTAGTTAACATCTAGCCACCGTGATGATGAGAGAGAGAGAGACACACAAACTCCAAATATACAGCAGGCATCGTCAGGTTTGGGATCGAACCCACGACCTCCTGTGTACCAGGCGAGGTAGTTAACATGCCACCGTGATGATGAGAGAGAGAGAGACACGCAAACTCCAAATATACAGCAGGCATCGTCAGGTTTGGGATCGAACCCACTAGCTGCATACCAGACAAGGGAGTTAACATCGCGCTCCCATTGCGTTCCTTGCTGTGATGTTTTATTTTTATTATTTTATTATTTTCATTCTACGTGACTTTACCGAAAGAACCAAGAAGAAGAGGTCTTTGAGAAGCGATGTATCCTTTAGGGCGGGGGGATGTGAATAAGCCGAGAGAATTGTCGCGGTCCGAATATCTGGGTTGGGGGGGGAAGTGAACTCAACAGCTTGAGGGGGGGGCCCAGGTCACCCATCGAGAGCAGAAGGCCCCACGTTGGCACGCACAGCGGCCGGCAGATGCCGGAACCAGATGGAGATGGTGAACATGAAACTAAACCGCGAGCTATTTTTTATTTTACCGGGAAAGGGGCCATCCATTTAGTACGTACGCATGGAGGGGGGAGGGAGTAACCCAAATGCGTACGCTTGTGTATGAGGGGTCTACTGACAATGTACGTACGCAGAGGACAGTGGGGGGGGGGGGGTGGCCTCGATAATTGTCTACATTGGCCTTCAAATGAGTTAGATAGTGGACTATCTGTTTGCTTAAACACGTCAATATTATTAATCCTTGATCGTTTCTGCGTGGATTAAATATCGGCCATTCTATAGGATTTGGGGGGGGGTGCGTCAGGCGTACGTACGCAAGTGGGGGGGGGGGGGGGTCAAGTTTTGACAGATTTTTGCGTGCGTACTAAATGGACGGGTCCCTAAGGCCCCACTGAGCGATGTAGATCTTTTTTTCAGGAGCGGCCTGGCTGTTGCAACTGACAAAGTGCTTATCATCATCATCGCGTGGAAATTCACAGCAGCCAAATAAATCTATAAAGCCACGTTGATTCTAAATGTGGAGAGAAAAATCGGAGGACCCGGAGAAAAATCCAAATGTACAGCAGCAGGCGCCAGGGTCGGGATCGAACCCACGACCTCCTGCGTACCAGGCGAGGTAGTTAACATCAGGTGGGACCGTCACAGCCAAATTTGCCCGTGAAGAGGGGCGAGAGTNGGGGGGGGGCTACGTGCCCAGTTGTGTGTGGACGGTACGGGGCCACAACCCTGGCGGCCGCGTCCTGCACACGGGGAGGGGGGAGGTGCCGGAAACAGCGAGGGCGTTGCCGACGTCAGTTGCAGGAGAGCGGACAGAAGAAAGCGTGAACCGGCTTCTCATATATCTCGCGGAGAGAGGACGCCGGGGGGCCACGGTCCTTTCGGGACATTAACACATTCCTGCGGAGGGAGCTGTAGGAGCGTTGGGTTGCTCGGTCAATGGCCAGGATCAACGGCGGCGTGGTGTCTTCCGCAAATATGGCCGACTGAGAGCGGCACAAGCCGGCGTGAGTAGGTTAAACGTTGAGTTTTATAAGGCACCACGGGGTGACCAGCCCCTCCCCACCCAGCCTCTCCCCACCCTCCCTCTTCACCCACCCCTCTCATTTTTAGATGCACGACGGACGGACGGACACAATAATCCCCTGTGGCCTGGTGGAACCAGGTGGTTCTACCAATAAAAACCCGGTTTGTCACCATTCTGAACGATGCCGTATTATCGCCCAACGAACAACGCACGATCAAAGACACCCAGGTTACACGTGGTCTCCCCCCCCCGTTCCACTTGCGCGAGATGTTCCCGCCTTCTGACGACGCCCCGGGATGTTTGCACGTCGCAAGGTGGAAACCCGACGACGCTGGGCGAGGCAGCGAGGAGGGGGCCCCGGCAATCCCCACGGGAAATTCAGGAATTTGAAGTCGAGTGGCAGCCACGGCCGGCACAAAAACCACCTGGGGGGGCCGGGGGAGGACGGCGACCGGGACGACGGGCGGGCGGGGGGGGACACACACCTCAAGCTGTGGTTATAAACCGGAACAAATTCTACCAAATCTCGCGAGGGGTAAGCGGGCTTTGGCCCGTGCTCGTGACTGGAAGGGAGACTTGCTTGGGATGACCGGATGTCGCAGGGCCGGCGCTGGGGTGCCCAGGAGATGCAGCGCAAGCGGGTGGACCCTCGAATCCCGGAAGAGACGTCGCTTGTGTTGAAAAGGAGGTCGTTGCGAAGCCACGGGCGGGCNTGTCTGGGCCAACGTTTCGCAAGCGGAAAAATCCCACCGGTGACGTTCCGATGTCTGGGGCGGCGCGGCGAACGCCTGTGGGACCCACCCAGCGCCATCGAGGGAGTGGGTGGTGGATCACACGCATTTGTGATACTCTCAACCCCCCCCGGCCAGGATGTGGCAGTACAGCAAAGTGGGTTTGTGAATCCATCTCGGGTTGGTGCAAACCCCCGCGTACGCACGGCGGGTTTTTCTGGGAATTTCCGCTTTCCTGCCGCGCCAAATTCAAGCGTCCCAATGGAGCTGCGGAACCGTTTCTGAAAGGGTTGAGGCGGAGGCGCTCCTTGGGGGTCGGATGAGTCGGGGGGCGGGGTGGGGCCTGTGAGGTTTTCCTGCATGTCTGAGCATGTGGACGTGCCGCCTCCTACTGGCTGCGTTCAAAAACACTTGGGGGCGCTCTGCACTCTTCATGCAGTTTGCTGTAGGTTTGTTCCAGAGGTCGCAAACGGGTTTTGATTCCTTACCCGTACCCGGCGCACCAGGGTCGCAAACGGGTACCCTACCCGATACCCGGCTACCCGTACCCGGCCGGGTATCGGGTAGGTTACGGGTACCCGATTGCGACCTCTGGGATGAAGCCATGTTGCAGGCGGGGTGTGTTGATTCTAGGAACTTGAATTGTGAGAAGAGACAAGACATTGGGAAATGAGTGACCAACGGTTACTCACCAGTGACTCACGGCCTACCCGTACCCGGCCGCACCAGGGTCGCAAATGGCTACCCGTACCCGGCCGGGTATCAGGTAGGGTACGGGTATCGGGTATCCGGTTGCGACCTCAGTTCTACGATAGCTGGCGCCAAACTGCGCCACACGGCCCTCCCACGTGGCTTTTATTTCTGACGACGCACGTACGAACCTGCGCACGTCACCGTTAAATGGTAAAGGGTTACATGAACCGTGTGGTGAGTTTGTATTTGTAACTGCCAGCTCCTTCGGGGGCGCCATCTTATTGGGTGCCGTGTGCCGTTTCGAATCGATGGAATATTTTAACTCACAAATGCTTTCGGGTTGGGTTGTGTCGATCAAATGTGCGTTGTGAATAGTGGCGCTGTCTCACAGCCACCGTTACCTTGCGAGAGCTGCCCTCTGCATGGGTTGAACTTGTTATGCGTCGGATTATGTGACTGGTCTGCCATGTGAACGTACAGAACGTCATGGTTACACCAATTTTATAACCCCGTATGTGTGTTGAACTTCTTTCGCACCGTATATAGCCAACCGCGCTAATCGACGAAGTGTATAAACCGGTCTTCTTGGTTCTTTCGGTAAAGTCACGTAGAAGGGAAATAATAAAATAATACAAATCAAACAATAAAATACAATTCTCACGACGTTTCGGCCACAACGCAAGCAGCCGTCCTCAGGTGAAGAACAGGTCTGTCGGAAAATGTATAAACCTGCTTTAAACTATTTTTTATTTTACCAGGTAAGGTCACCACTGAGCTATGGAGTTCTTTTTCAGACGTGAACTGGCCACAAACGATAGCTCAACGAAGTGACTCATCATCGTCGTGTGGAATGTATAGCGGCCAAATACTCTTTAAACGCGTGATCTTGATTCTAAATGTGGGGGGGAAAAAAACGGAGGACCCGGAGAAAAATCCACGGGAGAGAGACACAAACTCCAAATATACAGCAGGAGTCGGGGTCGGGGTCGAACCCACGTGACAACGCTTTACCACGCTGCATGTTGCTGTTATCTCTGTATATGTAAAAGGAAAAGTTGTAAATATGTGTGTCTGTTCAAAATGTTTAGCCTACTTCCCGACATGCAACAAACTGGAAATTTGCCATGTGAGTACTTTCCAGACTGTACACCATGCACAAATTATAAAAATACACTTTTTGGGGGGGGGGGGGGAGCTCAATAATGCATATATTTTTTACACAGCAAGTGAGCTTTGACGTCACATCTGTCATGTGACCCGCGCATGTGGAAGCGTAACGCATTGTACTGTAGCGGTTAGCGCGCCGCGCTACGAACCCGGCGACCCGAGTTCGATTCCCGCTCACGGCCACCACCGGTGACGATTATTTTAATCGGTCCTGGGCCTCCGCTAGGTCGACTCAGCCTCAAACCATTAACTGCTGTGGTGTGTGAACATCGCCACTGGGGAGACAAAGGCGACCGGGCGTGGTGAATCCAAGTCCCGAGTAAAGCTAGTCAAATATTTGCGAGCATAAGACAAATCGCTTGCCCCCAAAAGCACCATGTAGGCTACACGGGGGATCTTTGTCCTTCTTACAGGAGCCGTGATTAAGGCCAATGAGAGATGTGGGGAGTGGAGGGGGGCGGTTAAAAGGGGCAATTTGCATTGGCCCTCGCACACAAGATGTCCCTGACACAGCAGGGCCTGTGTTTTCAAGGCCAAGGAATGAGGGTGGCTTCCCCAAGGGGGGCATTCTACCCTGAGTCCTCGAGCGAACATCCCGGTTGCCCCTGGCCACCGTCGCTCAACGTAACCGTGTCTCGACGCCCGCCCGCCTGTGGAACTCCCGTCCACATCGTCGGGCGCGATGCCCGAAACTCGGGACAACTCCGCCGGCAGCGTCTCTCAAAAAACGACATTCGTTTGCAACAATGTTGCCACGGGCCCGGCTCAGCCCGGCTGAGCCGACCCTCCGCGCGCGCACGCAGATCGAACGTTGCTGCTGCTAATCGCCCGGCCGTAACGAGAGAGAGGAAATAACGTCTCGATTCTTTGCCGTCCATTTGGGCGACCGCAGCTGTGAGGGCATTTTGATGAAATTGGTCACTTTGGGGACTTCCCCCCTTGCCTCCGCCCTCCTTGCTCCATCAGCTGAGTTGGATGCGTGGCCCCCACCCAGAGCAGTGCATCTCTCCCTGCACTATGGATTTAATTAATTATTGAAACCCACGAACAAAAGCAGAGCTGCTTTTAATTTTTTTTAAGACCTCTTTATTTTTTTTCAAAATGTAATTTCCATCAGGTCCCCCTCCCCCGAAAGTATAAACAATTGCAACTCATCTTGTCCACCTATTATCTCTGGCCTCTGCCATTCTAAGCTTGCGTATGGCAGCGATCTGTTCGGGAGCCAGATGTCAATTTTCGTTATGCTGCTGGGCTACAAGGAAGAGGGCTTCATGAAGAGAGTTTTGCGTGGTTTTGCTATTCCTCCGCTAAAGGAGCGGAGATGAAAGTGGTTTACTGCATGGGCGGCGAGAGCTTGGGGTTTGCTTGGCCACAATTGCACTGCTGCGGCTTGTCTTTAATGTGTACGTTATCTCCTGAGTAGGCTCTGTTCGATAATGCTACGTAGCTTTCGTAACGCGAATTTCTTGCGTACGTCAATAATGCATTGTTTTTTATACGGTGGATGCGAATTGAATATATACCAGTCGAGCGAACGAATTACGTCACGGCGCGAGTAGGAATGAGATGTTATTAACCATGCAAAAAAGATTTAGCTACACATATTTGTACCATCTTATTTGACAGGTACTTTTCTACTTGACCGAGTGTTGACATCCCCAGCGTTTAACACCTACTGCTTTTTTTGTATTTTGATTCTCAACATCGGTTTAGGTCGAGGTACACTGATTGTTCTCTAGCACATGACGACGTTGGCCAATTTCTCTTGTAGCCCCGCCCACCACCCCAACACGTGACATTCCCTGGTTACCACATTCAGATAAGCCCCCCCCCTTAACTTGTATTTAAGGGCTGGTCTCTTGGATTTTTTCCTAACTTGATGCAGTAATTTTATCTGTGACGGTCCCACCTGATGACGGAGACTTGTGTTGCCTCCGAAACGTCGTGATTTATTATTTAATTTTATTTATATTATTATATGGATATATTAAAAAATATATCCATTTTCCCCGGGAATCGCTGTGTCAAAAACCACCAATATGGGTACAAATGATGTTTAAGTGAAGTAAAATTTAGTTTGTTAATGAACAAAAAAACTTTGTAGGAAAGAAGGTATTTATCTTGTTTTATTACAGAGCCATGCCAATCAACATCAATGAAACTCCGCCCACTTTTGTAAAGCTATTGCAACTACTGTACTGTAGAGGTGATCACGTGGATTTAATCGGAGTACATTGTTTTTCCAAGAACAACAATCTACACAACTGTTTTTAGATTATTAATTTCGGCTTAAGCTTAAAAAAAAAAATCCACGGGTTATGAATTCATGTCAAAATCTCAGGGGCCGCGAGGTTAACCCGCAAATCGGAATAACCGCACGCGGATAATCGAGAGTAATGCATGTGGTGTTGCAACCACGGCAAATGTGATCGGCAGCATCGCCTAATCATTTGAACGTATTGGCGGTACACCGGCGGTGTGCAGTTGTGTATATATACATAAAACAAAAAGGTACTTTTTTTGCAATAATTAAATTTTCCCGTGATTCGCAACCACGGTCAGAAAATTTCGCGGATTTTGGTGGTGGCGGCGGCGGCGTAAAAATAGTTTTTCGCGATGCCGCGATATCGGCTGGAAAGCCGAACGCCGGTTAAAGTTTAGTTTTGTAGAACGCCCTCTTACGAGCGACACTGGTGTGTTAATGCTGCACCGGTTGAGTGCCGCCAAATACGTCCCGTTCGCCACTGTGGAGACCACTTGTGGGGGGGGAGAGGCGGGGGTGCCCAGCGTGCAAGCCCACATAAGGCAAAGCAAGTGAGGCTGGCGTGGGTGGGAAGGGAAGTGTGTCTGTGTGTGTGTCTGTACGCATGTGACGGCCGTGACGGATGATTGTAATACTTTTCTGATGGTGCAGCGCTACGAACCCGGCGGCCCGAGTTCGATTCCCGCTCACGGCCAACACCGGCGACGATTATCTGGACCGGTCTTGGGCCTCGCCTAGGTCGACTTGAGCTCAAATGAGTACCTGGTGCGGTGTGTAAAAACAACTGCCACTAGGAGAGACAAAGGCGGCCGGGCGTGTTAGTAGTAGGTAGGGGGGGGAGTGCGGAGGAGGGATGCGTCTTGCGTGGTGGGGGAGGGGGGATGGGTGTTTGGTGACTATTGTTGGCAGAGCAGGAGGAGGGAGATAGTGTACCGTTTACAGACGTGGAGAATGGCATGTGGGTGCGTTCGTGCGTGCAGTTGAAGCGGGGAGCGGTGGCGCCGCGGTTAGCGCTACTCCGCGCGGACGAAGCCGGCGGCACGAGTTCGATTTCCGTTTGACGGTCAACACCAGTGGCGATTGTCTGAACCGGTCCTGGGCTCCTAGGCGTCCAAAGGCGGGCGGGCATGGGGCAAACGGCCCTCTCCGCCTGTTGTGCCGTCAGTCGTTAAAGGCTATACGGGGGACCTTTGTCTTTGCAGCTGACGGGGTGTGGCGCTGAGCGTGCTGCGATGGGGCAACCCGAGTTCAGTCCGCTCGCGCAATGAACGGTGACGGCGAATATCTCACGTCCTGGGCCTCCCTCCCCTAGGCTAGGCTCGGCCTTAAAAAATCGGTACCTGCTGCGGTGTGCGAACACCGGCACCGGGGAGACAAAGGCGCTGGGGCGGCCACACCGCCCCCTCNTGTGCCGTCGGTGTTAATAGGTGCTCGCAAACAAATGCTCGAGTTAAACAAGGGGGGCCGGGGGTGGGGGGGCGGTGTTTGTGCGAGTGGAGGTGTGGGCGAAGGGTGATTCATCGGGAGCGGGTGGCTGTGGTATGTGTGTGGTTAGCTGGTGGTTTGGTACGTGCGGGGTGTATTAGTAGTAGGGTGGGTGTGTGAGTCAGTGTTGTGTGTGTGTCAAAGGGTGGGGAGCGGTAGGGTAGCGGTTAGCGCTACGCTACGAACCTGGCCACCCGAGTTCGATTCCCGCTGACGGCCAACACCAAGTGACGATTATCTGAACCGGTCCCGGGCCTCCCCTAGGTCGACTCAGCCTCAAATGAGTACCGGTGCGGTGTTAAACATCGCCACTGGGACAAAGGCGGTCGGGCGTGGTGTTGACCACCCCTCCCGCTCGCTAACAGCACTTGCCCCTACAGTCTGTCAAGGCTATACGGGGGATCTTTGTCTTTGTTCAAAGGGGGTGGGGAGCGGTAGCGTGGCCAGGTTCGCGCTCCGCTACGAACCTGGCCACCCGAGTTCGATTCCCGCTCGCGATTATCTCAACCGGTCCTGGGCCCTCCCCTAGATCGACTCGGCCTCAAATGAGTACCTGGTGCCGAGTGTAACCGTCGCCACCGTGGGGCGAAGTTGGCCTTCTTAACAGGTCCTCGCTAACAAGGCTACGGTGGTAAACAAGGTGGTAAACAAGGCTATGTGGTAAACAAGGCTACGGTGGTAAACAAAGCTACGGTGGTAAACAAGGCTGCTTACATGGCTGATCTTTGTCTCTTTGTAATGCAATCGTGGAGTGGGGGTGGGTGCGTGAGTGCATTCGCCTGTTAATCTGTTTATTGAGGGCCGTGCGTGTGCCGTGTGTGTGTGCGCGCGCGTGTGTGTGTGCGCGCGTGTGTGTGTGCGTGTGTGTGCGCGTGTGTGTGCGCGCGTGTGTGTGTGTGGCTTGTGCGTGTGTGTGCTGGGTGTGCTGTGTGTCTGTGCTGTGTGCTGTGTGTGCGCGTGTGTGTGTGTGGCTTGTGCGTGTGTGTGTGTGCGTGCGCGTGTGCTGTGTGTGTGCGCTGTCCGTGGGGGTGGGGAGGAAAAGTGGAAGTGAGTGGGTGTCTGCGGGGCGGTGGCTGCGAGTTGCGGCTGAGTCTGCGCGCGCATTTTTTTCCCTCCACTGCCCTCGCAACACAGGAAGGGTGCGGTCGTGTTCGGCGCTGGTTACTCGGACCACGGACACACACGGCCCACGCGCCCGCAAGTGATCTCCGACTCCCACAATCCCCTTCATCCTCGCACGCCACGAAGAGGCGAAGCGGATCGCGTACACGCACGGCAGGGGCCCCACCTGCTGCCGAGAGCAACAGCTTCCGTTCGACAACTTCAACGGGAGCGGCGGGCAAGCGGCGACCATGCCTCCGGCCGCCGTGGTCTTCAACTCGCAGGCGGTGACGTCCGCCTGGGCGTCGTGCGCGTGCTCCAGGTCGCCTTCACCTGCGTCGCCTTCAGCCTCGTGGCGCACAGCGGAGGCAAGGCGCACTCGTACGGCGACTTCTGCATGTTCGCCTGGTGCGCTTGCTTCGCCTGCTCGCTCCTCATGCTCCTCCTCGAGCTGCTGGGCCAGCGAGGCTGCGCGCAGATCTCCTGGCAGAACCTGACGGTCACGTACGCCATGCTGGCCGCGCTGCTGTTGCTGTCCGCCTCCGTGCTGCATCCCGTCTACCGGCTGCGCGAGATCTCGTGCAGCAACTGCGAGCAGCGCACCTTCACCATCGTGGCGACCGTCTTCTCGTGCCTCGCCTTCCTCGCCTACGCCGCAGAGGTGGCGCTGACGCGGGCACGGCCCGGGGAGGTCACCGGCTACATGGCCAGCGTGCCCGGCTTGCTCAAGGTGCGACCCCGGCAGAAACGCCACGCACACGCGTGGTAGAATTGCCGAATTGCTTGTCTGGGTCGCTGTGTAGAGTTGGGACTGCTTGAGGTACCCACACCGACACACAGACCCACAGGTAGGTGGAAAAAAGATACCACAGCAGATGGAAATGAGGGACTCGTTCTAATACGTGGCTTTAAAATCGTAAAACTAGATTCAAGACCTTGGCTTAAAATTCTAGATGTCGATTTAAAACCTGGGTTTAGATGGCGGCAGATATGAACCCATACTTTTTTCAGCTCGCAAGTTTCATAAGATGCATAAAACCCGGGGTTTTGAGGCACATAAATTGATTTTAATCCTGGGTTCATGAAGCCAGAATTAAAATCTGGGTTTATAAAGCCTTACATGAATGTACATTTGGCCTTATAATACCAGGCAGTGAAATAAAACCTCAATGCATGGGGCATAATTCAATCTTGGAACTTTTAAGGGTGATGGATGTTAAACCTGGGTTAGGCCACAGCCAAGATTTAAAACCTGGGTTCAAAAGATGTCAACGTTGATTGTATGAGGCCAGCATATTTGAATTCTAGGCTAATAAAGCCTTATACGAATTAAAAACCTGGGTTCATAAGACCAAGCTAAGTTAAAACCATTGTGTTTTTTGTTGTTCTCCCTCCGCTAAATGGCACGTGTGCGTGGGTCCACGCATTTCGCGCCCCCAGGTGCTGGAGGCGTTCGTGGCGTGCCTCATCTTCGTGGTGCTGGCAGATCGCCCGGGGCTGTACTCGCGCTACCGGCGCTGCAGTGGTGCCTGGCCGTGTACTGCGTCTGCTTCGTGCTGGTGGCGGTCATCATCCTGCTCACCGTGTGCCAGAGCACGGGCCGACTCTGCCTGCCCTTCGACCGCTTCCTGGCCCTGTGCGGCCTAGTGGCCGTGCTTGCCTACGTGACGGCCGCGGTCTGTGGCCCGTCTACTGCTTCTCCGACAAGTACGGCGAACCCCGGCGCTCCTCGTCCTATTGCCGCGACGTCGGCAGCTGCGACTGGGACATGCAGTTGGCCGTCACCGTGTTCACCTACATCAACCTGCTGGCCTACGTGGCTGACATGGTCTACTCGAGCCGCCTGGTCATCATCAGCCGCACGCTGTAGCGTCTCGGCGTGCCGCGGGATGGGCCGGGCCCATGGGGACTGGCTGCTTTCCGTGTCACGTGATGTTTGCGGCCCCATGCACTCTCGTAGAGATCCGCTAGCTATAGGGGTGAGCGTTCACTCGCTTGGAAATCTGTTGGTGAATGGTTACCCCGATGACTAATGTATCTCTATGACGGTCAGTGGTCGCCCCGTTAACTTGGCGGCGGGGGTGGGGCGACGGATGCCCGTCGTGTATTTTTGTGTGCGAGGTTTGGATGCCGAGAGATTTTTTTGAACGTGGCGTGAGGGCGGCGCACACAACTCCCTTGACTTGTGTGTTACCACTGCCTCCCCACCCGCGCAACATCGCCAGTCGCTAGAGATCTCTTTCTCCTCAGTTGTGCTGCAGGAGGTCTTCACATCAGTCTCCTGTGTAAAGTCTGTCTCGGTTAATTTTGGGGAGCGGGGGTCGGGTTAAAATGAAGAGGCTAAGCTCGTCAAGCAAACTGCGCTTGGCAGCCTAAGAAACGGCATTCGGTTGGCTTCACCGGTTTGCCACTGGCAAGCCTCTCTGTTTCATGAATGGCTGTCAAAATGTCCAGAAACTTTAGGGTTGGAGAAAAGCGTCACTTTGGTGAGATATTTCCTGACCCACCATTAAAATGCAACAAGACAAAGACAAAGCTTTCCCCCCGTATAGCCTCGAGACTTTTGGGGCAAGTGCTGTTAGCGAGCACCTACGAAGGCCGGCACGGCACACGAGGGGGTGGGTGGCCAGCACCACGCCCGGCCGCCTTTGTCTCGCTAGTGGCATTTTTTTTAAAGCACCCCGGGACTCATTTGAAGCTGAGTCGACCTAGGGGAGGCCCCAGGACCGGTTCGGATAATCTTCACTGGTGTTGGCCGTGAGTGGGATTCGAACCCGGGTCGCCGGGTTCATAGAGCAGTGTGCTTCCCCCTACTGATCCCCAACAATACACACACATGCCATACAGTGCGTGCATTGCGGGTGTGAGAATTGATTTCAATCGGTGCGTAGTTTAAGCAGCCCAGGGCCACAGCTATAAAAGAAAATACAGTTATAGAGGCCGGCTGAACAGATCTCTATGGCAGTGTAAAATGGTCACTTAAGCCATAATTATTAGCGCTTGGTGAAATTTTTACGACATCGTTTGTTATGACATTCTACTGCCACGTTCGTGTTGCGGGTTCACAGACTGTATTTGCAATCCAGAAGGTCGCCGTTTCGACTCCCCCTCTCCCGGCACGACCGCTGAAACGACGGAGCAAGTTCCTCGAATCTGCAAACCCGCCGCCGCCACATCCCTGTTCCACCCATCAACATAAAATTGGCGCGCCACCACAGTTGAGTAAACGCAACTGTGGCTGTCGCCTGATGTTGTAACTGCTGGCGAAACGTCGTACCCGAATTGTAAGTGTGGGTTTACTCTCCAACACACACCGGTGGTGCTGTGCTAGTGACGAATTGGCACGTTTAGTTTGCGTGACACAAACCCTTACTAGTTGGCAGCGTAGGGTGGTGGCGGGTTTAACGAAACGTTTATATATTTACTTGATCTGACCCCAAAACAACGACCTGTATTATGGACCCTAACTGCACTCGGCTATTTACACACACCGTGCCTCCCAACAGCAGCAGCAGCAACATCAATTACTGCGAATAAAGCAAAACTTCACATCAAACGTGGCATCTCTGAAGCCACTTGGGTGGCGGGAGGGGGGGGAGTTGGAGTGTTGGTGGGTCAGTGGGGATGCTCGCTCATCCGCTCGCCCACCATCTCTCCCACTTGGGCTCGTTATATTTTTTTTGTCTTCTATTCACAAAAACAACCTCTTATGGATAAACCCGTCACTTACCGAGGCTCCCACAAGGCCGTGCGGGTGGGCGTGTTGTGCGGTTTGGTGCCCGCTATCGTAAGAGGGCAGCGGTCGTGTGGCTACAGTTCGGTGTGGCGAGCAATGACGTCTTTGAAGTCAACGGCACTGCTGCTGCTGCTGCTACGCCTTTCTGAATCAAAAATTTACACGGAAACCGCTTACGTTTTTACGAGGTTCGGCGATGAACGGGATAACGACCCTTGCAGCTTGCAAAGGTCTCGGAATGCGAAAGGGTTTAATTTACTCGCCCGCTGAATCACTCTTGCCAAAGTTTCCTTTTCGTGTCTTTTTTTCCGTGCTTTTTTTTTACTACCATTTTGTCAAAAAATGTTTTTACTCGCTCCTGTTGATGCACTGGAAGAAATAGTTGTAGTCTTGAACCATCCGAGCAGACCTGCGCCCGCCGCTGCTTGTCGCCGTCGCACGTTGTGCAGTCAGCAGGTTTGCTCGTGCAAGTGAGCGCAGTATTTTACTCCAGCACAAAGTATTGGGAGCAACGGACAACAACAGAATCTCCCTCTCGCCCGAAAAGTAAAATTATAAAGGATGAATTTTATCCATCGACCGGTCCGGTCTTCCGGAACCAACGCTTTCGTCTTCTTCTAATTGTTCCCAGTTTTATTCCGATCGCGCTCTCTCTCGGCCACGTACGGGATGTTGAACTTCTTTCGTGCCGTACGTAGCCGACCCTGCTCATCGGAGGTACGGGGGAAGGACAAGAAACTCTGGGTCGCTGTGCGAGTCTGTGTGTGTGTTAAAACTTGTTTGGCATCGTACGTAGCCGACCATCAAACTAAACACAAAAAGCAGTTCTAGAGAAACGAGATGTCAATCTGGATGATTTAAAAGTGTGCGTAGCTCCCGTGGCTTCCTAATATCGGAANGGAAGAGCGTTCCAGACGGCCGCGGAAGCGCATCTGAAAGCGCCGCGCGTCAACGACGATGCGGTGACCACCGTCTTTGCTCGATGTCCATCCAACGCTGCGTGCCATGAGGAGGAGTGGAGTTCAGTCCACGTGATGGCTGCCATCACAAGGACTCGAGCCCAGGTACTCGGTGAGTCTCGGCTCGACTCTCTTGACCCTGACCCACACAACCGCCTTTTAAACGTGTATCTTATACGGAGAGACCGAATGATCACGTCTGCTTAGATACGTTTTCTCGCAGCGCATCACTTAGTTTCGCAGGATATTCGAAAGCTGCTGCTCGCTCCCCCGATGCTTTTTCGGGTTGCAACGCTGCGGGAGCTGCTTTGGGATTTATTTATCGAAATGAGGCTCCCCCTGGCACGTGCAGAGAAACGTCAAGGACACAGGCCAGACAACGCGCCGTTTACAGCCAGAAAACAAATGGCCCGCGTGTTTTCGGGTGAAGTTCAGGAAGGTCTAAGTCACAGTCGTTGCCTTTAAAACACTGGATCACAGCCGTGGGCAACCAAGAACAAACCAAAAACAACGAATGTGGGACTCCACAACAACAACAACCGCCACTAAGTGGCGGTGACGTCACCATACCCGTACCCGGCCGCACCAGGGTCGCAAACGGGTACCCGTACCCTACCCGTACCCGGCCGGGAACGGGTAGGGTACCCGATTGCGACCTCTGAGATGAAGCCATGTTGCAGGCGCGGGTGACTCACGGCCTACCCGTACCCGTACCTGGCCGCACCAGGGTCGCAGCCGGGTATCGGTAGGGTACGGGTATCGGGTACCTGGTTGCGACCTCTGCTACGAGTCCCTGACGGTGAAACGTCGGGGAACAAAAGGCGGGGTGGTGCGGGAGAGCCATCCTCCGTTCTTGCGATGTGGCTGCGCGGGCGGGACAACGTCTTGAACGGGACGATGTCATCGACGGGGGGACAAGACCGATCCTCGACGAGACTTGGGTATCACGATCATCGCGGTCATAGCGGTCATTACCATCGGCTCCAAGAGGCTTGCGGACGACGCCCGCGTGCGTACGGAAGGGGCCGCTCATCCTGTTTGGAGCCTTGACTCTGGCAGGAGAGTCCCAAGTTTCGTAGGAGGACTGACGGACTGACGTGGCCCGGCATCATTTGACACGTGGGTGCTTTGACCGACAAGAGGGCGGGCTCGAGAGGGCTGGGGTCACGTGCACTGGGAACTGGGACACCCGGCGATCAGCTTGGCAGTCCACGTCGTTCCGTTTGTCTGACCGGAATAGCGTAGAGGTTGTGTACGTTGCGTGAATCGCGTTTCGTGTTCATGGTCCGTGCATCTGTAAAGGACATCGAAGACGATCACGTGATACAGATCGGCCTATTACCCGCTCGGTAATCGCTCTTCCGCGGCGATCCTGATTTGATTCTGGCGGAACAGCCACTGACGATTGATGGTCTGGCCAGCTAAGCGTGGGTTTGGCTTGGGGATGATTCAAATGGGATTTGTTTTCGTGGAGGGAGTTGTTGGTTTGTGTTGCGATAGAGGATAGAAGGTTCTGGAAGGAGAGGATTGACGGTGGATGAGGGACGAGCGGGTGGGGGAGAGCGGTCGGTGGGGATAGCCCCTGCCTGGAGACTGCCGATGGTGTAAGCGCCAGAGGTCGCAAACGGGTTTTGATTCCTTACCTGTACCCGTACCCGGCCGCACCAGGTCGCAAACGGGTACCCGTACGCTACCCGTACCCTACCCGAAATGAGTGACAAACGGTTACTCACCGGAGACTCACGGCCTACCCGTACCCGGCCGGGTACGGGTAGCCGGGTATCGGTAGGGTACGGGTATCGGGTACCCGGTTGTGACCTCTGGTAAGCGCCTCGAAGTCTGCGAATGAAGGCGACGTTTAGGGAACGGCACGTGTGCTGGGCTCTTCCACACACACACCGCGGAGCGGCTGAAAAGGCCCACCCACACTGGTCCAAATACATTTTTAAAACAACTGACTGTGAATTCAAAGCCGTCGGGTGTCTGTGGTTGTTGTTGTTGTTGATGTAGCGTAACGACGCATGACGTTGCTGGATGTTCAATAAACATTTCTGTTTACGACGCAGATCTTCTCTAGGGAAATGTCTCGTTGCGGAGTGTCCGTGTGGACACTGCACTGGATATCTGAGAGGCAAAGGAGCTGCCCTGCATTTGCTCACTCGCGTCATTGCTGGTGGAAGGGCAACCACTTCTCGAGGTGGGCTCTAAGAGAANCCCCCCCCCCCTCTCGTGTTGGCCTACACTTCCACACCGATGCGGCTGGCATCCTGCAAAAACACATTCCTGCGGAGGGAGCTGGTAGGAACTTTGGGTTGCTCGGTCAATGGCCAGGGTCAACGCGGCGTGGTGTATTCCGCAAATATGCCCGACTGTGAGGGCGGGCACAAGCCGGCGTGAGTAGGTTAAACGTTGAGTTTTATAAGGGCACCACGGGTGACCACCCCTCCCACCCAGCCCACCCCTCCCACCCCCACCCAGCCCACCCTGCCCACCAGCCCTCCCACCCTCCCTCTCCACCCAGCCCCACCCTCCCATTTTTGGATGCACGACGGACGGACACAATAATTCCCTGTGGGCTGGTGGAACCAGGAGGTTCCTACCAGTAAATGCTTTCAAGCTATCAACTCCGGTTCAGTGATTCTGCACTTGCTCTATTACTATAGTACTATACCGCCTTCAACTGTTATGAACGACCGGGTGTTTAAGGTTAGCGATTTGTCGTATTATCCGGCTGTGTAGCAAATTAAAAAATACACAATTACTTTACTGTGCAAGTTACAAATGTGTGTTTTAATATTCACGTGTTTTATTTTATTTTAGGGCCCCTTTATAACATCATGCTACAAGTCCCGCACCAGCTTCATCTACATCACCAGCCGTTACGGAAGAAGAAGTACAAGAAGACAATGATTATTGTTGTGCTTTGTTTAGCCAGGAGACAGCCTTCGCCGAGCCTCCGAGCAATTGTTTTATTTCAGGAGACGTCCTGCCAAGTTTTTTCGCAGCCGTGCGCGTTGCTGCTGCTACTGCCGCTGTGATCCGAGTTGATTCGTTTACAGGCCCATTGCTCAAGAGCGTGGCAGGATGTGGTCAATACCAGTTGCACTTTTATTCTTGGTTCATTTGGTAAAGTCACGTAGAAGGGAAATAATAAAAATAAACCAATATAATTCTCACGACGTTTCGGCCACAATGCAAGCAGCCGTCCTCAGGCGAAGAACAGGTCTGTCGGAAAGACAGCGTCTGAATGAGGACGGCTGCTTGCGTTGTGGCCGAAACGTCGTGAGAATTATTTTAATGTGTTTTATTTGTATTCTTTTATTATTTCCCTTCTACGTGACTTTATCGAAAGAACCAAGAAGACGAATCCCTGCAGTCACGAAAGCTTTAAAATAATTGTATTATGTTTTATTTTATTATTTATTATTTCCCTTCTACGTGACTTTACCGAAAGAACCAAGAAGATGAATCCCTGCAGTCACGAAAGCTTTAAAATAATTTTATTGTTTTATTTTATTATTTTATTATTTCCCTTCTACATGACTTTACCGAAAGAACCAAGAAGATGAATCCCTGCAGTCACGAAAGCTTTCAATCGAAACCAGTTGCACTGTTTTGGTTCTTTTTTAACTCTGGGAAGAAACCGGAAAACCTTGGAGGATATCCCTGCAAGAGGCACCCGAGTCAGGAATAGAACCCAATGCACACGATGTGGAGCCCGAGGCATTCACCCAGCAGTGGATCGAACAAAACAAGTGGCTGTAACACGTGCAGCAATCGTCTCTCTAGGTCTATTGTTCCTCCCTCCTCCACCACCACCACCANCCGCCACACACTCACCCACTCACCCCACCACCACCACACACACACACACACCCACTCACCCACCACCACCACCGCACACACACACACACACACCCACTCACCCCACACACACACACCCACTCACCCCACACACACACACCCACTCACCCCACCACCACCACCCGCCACACACCACACACACACACCCACTCACCCACACACACACACCCACTCACCCACCACCACCACCCGCCACACACCACACACACACACCCACTCACCCCACCACCACACACCCGCCACACACCACACACACACACCCACTCACCCCACCACCACCACCCGCCACACACCACACACCACACACCCACTCACCCCACCACCACCACCCGCCACACACCACACACACACACCCACTCACCACACCACCACCACCACCCGCCACACACACACCACCCACACACACCCACCACCCAACCACCACCACCCCCACACACCACACACACACACCCACTCACCCCACCCCCACCACCCACCCCACACCACACACACACCACCCCACCCCACCACCACCCCCCACACACCACANCACACACACCACTCACCCACCACCACCACCCACACCACCACACCCACCACCCCCACCACCACCACACACACACACCCACTCACCCCACCACCACCACCCGCCACACACCACACACACACCCACTCACCCCACCACCACCACCGCCACACACNACACACACACACCCACTCACCCCACCACCACCACCGCCACACACCACACACACACACCCACTCACCCCACCACCACCACCCGCCACACACCACACACACCACCACCCCACCACCACCACCCGCCACACCACCACCACCCACCACCCGCCACACCACACACACACACCCACTCACCCCACCACCACCACCGCCACACACCACACACACACACCCACTCACCCCACCACCACCACCCGCCACACACCACACACTCACCCCACCACCACCACCCCCACACCACCACACACACCACCACACCACACCACTCACCCCACCAACCACCACCCCCACACACCCACACACCACCACACACCCACTCACCACCACCACCACCCGCCACACACCACACACACACACCCACTCACCCCACCACCACCACCCGCCACACACCACACACACACACCCACTCACCCCCACCACCACCCCGCCACACACACACACACACCCACTCACCCACCACCACCACCCGCCACACACCACACACACACACCCACTCACCCACCACCACCACACACCACACACACACACCATCACCACCACCACCCCACACACCACACACCCACCCCACCCCCACACACACACACACACCCACTCACCCACCACCACCACCCGCCACACACTCACCCACTCACCCCACCATCGCTCACAAGCTGAGCTTTCCAGAGAGCGGAAAATGTGACGCTGATCCTGGAGTTTTGGGGGAAGCCGATGGAGCGAGGGTGGTGGAGGGGGTGGAACTCCGAGAGACCCGCGGAGTGCGTGGGCCTGGGTGGTGGTGATGAGTGGGAATGATGATTTGAAACAGATGGGAGAGAAGACGATNGGGGGGGGGGGAGTTGGTTCTGAGGGTACAAGTCACTGCTGCCTCAAACCCTGGCCAACTAGCCAGCCAGACTATTGTACTCCATCTTCTTGGTTCTTTCGGTAAAGTCACTTAGAAGGGAAATAATAAAATAATAAAAATAAAACATAATAAAATACAATTCTCACTGAATTCTCAGTGAGTAATAAAAATAAAACAAAATACAATTCTCACTGAATTCTCAGTGAGAATTGTATTTTATTATGTTTTATTTGAATTCTCAGTGAGAATTGTATTTTACTATGTATTATTTTTATTATTTTATTATTTCCTTCTACGTGACTTTACCGAAAGAACCAAGAAGATGAATCCCTGCAGTCACGAAAGCTTTAAATCGAAATATTGCACTCCAGTTGACTCTGACAATTCAACCAATGCGAACCACACTCTAAACCCGAACCAACGAGTCAACGAAACCATGACACTTCGCTCGACCCTTACCGATTACAAATTAGCAGGTCAGACACTGGCCACTGCCTTCCCACTGATCCTACCTCGACCCTTGACCCACTCCCGGGTGCCTCACCGCTACTCGATTGAAAAACTAAAACACGATTTTTCTTTGAAATGAAATAGTTCAGTTTTATTTGGAAATTTTAACCGGGCTACGTGGCGATCACAAATGGTCGCTCAACCAAGTGGCCCATCATCACGTGGGACATTTATAGCAGATACTCTGAACGCGTGGTTCTAAATGTGGAGGGGGAATCCCGGAGGACCCGGAGAAAAATCCACGCGACCACGGGAGAGAGAGACACGCAAACTCCAAATATACAGCAGCAGGCGTCAGGGTTGGGATCGAACCCACGACCTCCTGCATACCAGGCGAGTAGTTAACATCTCATAGCCACCGCGGCGCCCGTGCTGCTAGCAGGGGCAGTGGCCACCACCACCATCACCACCAGCACCACCACCACCACCAGCACACCAGCACCACCACCACCACCACTGTGACCAGGAATGACCTCTCTGCTCTTGCGGTCACAAGCGAGCACTGCCGCCAAAGTGTTTCATGGAAGAGGGAGAGAAACCCGCAGTAAAAGCCACAATGGCGCGTATGTGTGTACGTGTAGCAGTAATAATAATAACAACGAGCAGAGAGCGCTCGCAACAGTGAGAGGCATTCATTGATTTCTGCTGCTGCAGCTCCCCCTGGGCGAGCCGGTCTCGTGATCCCCACACCGCACAGAGGCAATTGCTGACCCCAGATAGGCAATTTGTNCCAGAGAGGCAACTTGTTGACCCAGAGAGGCAATTGTTGACCCAGAGGCAACTTGTTGACCCCGTGGTGCGACACGTGGCNGATTGTGGGGGGGGGGTAAGTGAATTCCCAAACGAGAACTTTATTGAAGAAGACCCGACGAAGCGAGGCTCTCTGGTTTCTCTGGTTCTCTTGCTGACCCCAGCGACAGCGGCGGTGGACCGATCTCGGTAGCCGTGTCCAGTCAAAGGTGCATGGAGGGTGGTCTGTCCTCCATGAATGATGGCACTCCATTTGGTGAAACCCTAAGGCGTTCATCACCAATGGATGCCCGATACAACACGTGTACTCTGGCGGGACACGCAGACGCCAACCCAGCTCGCAACCCCACGTGCCCGTTGGTTGGATGGCTTAAAACGTTCAGGGTACAATTGTATCCTTAACATCCCTTNGTGTGGACCAATCAGTTTCAGGACAATGCATATATTATCAGAGTGTGNTTTTTGTTTGCATTTTGACTGCAAGTATTTGGTTAATGCAGTTACATGAATCCTCGTNAAAAGGTTTCAGTTTTGTTGCCAGAAAAAAGCGGCGGTGACCGAAACCCCTATTATNAAGATAGAAGGGTNAAACATATCNATTATNACGACGTTTGCAAAGNCGTCCTCAGGANAATCTGTCGGAAAANAGAACAGTCACCTGTTCTTNATGAACGTTGGGCCGAAACGNCNTGAGAAGTAGCCGTCCTAAGACCAAGAAGATGTCTGTCNCGAAAGCTTTAAATCGAAATTTAATTGTGACCTATTTCTTTTTGCGAACGCCATACAACCCAAATTAATTCATCCCCCCCCCCCCCATTTATTGTGGTCAAAAAAATGTCCTTGGGTGTGGCTCTCTGTGCTGTGTGAATATTTTTAGAAAGTGTTCACTGGGACAACCGCGAGCACATTGCGGCTTTTGGCGGGCGCAGAGAAATAAAAAAATCCACCACACAATTTAGCGGGAGTTTCCTCTTGCAATTACAATTTTTTTTTTACACAAAATTACCGAGAAATCCTGGCGCCACGTTTGAGCCTTGGAGAGACGGACAGAGCCACAAAGACAAAGATCCCTCCGCCCGTACGGGCTTTAACGTCGTACTCAGATTGTAAATGTTGTGGCTTGGCTCTCTAACACACCGGTGTGCTGTACTAGTATACTACACTATACACTACACTATACACTAGTGCTATACTAGTATACTACACTATACACTACACTATACACTACACTATACACTACACTATACACTACACTATATACTACACTACACTAACACTACACTAGTGCTGTACTGTATACTACACTATACACTACACTATACACTACACTATACGCTAGTGCTATACTAGTATACCACACTACACTACACTATACACTACACTATACACTATACTACACACTATGCTGTACTATATACTACACTATACACTACACTAGTGCTGTAGTTTATACTACACTATACCCTACACTATACACTACACTATACACTACTATACACTATACACTACATTATACACTACACTATACACGACACGATACACTACACTATGCACTACACTACTATACACTACACTACACACTAGTGCTGTACTAGTACACTACACTATACACTACACTATACACCAGTGCTGTACTAGTGACGAATTGGCACGTTCTGTTTACGTGACAACCCTCACTAGTTGGCTGTGTCTGGTACACAACATTTATATATTACGCGATACCCAAAAAACCTCCATTATGGATGATATTGGTCGCGAAAGCCTACGTGTTAGACCCTCAACAGACTGTAGGGGCAAGTGCTGTTAGCGAGTAGCACCTACGAAGACGACACGGCACATGAGGGGTGGGTGGCCAGCACCACGCCCGGCCGCCTTTGTCTCCCAGTAGCGATGTTTTTACGCACCGCACCAGGTACTCATTTGAGGCTGAGTCGACCCAGGGGAGCTCCAGGACCGGTTCAGATAATCGTCACGGCCGTGAGCGGGAATCGAACTCGGGTGGCCGGGTTCGTAGCGCAGCGTAGCGCTAACCGCTGCCCACCGCTCCCACACAGAAACACACGCACGGACACCGCACTAGGCACTCATTTGAGGCTGAGTCGACCTAGGGGAGGCCCAGATAATTGTCACCGGTGTCGGCCTCGAGCAGGAATCGAATTCGGCTCGCCAGGTTCGTAGCGCAGCGTAGCGCTAACCGCTGCACCACCGCTCCCCACACAGACACACGCACCACACCCTTGGGTCGTGAAGTGGTGAAACGAGGCATATGCCTCCCACGCGTGTGACATTCTGCACAGCTACACCGTTACGTTTCTAGGGGCGAGAGGGTTTGGTGGTGATGTGGTGGTGGTGGTGGAGGGTGGGGTGGGTTGCCGGTACGCAGAGTGTGACATTCTGCACAGCTACACCGTTACGTTTCTAGGGACGAGAGGGTTTGGTGGTGATGTGGTGGTGCGTGGGGTGGGTTGCCGTACGCAGAGTGTGACATTCTGCACAGCTACACCGTTACGTTTCTAGGGACGAGAGGGTTTGGTGGTGATGTGGTGGTGGCGTGGGGGTGGGTTGCCGGTACGCAGAGTGTGACATTCTGCACAGCTACACCGTTACGTTTCTAGGGCGAGAGGGTTTGGTGGTGATGTGGTGGTGGCGTGGGGTGGGTTGCCGTACGCAGAGTGTGACATTCTGCACAGCTACACCGTTACGTTTCTAGGGCGAGAGGGTTTGGTGGTAGTGATGTNGTGTGGTGGTGTGGAGGCGAGGGGTGGTGCCGTACGCAGAGTGTGACATTCTGCACAGCTACACCGTTACGTTTCTAGGGGCGAGAGGGTTTGGTGGTGATGTGGTGGTGGTGGTGGAGCGTGGGGGTGGGTGCCGTACGCAGAGTGTGACATTCTGCACAGCTACACCGTTACGTTTCTAGGGCGAGAGGGTTTGGTGGTGATGTGGTGGTGGTGGAGGGGGGGGGGTGCCGTTACGCAGAGAACTCCACACAACGTTGCCCTGCGGTGGCCTCACGCCTTGCTCCTCCCCTCCTTTCCGGAGAAACTGTTTTCTCTCCCTCCCTCTCCAACAAAGCTCTGTGTTTTTTTTGTTGGGTTCGAGCGCGTAAAATATCCAGCCTGTGCGTCAGATCACCACACGCAGCAGCAGCTCCACCTCCTCCTCCTCTCGAGCTCCGTTCTTCTCGTCCCACGGACCCCTCCACTCGATCTGCTCGTCGCTTCTTCTCTCCCTTCACTCGCTCTCCGCCCTCGCCACCATGCCCAGGTGGTCGTGAACTCGCAGGCGGTGACGTCCCGCCTGGGCGTCGTGCGCGTGCTCCAGGTGGCTTCACCTGCGTCGCATTCAGCCTCGTGGCGCACAGCGGAGGCAAGGCGCACTCGTACGGCGACTTCTGCATGTTCGCCTGGTGCGCATGCTTCGCCTGCTCCCTCTTTATGCTTCTCCTCGAGCTGTTCGACCAGCGAAGCTGCGCGCAGATCTCCTGGCAGAACCTGACGGTCACGTACGCCATGCTGGCCGCGCTGCTGCTGCTGTCCGCCTCCGTGCTGCATCCCGTCTACCGGCTGCGCAGGATCTCGTGCGGCAACTGCGAGCAGCGCACCTTCACCATCGTGGCGACCGTCTTCTCGTGCCTCGCGTTCCTCGCCTACGCCGCAGAGGTGGCCCTGACGCGGGCACGCCCGGGGAGGTCACGGGCTACATGGCCAGCGTGCCCGGCTTGCTCAAGGTGCGACCCCACCCCCCCCCCGGTGGAAACGCCACGCGCACGCGAGGTAGAATTGCGCCGAATTGCTTGTCTGGGTCGCTGTGTAGAGTTGGTGGTGCCGGGACTGGTCGTCGCGGCGATGGCGAGGGGGTGGATGGATGCGGCACGGAGGCTGCTTGATCTCAAGGCATCTCGCACTGCCACGCCCAGAGAGCGAATTCTTAAGGAATATTTTGCAGGTCGTGTGGATTGACTGGAGAAAGTGGCACGTGCCACTCGTGGCCACGGCTATCCCAATGACAGATAATCAAAAGGTGGATTTAAGATACCGATGCGTTTTAAACACTCATTGGTGGGCTAAAATCCCAACGGTCAGATTTGACAATGTGAAACTTGACTTTTTTTTCTGTTTAAATCCAGGCGAGAGATTTTAACCATCGGGCTGGAGATTTTAAATATCGGGTTTTTAAATCACCGGGACCGGATTGAAACCTGGGTTTTGCAGCCTGCGCGGCCGCCACGTCTGGCATTCCAGCGAACAACAGAAACAGTTTTATGCTCACACAGCTCTGGGTGGGAGGCGGTGGTGGGGTGGTGGTGGTGTGGGTGGAGCAGGGCCCAAAGCCATAAACGGGTCAGCCTGTTGCGTTAAATTTATTACGGGACTTCTCCTGGCCCCCAATCAATGGGAGCTTTGTGTCGGCCACAGCAAAAACGGCGTTCACGCGCAGAACGCGTCGGGGCCAGGAAGGATCTCAGTCCTGTGCCCCAGACGTCGTGTTCACGTTGCCTCGTTACGCACTCCGCTCACCGCGCACGCATTTCGCGCCCCAGGTGCTGGAGGCGTTCGTGGCGTGCCTCATCTTCGTGGTGCTGGCAGATCGCCCGGGGCTGTACTCGCGCTACCCGGCGCTGCAGTGGTGCCTGGCCGTGTACTGCGTCTGCTTCGTGCTGGTGGCGGTCGTCATCCTGCTCACCGTGTGCCAGAGCACGGGCCGACTCTGCCTGCCCTTCGACCGCTTCCTGGCCCTGTGTGGCTTTGTAGCCGTGCTGGGCTACGTGACGGCCGCGGTGCTGTGGCCCGTCTACTGCTTCTCCGACAAAGACGGCCACCCTCGCCGCACGCCCGACTGCCGATTCGTGGGCGGCTGCGACTGGGACATGCAGCTGGCGGTGACTGTGTTCACCTACGTGAACCTGCTGGCCTACGTGGCCGATATGGTCTACTCAAGCCGCCTGGTCATCTTCAGCCGCTCCTGATGGAGGGGAGAGGGTGGCAGGGTGGGATGGGGTGGGCGGGCTGGAGGGGCTGGGTGTGGTAGGAGTCCGAGGTCAGGATTGGAAGTGGTTTTGGTGGTGGTGGGGGGTGGTGGCAAATATGGAAGATGGAAACCAGCTGTTGGAGCCAAGGGAGCCTCTTGGGCAAATGTCGTCACGGCTGGGTGTGGTGGTGGTGGTCGCTGATGGTCTCCGTTCAAGTCGCCTCCGTTGAACGAATACGTTTCTCTTGAATTAAAACAAAATATAGCGCGTTTACATTTAATGGGAATTCCACGCAAGTGTAGTGCTTAGAGGCAGAGTTCAGGCGTGCAAATGTTAACGTTTGTATGTGCTGGTCTGCTCGTTACTCATTTAATCCGTAAGAATATGAAAGTTTTTTTTTGTAAACGAATGGCAGTCGTGAACAAGCGCACGTAAATAAACTCCACAATTTGTCATCAAAATCTATAATCAGCTTAAAGTTTCAGAAAATGTCCCTTGGAAGAAGAAAATCCAGTCGAGGGGGAGGAGGGTGGTCTGTGTTTTTGGTCTAGGGAAGAGAGATGGGTTTTTGGGTTGGAGTTCGGGTTGGAGTAGCTCAGAGGCGTTCATAGTGGAGCCCCATCCATAGTCAGGGAGCACGTGACCACCTCATCCTTCATTGCCCACTGCTACAAGAAGATCGTTATGTGTTCGCTTAGATTGCAGGAAGGCCCGTATGTGTCCCGTTAGGTTGTAGAAAGGCTAAAATGTGTCCCGTTAGTCCATATGAAGGCCGAAATGTGTCCCGCTCGATTGTAGGAAGGTCGGTATGTGTTCCGTTAGGTTGTAGGAAGGCCAAAATGTGTCCCGTTAGTCCATAGGAAGGCCAAAATGTGTCCCGTTAGGTTGCAGGAAGGTCGGTATGTGTTCCGTTAGGTTGCAGGAAGGCCGAAATGTCTCCCGTTAGTCCATAGGAAGGCCGAAATGTGTCCCGTTAGTTTGCAGGAAGGCCGGTATGTGTCCCGTTAGTTGGGCGTGGTGGAAGTCCGGCCATACTTTTCGGCTGACAAGGTCTTGAAAATGTCGAGGATGCTACGCAGGCCACTCCCTTCCTCATTCTGTAAATTGTCAGCATCGCCGCATCAAAGTTTACCAGCCCATCACTGTATTAACCACAAATTCATATAGCCACCTTCTCCACCCACCCACCCACCACCCATGCTGCAGTTTAACACGTGGTAGGATTTCGCAACCAACAGTTGTTTTGGGTTAGATCGCGTAAATATATAAATGTGTCGTTAAACCCGTCACCACCCGACACAGCCAACTAGTGAGGTTTGTCACGGAAACAGAACAGGCGGACTTTGTCCACAAATCTGGCTGTCGCCTGATGAAGCTGGTTGTAATTACTGGCGAAACGTCGTACTAAGATTGTAAACGTTGTGCCTTGGCTCTCCAACACACAACCGGTGGTGCTGTACTAGTGACGACGTTCTGTTTACGTGACAACCCTTACTAGTTGGCTGCGTCGGGTGGTGGTGGGTTTACCGACACAACATTTATATATTTACGTGATCTGACCCCAAAAAACAACATGTGTTATGGACCCTCGCTGTACCCGACTCAACAACCCATAGCTGTGATGTCACCACAGAGGTACAAACACCGTGCCTCCCATCAGCAGCAGCAGCATCAATTACTGCGAATACATTCTAGATTTGAAGCTTTCGTGACTGCAAGGATTCATATTCTTAGGTTTTTTTTCGGTAAAGTCACGTAGGTAAAATTTTTAATTAATAAAATAAAAATAAAAATCACGACGTTTCGGAGGCAACACAAGCTTCCGTCTTCAGGTGGAACCGTCACACACGACTGCTGTATCAAGTAGATAAATTCCAAGAACACAGTATTTGTATATATACTGGTTGAGGGTGGGAGGAGCCAAGGTAGTAATAATATTCAGGGCCTACCTTGGCTCCTCCCACCCTCAACCAGTATATATATACAAAGATTGTTTTCTTGGAATTTCACTCACTTGATACAGCTATCGTGCTGCGAATAAAGCCAAACTCCATGTCAAACGTGGCACGTGGAGGGTGAGGTAAGAGATTTACTCTCCAACACGCCGGTGAGCTGAAGTAGTAACTATTTGCCGTTGTAGGTTTACGTGACAAATCCCTTACTAATTGGCTGTGTCGGGTGGTGGAGGCTTTCGACACATGTACACTTAGGCGATCTAACCCAAAAAAACCTTTATTATGAATAATATTGGTCGCGAAAGCCTGGGTTAGTCGATGCTCGCTCACCCGCTCGCCCACGTGGGCTCGTTATTATTATTTGTTCAGTAACGAGACAGTGTTGTTGNTTTTTTATACTAATGCAAGGGTATTTTTTATTTTTCAATCAGAGGACCGTTTCATGCAGCTCGCCCGTGTTCGCTCACCAAAGGTGCACACGTGTCAAAAACGTGGATCACGCAGAGTATCCGGTCTGTTTTGGCGTTCTGCCTGCATGCGTTTCTGTTCTGACGATGGTGTCGTTTTTGAGCAATAAACCTTGCCTTTTACAGTTTGCAATTGCAGTTTGCCGAAAAATTTCACAAGATCACCACCATACACACCCCTTTGTCATCGCACTCACGAAACACCACCATACTCGTCCGTACCGGAGGTAGCTGCATTGACGATTAGCAGCTACAAATGAAACACCCAATCCACTCTCGACACACGAGAAGTGGGGGTGATTTGGGGAATAGCTTTTTCGAATCCATCTGCATCAGAGCCAAGAGCGCGGTGCTGAGATTTCTCCGGGGATTCCTCTCCCGCACGAAGCCAAAACTCTCACTACGAATAGAATTGTAAATGTTGTGGCTTGGCTCTCCAACGCACAACCGAGGGGGTACGCGGATCCCTGAGGGAGTAAGAGGACCCCTGAGGGGTACCCCTGGCAATGTCCCAGGGGTACGTGCGGTGATTTATTAAACGTGAAATTATATCACACACGAGAGCCATCGGTGAATTCTAAAATAACTACGATTAATTTGTTTGAATCTATATGGTGACCGAGAACGATGTAAAATACCTCTCAAAAACTCTTATTGATCTTAAAAAATATATATTGCTGTGGTTTTCACACCATATGATGATTGCTTGTGTTGCAATCGAAACGTCGTGGGAATTTTACTGGTTTATTTTATAATTATTTTATTATTTCCCTTCTACGTAACTTTACCGAAAGAACGAAGAATATATATACTCTTATTGATCGTAAACAATGTTGGTTTCCAAGAGCAACCAGCTAACGCAAACAATTGATGTCACGCGTGCAGAGCGTCCATTTTTTTTTAAAAGTTCGTTAGATACCTCACAAAATGGACAATTGGTTTAAAAAAAAGTTGTTTATTACCCGTACATTGATTTCTCAAGAACTATGTTTGCATACGTGTCAACCCATACGGTTGACCCGTATTGTTGTACAGATAAACTGAGTTTTCAGGTCCATACGGCGAACAGCCGTTTCATGATGGGACTTTGTCAGATGAACTTTGAGATGTATAAGGAACACGGGGCGACCGATAATGTCTGAATTAGTCCATGATTAGGTAGGGCACTGATAAGGGGTTGACAGGTATGGGTTGAGCTCACAAAAAGGTCTGTATTGCACGTTTGTTTGCATGTTCACCACACGTACGTACGGTTAACGCAGACTCGATTCCTTGCAATTTTTTAATATTTGGTGTTAAACATCTCAACACCTCTTGGTTTTATTTGCCAGAAAGAGTAAACACCCTATACTCTTTGGTTCTTTCGGTAAAGTCACGTAGGTATAAAACCCCTATTTTTTATATTGGTGTAAGAATTATATTTTAGGTTTTTTTCGGTAAAGCCACGTAGGTAAAAAATTAAATTAATTAAAGTAAAATAAAATTTACACAAGTTCCGTTTATAATAAACCACATTTTTTATTTATTTTTTTAATTAATTTTTTACCTACGTGACTTTACCGAAAAAACCTAAGAATATGAATCCTTGCAGTCACGAAAGCTTCAAATCTAGAATTCGGTGTAAGAATTTAACCTTCACTGAAAACTCCAAGGGAATTGTGGGCAGGAAACACAAAATGGCGAACAACAGCAACAATGGGGCCATTCTGAGGGGGACACATTCAGCCATGGTTATCCGCAGCGTTTTGTTCACCACACGCGTGTGCCAACTCATGTTTCGTTGTGGTACGAAGTTTNAAAAAAACATAATCTTATCTTGTTTGCGTAATACGGAGGCCCTTGAACGGGAGATGTTTTGACGTTGTCTACCGCCATCTTGTGGTGAGTCCAATTGGATTTGCCAGGGTGGGTGCGGAGACTCGTTATCGACAATGCAGTAGCAGGGGACTTAATTACGAACATTCGAACTTTCATAGACACAAACAAATCCGTGCTGCATAGTCCAGTTGCCTGTTCAACCACCTGCGCAATAGATGGCAGTGGTGGCATCTACATCTGCAGAACGTGAATAACCAGTGGCATCTACATCTACAGAACGTGAAGAACCAGTGCATCTACATCTACAGAACGTGAATAACCAGTGGCATCTACATCTACAGAACGTGAAGAACCAGTGGCATCTACATCTGTAGAACGTGAAGAACCAGTGGCATCTACATCTGCGGAACGTGAAGAACCAGTGGCATCTACATCTGCAGAACGCGAAAACCCAGTGGCATCTACATCTGCAGAACGTGAAGAACCAGCGGCATCTACATCTGCAGAACGTGAAGCACCAGTGGCATCTACATCTGCAGAACGTGAAGAAACAGTGGCATCTACATCTGCAGAACGTGAAGAACCAGTGGCATTTACATCTACAGGAGATTATGCTACTTTTAAAGCCATTCCCCATGTTTAGTGTACATTCCACAAAACATGTTTAAAAACGACAGGAGTAAAGTTGGCCTGAAGAACAAATCGACTTAACAAACCTCTGGAACAGAACTCGTTCGTAAGTAGAGTCCCTGTACTAAAGACAACGCTCTTCCCCGTACAGCCTCTTGGGGCAAGTGCTGTTAGCGAGTAGCACCACGCCCAGCCACCTTTGGCGATGTTTACACACCGCACTGGGTCCTCATTTGAGGCTGAGTCGACTTATGGGAGGCCCAGGACCGGTTCAGATAATTGTCACTGGTGTTGGCCGTGAGCGGAAATCGAACTTGGGATGTCGGGTTCATACTACGACGCTACCGCTCCCACACTTACATACACGCGCTCTCACACATAAATTCATACATCACACACTCACATTACTTCAAACCAAAAAAATATTTATAACAAATATACAACTTACCTCATCCCAAAGCCATGGCGTCACGGGGGCCATGTTGTATATCGGCACCCATGTTGAACCAGGTTTATTTCCCTGGAAGCCGATTGGTCGGTGTTCCGCAAGTGATGACGCAATCCCTAGCAACCACTGTATTTTGTGCGATGTGCACAGCAAAATGCTTACACGCGATTTCGGAGTGTACGTAAAACTGCTTCCTTGCATTTAAGCAGTTTTATTTCGGACTCTGGCCCCTGTTTTTGTATTGTATCATCTCTCCACATTCCATTAATTCCTTCACTTATTCATTCACTTCGAGACCCAAACATCATTGCACATCTCCTGGCTTTACATTCTTCCTCGAAGACACCAGTGGTGTAACCACCAACCGCATCAGGACATCAACAGGCCGATGTGCACAACGCCTACGAAAATGAGTAAATTAAAGAAGCAACAGCAGTGCAATTGTGGCCATACAATTCAAACTCATGGGCAGAGATAGAGACCATTAGAGATGCAATAAAGGACAGCCACAGTAGTGCGATTATGGACATGCAACCCAAAACTGTGGACCATATCGTAAACCACCGTGATTTGTGCTCTTTCTACGGAGGAAGAGGAAAACGACACAATTCTCTTCTCTCCTGAAAGCCTCTCGTCGTGGCTAGTAGACCTCAACAATGGAGTCTAGCTCCTGAACAAATTGCCATGCGCAAGAATAGAATCCACTTACTGCGTGACCAAATCACCCGAAAATGCCCTACCCCCCTGTTAGACCAGGAGAAGGGAGTTACAAAACATGTGCCAGATTAATCAATCCTAGCCTCCAGTGCTGGATAAACAGCAGAGGTCGCAAACTGGTTTTGATTCCTTCGTACCCGGCCGCACCAGGGTCGCAAACGGGTACCCGTACCCGGCTGGGTACGGGTACGGGTACGGGTATCGGTACCTGATTGCGACCTCTGGGATGAAGCCATGTTGCAGGCGCGGGTGGGTTGATTCTAGGAACTTCAATTGTGAGAAAAGACGTTGGGAAATGAGTGACAGTTACTCACCAGTGACTCACGGTCTACCCGTACCTGTACCCGGCCGCACCAGGGTCGCAAACGGCTACCCGTACCCGGCCGGGTATGGGTAGCCGGGTATCGGGTAGGGTACGGGTATCGGGTACCCGATTGCGACCTCTGATAAACAGGCATGCGTAGCCACCACCGCCCGCCCTGTGCGTGGCGATTGCTTTTGCAAGCATTATCCAGGTTCAAATCCTGCTTGGCCCGACACGTAATAAAGGTTTCTGGGTTAGATCGCGTAAATATAAATGTGTCGTAACCCACCTTCTTCTTCTTCTTCCTAGCGTTGTTCCCGCTGTGGCGCAGGGTCCGCTTTTCGGCATTGTCTTCTCCATTTGGCTCGGTCCAGGGCATCTTCAGGGATGCGTTGACCGTCTTCATGTCTTCCTTTATTCGGTCCATCCATCGCTTCTTCGGACGTCCGCGTGGACGGCGGCCCTCTGGCTCAATACGCACGGCAGTCTTGGCCACTGATGACTCTTCACTTCGCATCACATGGCCGTACCACCGAAGCCTTGCCTCAAGCATCTTGTCCGCAATGGGGGCCACACCAAGTCGCTTCCGAACGTCTTCGTTCCTGACACAATCCCATCGAGTGAGCCCGAGGCTCCATCTGAGCATCCTCATCTCCATGGTGTGGAGAGCTTGTTCGTGTACAGTTGTGGCTGGCCAGCACTCGGATCCATAGAGTGCCACCGGTCGGACGATGGTCTTGTATATTTTTCCCTTCAGCCTATCCGGCATTTTCCGATCACAGAGGACTCCGGTGACTTGCCTCCATTTCATCCACGCCGCATTGACTCGTGACCTCACATCAGTCGTGATGCTACCATCTGAGCTGATGGTGGAGCCCAGGTACTTAAAGTCCGTCACTTTCTTCAGATCTTCTCCGTCAATACTGATGGTGCCGTCGGTTTGGGGCCACACTCCATATACTCCGTCTTTTTGATGTTGAACCTCATCCCGTTTTCGTCCAAACGTTCCTTCCACAGGCGCGTTTGTCTTTCCACTTCTCCTCTCTCTTCATCTGAGAGGAGGACGTCATCCGCGTAGAGAATTGACCATGGGAGGGGCGTGTGCAGGTCGGCAGTGATCGTGTCCATGCACAGGATAAACAGGAGTGGTGACAGGGCTGATCCTTGGTGCACTCCAACGCTGATGGGAAATGGCGTGATATACCCACTGCACACCTGACTGCACTGGTGACGTTCTTGTATAGGAGTTGCACCCAATGCACGTAGGTTTCAGGGACTCCATGGGATCGAAGCGAGTGCAGATGAGGTCGTGGGGGACCCTGTCAAATGCCTTTTCAAGGTCGAGGAACGACACGTGCACAGCTTTGTTCTTCTCTCTGTGCCTCCCCACCACCCGAAACGGCCAATCAGTAAAAAAATGTGAAGTGTACCAGCGAAATGTCGTACTCAAATTGTAAATGTCTTGTTTACTTTTCAACACACCGTGTGCTGAACTAGTAACTAATTGGCCGTTTTGTTTACAGGTGTTGGTGGGTTACGACACATTAATATTTACACAATCAAACCCAAAGTGTTGCATTTGCCCCACACGTTTCACAAACTTTCGCCCCAAATCACAGCAGCAGCAACACCACCGCAGCAGCAGAACAGCAAAATCAGGCGGACGAGAATGCAGTGTGGGTTTATTTTTTTTATTAAAGCGTCAACCGCAAAAAGGGGAGCTCGCGTGCACCCTTGTGTGACACAGGACGACGAAACTTCCTCTCGCATCCATAACGGAGGTTTTTGGGTTAGATCGCGTAAATATGAATGTGTCGTTCAAACCGCCACCACCCGCCACGGCCAATTAGTAAGGTTTGTCACGTAGACAAAACGTGCCAATTCGTTACTAGTACAGCACACCGGTTGTGTTGGAGAGTAATCCACCACAACATTTACAATTGGAGTGCCGTGACGTTTCGCCGGTAATTACAACAAGCGGCATCATCAGGCGACAGCCAGAGTTGTGCCTCTCGCAGCGCGCAAGATCCCAATTCTAGATTTGAAGCTTTCGTGACTGCAAGGAATCATACTCTTAGGTTTTTTCGGTAAAGTCACGTAGGTAAAATTAAAATAAATAATAAAACTAATAAAAAGAATTTACTATTTTATTTCTATTATTATTTTTAAAATATTATTTATTTTCTTTTTTTCCTACGTGACTTTACCGAAAAAACGCAAGATCCCACTCGGTCACACATTCCCCAGCCCCAGGCAGCGAGTCCGTGGGCTTGAGGCTCACGCGAGAGGTCTGCCACTGAAGAGTGGCGTGACGCACCGCCGCTCACATCATTTCCTTAGGACGAAGCGCCCCTCCTGGTGAGGAGGGATGACGTTGATGAACGTCTTGTAGAGCATGGCACCTCGCGGCAGCTTGCACACCACCTGCAAGAGGCGGCACACGGGTTTTGCGCGGGAGGGGATCACGTGTCGAGACGCGGTCGCGTTTTCACGATCGCGGAATTAAATTCTATCCACCCCACCCCCACCAACAACCTCCGACTAGCACAGCTTCTGCACCTACAATTGAACACGGTTGGCTACGTACGGCACAAAGGAAGTTCAACATACATAGGATATCATTCGTACGTTTACCAGATTTTTCTGCACTTTACAAAACCCTTTCTGGCACTCGACTCAAGGAAGAAATAGAATGGGAATTTCGGAAGCACAATGAGATTTACACGACGGTGAGATTTCACACGCTTTTTTTACCTCGATTAAAAGTGCAATATGTCAGAAAGCGCCCGTAGCTGGAGATGTCTCCCTCCAGACGTACGTACGTACGTCAAATTTCTTTCGCACTGTACGTAGCCAACCGCGCCAATCGGAGGTAGTCTGCCTTCCAGACACCGAGGTGTCGCTCACAGCGGAGACCGACAAGACAGACGGTGAATCTCAGCGGGGCCTCGCACGGCAAAAGCGTTTGGGAGGCGAGCGGGAATCTCCCACCTGGAAGGCCTCCCTGCTCCGCGGAGGAGGGACGTACACCTCCTTGGTGAACCGCACAACGCCGTCCTCCAGGGCGTACAGCGTGTTGTTCCGACCCATGCCGACCTGGCGGAGTTAAACAAAAGCAAGCGGCAGTGAGGGGGGGGGCGGTTGGTAGCTGTGCTAATGAGCTCCTCACACTGGGTGTCTGCGGATGCTGCCGCGGGTTGTGTAATAATGGGTTCGCACACTGGATGAAAAAAAAAGAATAGGAATTACTCTGTTTGGCATAATACAGGAGGTGTTAAGAAGATCGAACACCAAACGGACACCGATGGCAAGGTATTGTCAAGTCTGCATTGACCACACATCATGCGTGTGATAAAACATGCAAACATGTTTGATAATTTCTTTTGAAACTGATTGGCCCACACCAGAGACAGCCTACTTTATGGCCTTGTCTCACCACCGGTGTTAGACCAGAGAATGCCAACCGGTGAACAGCACAAGGACAATGCACACATTAAAGCATTACACACGGGTTGAGCAGTTTCTATACGACCTTTTTTTTTCATCATTTTGATTGTGGAAAAAAGTGGTCCCATAGGTTGCACGCTGGACTTGCAATTAAGAAGGTGGGTGATTAGTTTCAATATGCCGCTGTGGTGGTGTAATGGTCAGCACGCTGGCTTGCAATCCAACGGTGGGCATGGTTGATTGAAATATGCTGCTGTGGCAGAGGTCGCAACCGGGTAGCCGATACCCGTACCCTACCCGATACCCGGCTACCCGTACCTGGCTGGATACGGGTACGGGTAGGCAGTGAGTCACTGGTGAGTCACCGTTTGTCACTCATTTCCCAACGTCTTGTCTCTTCTCAAGTTCCTAGAATCAACCCACCCGCGCCTGCAACATGGCTTCATCCCAGAGGTCGCAATCAGGTACCCTACCCGTACCCAGCCGCACCCAGCCGGGTACGGGTAGGGTACGGGTGCGGCCGGGTACGGGTAAGGAATCAAAACCCGTTTGCGACCTCTGCGCTGTGGTGGTGGTATAATGGTCAGCAGGTTGGACTCTCCATCCAGACCGGTGTGACCATGTGGATTCGATCGCCAGGAGGGATATAGATGGGTGAATGAGGTGTCACCATTCATCAGACTTGTAACAATTCATTGTAGATTTGAAGCTTTCGTGACTGCAAGGATTCATATTCTTAGGTTTTTTCGGTAAAGTCACGTAGGTAAAAAATTTTAATAAAAATTCCACCTGAAGACGGAGGCTTGTGTTGCCTCCGAAACGTCGTGATTTTATTTTATTTTTATATTACTTTTATAAATAAAAAATTTTACCTACGTGACTTTCTAACAATTCACCCCCCCCCACCCCGTTGCGTGTGGACATGTGAGAAACACTTGCGGGTAAAAATGCCTCTGCTGCGACATCAGTAGAGAGCGAGAGAGAGTGTGGACGGCGCAGGGAGGAACTCACAAACGCCCCCGGGTGCCAGCGAATGAGCCTCTGCGTGGCGAGGATGTTGCCGGCGTGAACCATGGCACCTGGGGAAAGGAGACGGCTCACTCAATCAATCGTTCATTCAGTCATTCCCTCGTTCGTTCCTTTCTTAAGTGTCGCACTCAATGAACTCACTCGCACATTCCTCACCCATTGATCAATTTACTCACTCATTAATGTACCCACTCGTATATTCAATCGGGCCACTCTTTCACTATTCATAATCAACGTTTTTGGGTTTAGATCACGTTATTTATAAATGTGTCGTAACCCTCCACCACCCGACACGGCCAATCGGTAAAAAAGTGTCACGTTGACAAAAGACAAATAGTTCACTGCTTTAGCCCACCTGTGTGTTGAAGTGTGAAACCACAATATTTACAATTTTTGAATACGACGTTTCGCTGGTAATTGCATCCAGCATCATCGGGCAATTCGCCAGACCGGTGTGACCATGTTTCACTAATTCACCCGCCATTCAAAAACCCACGTACTAATGCGCACGCTCGCTTGCCAACTCAATCGCTGTCTCTCTACCCGCTCACCCATTCACTTACTCGCTATTTAGACTCGCTAACTTGCCACAAACGAGCTCACTCCATCTGCCATACGCTGGCCCAATCACCCGCCCAACCCAATGCCTGCGGTGTGACCGACAAGAAACAAAACACTTGACCGTGTAAGACGGGTCGGAAAACCGAAATAACAAGAGCCATATTTTGATTTAAAGCTTTCGTGACTGCAGGGATTCATATTATTGGTTCTTTCGGTAAAGTAACGTAGAAGGGAAATAATAAATAATAAAAATATAAAAAATAAAATTATCACGACGTTTCGACTGCAACACAAGCAATCATCATCAGGTGTGAAATCCACAGCAAGAAAATTTGAAAAAAGTGCCGTTTTTCTTGGTGCTGACGTTAGGAAAAACCGCGACTTTTTCAAATTTTCTTGCTGTGGATTTCACACCTGATGACGATTGCTTGTGTTGCAGTCGAAACGTCGTGAGAATTTTATTTTTTATATTTTATTATTTTATTATTTCCTTCTATGTGACTTTACCGAAAGAACCAAGAATAAGCATATTTTTCGAAATTCTGAAAAAAGAAAACCCCCGCAATACATCAAGAGCCGCAATGCACATGGTGAATAAGAGACGATGGTTCCTTAATGACTGTCACGACGCGGTCCCTTGAAGAGCCGCACGCGGTTTCTGAGCCAACATTTCCGACACCTGCCCTAGGAGGGCAATCATGGTGAAAGCAAATTTTACCTTCACAGCAACCACAGTGTCTCACAATGGATGTGCGGTACGCTGAACTTCTTTCGCACCGTACGTAGCCAACCGGGAGGTGGGAATGTCTGCCAACATGGGCGTTTCATCTTCTTCTTCTGCGATGACCACCCCCTGGTCACATGACCACCACCCTGGTGACATCACCACCACCCTGGTCACCACCACCCTGGTCACCACCACCCTGGTCACGTCACCACCCCCTGGTCACCACCACCCTGGTGACATCACCACCACCCAGACCACACCACCACCACCCTGGTGACGTCACCACCACCCTGGTGAGTCGCCACACCCTGGTGACTCGCCACCACCTGGTGACTCGCCACCACCCTGGTGACTCGCCACCACCCTGGTGACACACCACCACCCTGGTGACACACCACCACCTGGTGACACACCACCCTCTGGTGACATCACCACCACCTGGTGACACATCACCACCCTGGTGACACACCACCACCCTGGTCACCACCACCCTGGTCACCACCACCCTGGTCACCACCACCCTGGTCACGTCACCACCACCCTCTCACCACCACCCTGGTCACCACCACCCTGGTCACCACCACCCTGGTGACGTCACCACCACCCTGGTGACGTCACCACCACCCTGGTGACATCACCACCACCATGGCCACACACCACCACCCTGGCCACATCACCACCACCCTGGTGAAATCACCACCACCCTGGCCACATCACCACCACCCTGGTGACATCACCACCCTCTGGTGACATCACCACCACCCTGGTCACATCACCACCACCCTGGTGACATCACCACCACCCTGGTGACATCACCACCACCCTGGCCACATCACCACCACCCTGGTGAAATCACCACCACCCTGGCCACATCACCACCACCCTGGTGACACACCATCCCTCTGGTGAATCACCACCACCCTGGCCACATCACCACCACCCTGGCCACATCACCACCACCCTGGTGAAACACCACCACCCTGGCCACATCACCACCACCCTGGTGACATCACCACCCTCTGGTGACATCACCACCACCCTGGTCACATCACCACCACCCTGGTGACATCACCACCATCCTGGTGACATCACCACCACCCTGGCCACATCACCACCACCCTGGTGACATCACCACCCTCTGGTGACATCACCACCACCCTGGTCACATCACCACCACCCTGGTGACATCACCACCACCCTGGCCACATCACCACCACCCTGGTGACATCACCACCACCCTGGCCACATCACTACGCCCCAGGCCACATCACCGCCGCGATGGGGACATTTTTTTTACCTTCAAACTTCTTCCACCGTAGCGCTTGCCCGGACTTTTGGGCGCCGAGTTCCGAACTTTGCTGCCCGCCTTCTTGGACCCCACCTCACGCCGGCCGCAGCCAACGCGGCTGCACACGTCACAAGTCAGGGGAGGAGGGGGTCACGAGAAGGTTTAGAGACGGTGGTGGTGGGGGGGGGTGGTGGGGGGAGGGGTGGTGGTGGTAGGGGGTGGTGGTGGTNGGGGGGGTGGTAGTGGTGGTGGTGGTGGTGGGGGTGGTGGTCGGGGGGGGGGGTGGTGGGGGGTTGGTGTGGGGTGGTGGTGGGGGGGTGGTGGGGTGGTGGGGGGGGTGGTGGTGGGGGTGATGGTGGGGGTGGTGGTGGTGGGGTGGTGGTGGTGGGGGGGTGGTGGTGGGGGTGGTGGGTGGTGGTGGGGGGGTGGTGGTGGGGGGTGATGGTGGGGGGGTGGTGGTAGTGGGGTGGGGGTGGGGGGGTGGTGGTGTGGGGGGTGGTGGGGTGGGTGGTGGTGGTGGGGGGTGGTGGTGGCGGTGGGGGGTGGTGGTGTTGGTGGTTGGGGGGTGGTGGGGGGGTGGTGGTGTGTGGGGGGGGGGTGGTTTTTTATTATTCTATCTACGTGACTTTACCGAAAGCCCTAAAGAAAAATCAAAACAATCTTTTTTAATTTTAATCAAGTAAATCCCACCGAGTTATTAACTTTTTCCAAAACCGCCCTGCCCATCACAAATAGCTCTCTAAGTGGCTTGCCGCGTGCACATTCATAGCAGCAGCAGCAGCAGACGAATTGCCCGACTCCTCGAAATGTGCAGGGAAACATCGGAGGGCACCGGGAGAGGAAAACAAATCCACGCGAACCACGGCGTGCAAGAGAAAGAGAGTTTGTGCCATTCATTGATTGATTGTAGGTGGTGAGTCGTGGGTGGGGAGGAGGAGCGGTGGTGCAGTGGTTGTCGCCAAATCTCCTGCCAAGTGACCCACGTTCGAATCCGGCGCGGCCACACGGCCGATAATAATGCGGCAAAGTCGAGATTAGAAGCTTTCGAGACTGCAAGGATTCATACTCTTAGGAGTTTTTTCGGTAAAGTCACGTAGGAAAAAAAATTAACAAAATAATAAAGCACGTTTCGAAACGTCGCGATTAATTAGTTTATTTAAAATATATTTTATTTATATTTATTCTTTATCTATATTTTTACCCACGTGACTTTACCGAAACAACCTAAGGGTATATAATGCGGCGAAGTCAACATTTACATTCTAAACGCGCGAACTCCACGAACACAATTACTACATCGCCAGGCGAGGGTGATAGCGACGCCTGTACCCGTCTCTCTTCCGAAGACGGCGGTGGAGACCGCGGCGGACAATCGCAGCGAGATGGAGGGCAGTCTCATCAGCGCCATCGCTCACCACCACCAACACACTGCACTGTGCCGCGCACTGTACAAACGGCGTGGCGGAAGGACGCGGGGTCGCGAAGCGCCACGTCGGCCATCTTGGTAAGGGGGTGGAGTTGGCAACGGCTCGATCGTCGGCCATCTTGGTAAGGGATTAGCGGCGCGGGTGTCGGCCATCTTGGTCAGGGTATGTGGTTAGTAACAGCTTGCTCGTCAGCCATCTTAGTGAGGGGTGTGCGACGTATCGCGCGTCGGCCATCTTGGTAAGGGGTAATCGACGTCGCGTGTATCGGCCATCTTGGTCAGGGTATGTGGTTGGTAACAGCTTGCTCGTCAGCCATCTTAGTGAGGGGTGGGCGACGTATCGCGCGATGGCCATCTTGGTAAGGGATGAGTGACGTAACGTGTGTCGGCCATCTTGGTCAGGGTATGTGGTTGGTAACAGCTTGCTCGTCAGCCATCTTAGTGAGGGGTTCAAGTTCATTATTTATTAGGTAATGCCCTGTGAGCCATTCGGCTTTTGAATCGGGTGCAACCGCAACAAACAAAAACATGAACAAAAAAACATCTTAAAGTGAATATGTGACTGACTACAAACAGAAAATCCAAGAAAAGACAGCAAAATATTGCAGAAAAAAACACCGTACACCAATGCTGTGGCGGCGTAGCGCGCGTTGGCCATCTTGGTAAGGGATTAGCGACGTGGCGTGTATTGGCCATCTTGGTCAGGGTATGTGGTTGGTAACAGCTTGCTCGTCAGCCATCTTAGTAAGGGGTGGGCGACGTAAGGGATCGTGCGTTGGCCATCTTGGTAAGGGATTAGCGACGTCGCTGTGACGGCCATCTTGGTCAGGGTATGTGGTTGGTAACAGCTTGCTCGTCAGCCATATTAGTAAGGGGTGGGCGACGTATCGCGCGTCGGCCATCTTGGTAAGGGGTGGGTGACATCACGCGCACGGCTTATTTAGAACAGGATAAAACATTTTTTACTTATACTGAAGACGAAGCCGTTAAGCTTATAAAGCTTTTTTTTTTCTTTCACGGATGTCCAGAATGGGCACGGAGTCAATACGTTAACAACAATAAACGATATATATATTCTTGGTTCTTTCGGTAAAGTCACGTAGAAGGGAAATAATAAAATAATAGAACTTTCCCGAAAGAACGAAGAATATGAATTCCTGCAGTCACGAAAGCTTTAAATCAAAACAATAAACGATATTAAGTAATTGGAGTTGCGGGGGAAGAACTAGACAAAATACGATGCAAAGTCTGTATCGGAAATGTAAACAAATCACTTAAAATTCATGAAAACAAAACTTCTTTACATTTCCACATGATGGGCCACTTTGTTGAGCTATCATTTGTGATTGCCAGGTCGCTTATGATAAATAATCTTAACAGCTTGCCTGGTAACTAAATAGAGATATATTTCGATTTAAAGCTTTCGTGACTGCAGGGATTCATCTTCTTGGTTCTTTCGGTAAAGTCACGTTGAATGGAAATAATAAAATAATAAAAATAAACATAATAAATTGTTATTTAATGTTTTGTTTTATTATTTCATTATTTCTAATAAAAATAAAACATAACAAAATATATGTAATGTTTTGTTTTTATTATTTTATTATTTCTATTCTACATGACTTTACCGAAAGAACCAATTAATAAAAATAAAACATAAAATAAAACATAATAAAATAATTATATTATTATGTTTTATTTTTATTATTTCCATTCTACGTGACTTTACCGAAAGAACCAAGAAGAGAAATATAGTTATACTTTGCACATCTATAGTTTTTTTTAGTAATGCTTGTTGTAACTTTCTGACCCCGTGCCCTCTACTGGAGCATCTGTTACAAAAAAAGCTTTATCGCTTGTCGGATTTCTCGTGCAGTATAAATGTAAACAATCTAATCTCTAAATTCCTCTTGATATGCACATTCTTTTGTCAAGGCGCTCTTCTTCCACCTCCAACGCAGCTTATATATAAGCTCCAAGCTTGGCAGTGTCTCATTCTTCACCTGAAGACGGCTGCTTGCGTTGTCGCCGAAACGTCGTGAGAATTATTTTATTATGTTATATTTTTATTATTTTATTACTTCCCTTCTACGTGATGACTTTACCGAAAGAACCAAGAAGATGAATCAAAACCCGTTTGCGACTTCTGGAATATATACAGGTTAAGGGAGGGGGAGGGCGACGTTTTTTTGGTTTGGCCAAGTTTGTTTGTTGTAGTACAGAGTTAGACTGATGGCCTTAATCTAAGTTGTCTTGTTGTTGTTGTTGTTGTTGTTGTAGTACAGAGTAGACTGATGGCCTTAATCTAAGTTGTCTTGTGGTTGTTGTTGTTGTTTGTTTTGTTGTAGTACAGAGTTAGACTGATGGCCTTAATCTAAGTTGTCTTGTGGTTGTTGTTGTTGTTTTTGTTGTAGTACAGAGTAAGACTGATGGCCTTAATCTAAGTTGTCTTGTGGTTGTTTTGTGTTGTTTGTTGTAGTACAGGTTAGACTGATGGCCTTAATAAGTTGTCTTGTTCATGGTTGTTGTTGTTGTTGTTGTAGTACAGAGTAAGACTGATGGCCTTAATCTAAGTTGTATTGTGGTTGTTGTTGTTGTTTGTTGTAGTACAGAGTTAGACTGATGGCCTTAATCTAAGTTGTCTTGTGGTTGTTGTTGTTGTTGTTGTTGTAGTACAGAGTTAGACTGATGGCCTTAATCTAAGTTGTATTGTGGTTGTTGTTGTTGTTTGTTGTAGTACAGAGTAAGACTGATGGCCTTAATCTAAGTTGTCTTGTGGTTGTTGTTGTTGTTGTTGTTGTAGTACAGAGTTAGACTGATGGCCTTAATCTAAGTTGTCTTGTGGTTGTTGTTGTTGTTTGTTGTAGTACAGAGTAAGACTGATGGCCTTAATCTAAGTTGTCTTGTGGTTGTTGTTGTTGTTTGTTGTAGTACAGAGTAAGACTGATGGCCTTAATCTAAGTTGTCTTGTGGTTGTTGTTGTTTGTTGTTGTAGTACAGAGTAAGACTGATGGCCTTAATCTAAGTTGTCTTGTGGTTGTTGTTGTTGTTTGTTGTAGTACAGAGTTAGACTGATGGCCTTAATCTAAGTTGTCTTGTGGTTGTTGTTGTTGTTTGTTGTAGTACAGAGTTAGACTGATGGCCTTAATCTAAGTTGTCTTGTGGTTGTTGTTGTTGTTTGTTGTAGTACAGAGTAAGACTGATGGCCTTAATCTAAGTTGTCTTGTGGTTGTTGTTGTTTGTTGTAGTACAGAGTAAGACTGATGGCCTTAATCTAAGTTGTCTTGTGGTTGTTGTTGTTGTTGTTGTTGTAGTACAGAGTAGACTGATGGCCTTAATCTAAGTTGTCTTGTGGTTGTTTGTTTGNTTGTTGTAGTACAGAGTTAGACTGATGGCCTTAATCTAAGTTGTCTGTGGTTGTTGTTGTTGTTTGACTTGCATCCCACTGGGATTTTTGCACATGTTGGTGTACGGTGATTTTTCTGCAATATTTTGCTGTCTTTTCTTGGANTTTCTGTTTGCACTCAGTCACTTTAAGATTTTCGTTTTCTTGTTCATGTTTTTGTTTTTTGTTTGTTGCGGTTGCACGTAGAAGGGAAATAATAAAATGATAAAAATAAAACATAATAAAATACAATTCTCAACGTTTCGACAACGCAAAAATAAACGTCGTGAGATTATTTTATTATGTTGTATTTTATTATTTTATTATTCCCTTCTACGTGACTTTACCGAAAGAACCAAGAAGATAATCCCTGCANTCACAAAATAAAATAATTTTATTATGTTTTTTTTATTATTTTAACTTCCCTTCTCTGGTCTTTCGAAATAACATAAGATGAACCTGCAGTCACGAAACTTTAAAATAATTATTATGTTTTTTTTTATTATTTTATTACTTCCCTTCTACGTGATGACTTTACCGAAAGAACCAAGAAGATGAATCTAATCTCCATTGCCATGGCAACCACCACCAAGCCCTACCCAAGATGGCTTCCTCAACGACTACGGAAGCCGCTCACAACCAAACGCCCCCCCCCTCTACCCCCCAGCGCTCGCGGTTCCGCGATTGTGAAATACGAGACGCATGGAGGCTCACGTGGACGACAGCGGCCGGGGTAAACGCGAAGTGGAGAATGAGTTTTGTGTGATTCGTTCGTGGAATGAAACACTCGGCGACGAGGGAGCGGGTTAAGCTGCTGCTACTGCCACTGCCGTGGCTATGCGTTGGCCACGCGGTCGTCCGTAGGCGCGTGCGTCTGTGTTTTACTTTTTACTCTACGTTGGACTTCTTTCGCACCGTACGTAGCCAACCGTGCTAACCGTAGCGTAGTGTGTAGTGTAGTNGTGTAGTGTATAGTAGTGTAGGTGTAGTGTAAAATAGTGTAGTGTATAGTAGTGTATGTGTAGTGTATCATAGTGTAGTGTATAGTAGTGTATTGTGTAGTGTATAGTGTAGTGTATAGTAGTGTATGTGTAGTGTATATAGTGTAGTGTATAGTAGTGTATTGTAGTGTATAGTGTAGTGTATAGTAGTGCCGTGTATAGTATTGTAGTGTATAGTAGTGTATTGTGCAGTGAGTAGTGTAGTGTATAGTGTGTAGTGTATAGTAGTGTAGTGTATTGTGTAGTGTAGTGTAGTGCAGTTATCATAGTGTAGTGNATCAGTGAGTGTATAGTAGTGACTGTGTGTGTATCATAGTGTAGTGTATAGTAGTGTAGTGTAGTAGTGTAGTGTATAGTAGTGTAGTGTATGTGTTAGTGTATTGTGCAGTGCTATCATAGTGTAGTNCAAGTTCAAGTTCGTTCATTTATTAGGTATAGCCTGTGAGCCATTCAGCTCTTGAATCGGGTGCAACCGCAACAAACAAAAACATGAACAAAAAACATCTTAAAGTGAATATGTGACTAAGTGCAAAGAGAAAATCCAAGAAAAGACAGCAAAATATTGCAGAAAAAAACACCGTACACCAACGCTGTGTGCAAAATCCCAGTGGGATGCAAGTCAAACAACAACAACAACCACAAGACAACTTAGATTAAGGCCATCAGTCTAACTCTGTACTACAACAAACAAACATGGCTAAACCAATACACTTTTCGAAATCACCAAAATAAAGCCATGAAGGCAATAAAAAGCAATCATAGGAACTGACGGAATTTTAACAATAAATGGCATAAACATGTACTACCAAAACCCTGCAGCCATAGCTGGCTGCATGAGTCACTCCACAACAGCAGGAGCATCAATCGGAGTATTGTAATTTTTCAATGCACCTTTAAGATCAGCACACTAAATCAAAACACAGGTCATACTTTGTAGCGATCATCCGGAGCGAAACATTTTATTTTAGGTCACTGAATAGCACTGGCAGCTAGGGTGTACAACTCCTCTAAAGCAGTTTTGAGTGAAGATCTCATAGGTAGTGACTCAAGTTTCAATTTATTTGCAACAGCATTCCAGACCCTGGGGCATCAATAGCAAAGGCCCTTCCTCCAGTATATGTACGGCAATAGGGAATATTAAGCTGGTAAATGAGTGTAGTGTATAGTAGTGTATTGTGCAGTGTACCTTAGTGTATCATAGTGCAGTGTATAGTAGTGTATTGTGCAGTGTATCATAGTGTAGTGTATAGTGCAGTGTATAGTAGTGTACTGTGTAGTGTAAAATAGTGTAGTGTATAGTAGTGTAGTGTACAGTAGTGTATAGTGGAGTGTATCGTGTAGTGTATAGTGTGTAGTGTATAGTGTAGTGTATCGTAGTGTATAGTGTAGTGTGTAGTATCGTGTATAGTGTGTAGTGTATAGTAGTGTATCGTGGTGTATGGTGTGTATCGTAGTGTAGTATATTGTACTGTAGTGTATAATATTTTTGTGTAGTGATCGTAGTGTATGTGTAGTGTTTCATAGTGTAGTGCTATAGTTACTGTAANTAGTGTNGTGTATAAGGTACTGTGTAGTGTATTAGATAGTGTANTGTATCGTAGTGTATAGTGTAGTGTATAGTAGTGTAGTGGCTAGTAGTGTGAATAAATAGTAGTTGTATGTTGATTTTCGCACCAACGTACCAACCGTGCTGGAGGTGCTTATGCACATTGCACTTTAATTATTTTATTCACATTTCTTTTTCTCTCAACTGCTTTTTGTGTTTTGTGTTGTTGTCCTTNCCCGCGACCTCCGAGCGCTGGCTAGACGGCGCGAAAGAAGTTCAACAAATTCGACAATCCCATTCTGGTACAATTGCTTTGGGTCACGAAAACATTCCTGCGGGAGCTGGTAGGAACGTTGGGTTGCTCGGTCAATGGCCAGGGTCAACGGCGGCGTGGTGTATTCCGCAAATATGCCCGACTGTGAGGGCGGCACAAGCCGGAGTTAGTAGGTTAAACGTTGAGTTTTATAAGGGCACCACGGGGTGACCAGCCCCTCCCCACCCAGCCCACCCCTCCCACCCCCACCCAACCCCACCCTCCCACCCAGCCCCTCCCACTCTCCCCACCCAGCCTCACGGTACCCGTACCCGGCCGGGTACGGGTATCCGTTTGCGACCTTGGTGCGGCCGGGTATGGGTACAGGTAGACCGTGAGTCACTAGTGAGTAACTGTTTGTCACTCATTTCCCAACGTCTTGTCTCTTCTCACAATTCAAGTTCCTAGAATCAACCCACCCGCGCCTGCAGGATGGCTTTATCCCAGAGGTCGCAATCAGGTACCCGTACCCTACCCGTACCCGGCCGGGTACGGGTACGGCCGGGTATGGGTACGAGTACCCGTTTGCGACCCTGGTGCGGCCGGGTACGGGTACGGGTAGGCCGTGAGTCACTGGTGAGTAACTGTCACTCATTTCCCAATGTCTTGTCTCTTCTCACAATTCAAGTTCCTAGAATTAACCCACCCGCGCCTGCAACATGGCTTCATCCCAGAGGTCGCAATCAGGTACCCGATACCTGTACCCTACCCGTACCCGGCCGGTATGGTACGGCCGGGTATGGGTACGGGTACCCGTTTGCGACCCTGGTGCGGCCGGGTACGGGTAAGGAATGAAAACCCATCTGCAACCTCTGCTGCAGGGGACACGGTGGCGGGGCGTGACGAGGAGGCCTCTCCGGGTGAGGTCCGTGGTGCTGGTGCTCTCCGGCAAAGGCGGAGTGGGCAAGAGTACCGTGAGCACGCAGCTGGCGCTGGCGCTGCGCAATGCCGGGCAGAAGGTACCTGGGTGGCGGTGGTTGAACGACATCATCGGCTCTGGGGTGGTGCGGCAATCGGTTCTATTTTGATGTCGCTGGGCTGTAGTCGCTCTCTCTTTCAGAAGCGACCTGACTATCGCAAATGAAAGCTCCACAAAGTGGCTTGTCGTCGTCGTTACGCAGAAATGTATTGGAGCCAAATGCTGATTTAGAATCAATACTCGTGATTCTAAATGTGGAGGGGAATAACGGAGAACCCGGAGAAAAATCAACGCGACCACGGGGAGAGAGAGACACGCAAACTCCAAATATACAGTGGTACCTCGGTATACGTCGTTAATTCGTCTTAGAAGGTAGGACTTCTACCGAAAATGACGTAGACCAAACGAATTTTCCCATAAGAAATAAAGGGAAAGGAAATAATACGTTCCAGAGGATAAGAAATTATATTTATATGGCTTTTATACATTAATGGGGTTGTATAAAATTATTTAGACACTACTTAGTACTAAAATGCATACATAAATTAAATAAATGCATAAATAAATAAAATAAATGCATAAATAAATTTTTAAAATTTTTAAAAAATTTTTTTGTTATATCACTTTCCTTGCTGAGAGGAGTTGATGCCTACGAGGATGGTGGTGAGGAGGGGGAGGAGATGTTATTTTTTGAGACTCCCCTCTCATTAACACTTCAGGAAGCTGAAATTCTGGGGTCTTTTCTCTTTTCTGTCTTTCTTTTGAGTTGGACCTGGTTGAGGCTCACCAGGTTTGAGTTTTACTATAAACCTCTCCGTTGAAGTTTGTTTTTGCCTTCTGCTAAGAATGAACGACATCTACAGGCAGACTGAGGAGCGGCGCTTTGTTTCGGTCGTGAACGGGTTACGCGGGTACGCGGTGACTCATCCCGACCCATACAAGTTGTAGCAAGCGCCTCGTATCCCAAGCAAGACGTCGTATCCCAAGACATTTTTGTCTCGTCAAAACACGACGGCTGGGTACGGGTAGCCGGTATCGGGTAGGGTACGGGTATCGGGTACCCGGTTCGACTCTGCTCACAGCGCTCCCCTCCGCCCCCGCCCCCGCGCTAGGTGGGGCTGCTGGACGTGGACCTGTGCGGCCCCAGCGTGCCACGCATGTTGGGCCTGCAGGGCCGCGCCGTGCACCAGTGCGCCGCCGGTGGCTGCCCGTGTACGCGGACGCGGGCGCCGTCTCGCCGTCATGTCCGTGAGCTTCCTGCTGGCGCAGGCCGACGACGCCGTCGTGTGGAGAGGCCCCAAGAAGAACGGTGCGGCACCGCGCCGGGCTCGTGTTTACGTGCGCGGGTGTGCGGGTGTGTGCGGGTGTGTCAGTGTGTGTCAGTGCGGGTGTGTCAGTGTGTGTGTGTCAGTTGGAGGCAGTCGCCCTCCAAAAACAACGGAGGGCGGAGGAGCGACGCTCACAACAACGAGCGGAGCGCCGAGCGGTAAAACGCATAAAGTTGGCACAGTAGGGAGCACAGTTGGTGTATCTACCAGTCATCTCAGTCAGTCAACCCACGGCACCTGGGTCTGTCCCATGGCCGTCTGCAAGCAGCGACAGCCTTCGACGCTTCACGTGGCCTCACAGTGCACCTAGCCTGGCACGAGCTCAGTGTTGTCGTCACTGCAACTTGGTGGCGAATGGCGGTTGTTGTTGTTGATGATGTCGTGGTGTGGTTTGTGTGTCGTGCTGAGTAGCAATGATCAAGCAGTTTGTGAGCGACGTGCTGTGGGGAGAGCTGGACTTCCTGCTCGTGGACACCCCGCCTGGAACGTCGGACGAGCACATGGCCGTGCTGGAGAGCCTGCGCGGCCGCTCACCCGCTGGAGCCTTGCTCGTCACCACGCCACAGGTGGGCCGCTCGCTCACCCGCTCACTCACCGCTCGCCCACTTGCTCACCACCAGCTCGCTCGCTCACTCGCTTACTCACCGCTCACCCACTTGCTCACCCACCAGCTCGCTCGCTCACCCGCTTACTCACCCGCTCGCTCACCCGCTCACTCACGCTCGCCCACTCGCTCACCACCAGCTCGCTCGCTCACCCACTCACACGCTGGTATCCTGCTCGTTACCACTCCAAAGGTCGTCCCATGAGCTCACCCACCCGGTCACTCGCCCCGCTCGCTCACCAACTTATTTACTCACTTACCCACCCACTTAATCACCCACCGACTCGCTCACCCACTCACCTGCTCGCTCACCTGCTCGCTCATCTCCTAGCCACCGCGTGTGGCTCTCCTGGATAAATAACTTATATAATAATAGTTCTAAATAAGTAAACTAATATCACGTTCCTTGTCTCTGCTACCTCCCCGGCCCCCCTCCACCCCCCTGCTCTGTCCACGGGCAGGAGGTGTCGGTGGGCGACGTGAGGAGGGAGCTGACGTTCTGCAGTAAGACGGGGCTCAAGGTGCTGGGCATCATCGAGAACATGAGTGGCTTCGTGTGCCCCATTGCTCCGTGAGTTTCGCCGTTGTTGTTGTCGTGGTCGTTGTGATTGTTGTTGTTGTCGTGGTTGTTGTTGTCGTGGTTGTTGTCGTGGTCGTTGNTTTCGTGGCCGTCGTGGTCGTTGTGGTTGTTGTTGTCGTGGTTGTTGTCGCGCTTGTGGTGGTGGTTGTCGTGGTTGTCGTGGTGGTTGTCGTCGTGGTTGTCCTGGTGGTTGTTGTTGTTGTGGTTGTTGTGGTGGTTGTTGTTGTTGTCGCGCTTGTGGTGGTGGTTGTTGTTGTCGTGGTTGTCGTCGTGGTTGTCGTGGTGGTTGTTGTCGTGGTTGTTGTGGTGTTGTTGTTGTTGTTGTCGCGCTTGTGGTGGTGGTTGTCGTGGTTGTTCGTGGTGGTTGTCGTCGTGGTTGTCGTCGTGGTTGTCGTGGTGGTTGTTGTTGTTGTGGTTGTTGTTGTCGCGCTTGTGGTGGTTGTTGTTGTTGTTGTTGTTGTGGTTGTCTGTCTGTAACCTCCCACCGCGGAGGAAAAGACCCCCCCCCCATTCTCTCCCACATGTTGTTGTTGAACTTCTATCGCACCGTACGTAGCCAACCGTGCCAACCGGAGGTGCAATGAGCACGATTGGCCAACCCTGCTGTGGTTGGCTGGCTGGCGTCGGAGTCCAAATTCTCCACGTTCTAATATTACCCGCGCACCACTCATTGGGTTATAGTGTACACAGCAGCAATCGTCACCCCATACTGGCACCAGACTAATGCCCCAGCAGGTCGCTCTTGCAAATTAGGCTTGTTGTTGTTGTATCTTGAGTTGTTATGACCCGGTTGAAATTAAATCAACGCGGACTTCTTTCCAGGTGAGTATCAAAGGTGCGATGCGGTGACTGGGAGATGTTAACTCCCTCGCCTGGTACACAGGAGGTCGTGGGTTCGATCCCGACCCTGACGCTGCTGCTGCTGTATATTTGGAGTTTGCGTGTGTCTCTCTCATCATCATCACGGTGGTGAGATGTTAACTACCTCGCCTGGTGTACAGGAGGTCGTGGGTTGTATCCCGACCCTGACGCCTGCTGCTGTATACTTGGAGTATGAATGTTCCCCCGTGGTCGCGTGGATTTTTCTCCATTTATAATCACGCCTTTCGAGTATTTGTCTGCTATAAATGTCCACGTGATGATGAGCCACTTGGTTGACCTATCATTTGCGACCAGGTCGCTTCATAAAAATGAGCCACGTAGCTCAGTGCTGCCTTACCTGGTGAGATAAAAAATTAACCCATAAAAACTAAGTTTTTCACTATAAATCCTTTATGTGCGTGGCATCGGTTTTATTTTATTATTCATTTCTGTTTTTCTTGAGTAAGAGTTTCATTTTTATCACATTGGTATTTTAAATAAAATATGAAAANTTTTTTTTTCTAAAAAGTGGAACATTTTGGGAAAAAATTTTCACGAAAATAAATTGTCACGCACGAGTCTGTGTGCAAAATGTCAGCTCGATTGGATCACGGGAAGTGGGTTAAAAAACGACCGAAAGATTTGCACGGTCGTAAGCAAGCAAGCAAGTGAACTTAATATAAAGTATTTAAAAATAGTTTGAAATGAAAGCGAATCGTCGTCAGGTTCGGTATTCGCGCGCGGCACGTTCTTGAAACGCGAAGCGTGTGAGGGCATCCCGAGCGAGGCGTGGCCTCTGCCGTTGCAGGAGTGTAGCAACGTGTTTCCAAGGGCGGCGGGAGGCGCTGGCCGACGAATTCAAGGTCCCCTTCCTGGGTGAGTTGAATCGATCGACCAATCACCCGTTTCCTTCCTTCGCGCCTGCTTCTTTTATACACTTTAACACGTAGGCTTTCGCGACCAATATCATCCAACCACAAATATGGCTGTCGCCTGATGATGCCGGTTGTAATTACTGGCGAAACGTCGATTGTAAATGTTGTGGCTTGGCTCTCCAACTCACAACCGGTGTGCTGTACTAGTATACTATACTATACTACACACTACACTATACACTAGTGTTGTACTAATATACTACACTATACACTAGTGTTGTACTAGTATACTGCACTATACACTACACTATACACTACACTATACACTAGTGTTGTACTAGTATACTGCACTATACACTACATTATACACTACACTCTACACTACACTACACTACTACACACTACACTATACACTACACTATATACTGCCCTATACACTACACTATACACTATTGCTGTACTAGTGACAAATTGGACATTCTGTTTACGTGACAACCTTACTAATTGGCTGCCCGGGTGGTGGCGGGTTTAACGACACATTTATATATTTACGCGATCCAACCCNAAAAAAACCCTGTATCATGGGTTTTTTAAATACACGTCGGACGGTCTATTCTGGATGACCGCAGCCACCCACAGCTTTCCACGGCCACCCATGAAGCGCCCCCCCCNCCCCCCCCCCCTCTAGGCTGCGTGCCGGTGGAGCTGCAGCTGGCGCGGTGCGGTGAGGACGGCCGCTCCCTGCTAGAGGCCTCGCCGGAGAGCGGCGCTCACCAGATCCTGCAGGCCATCGCCCAGCGGCTCATCATTGACCACGGCGGTGACGGCGGCGGTGTTACGGCGAGTGTGGCCGTGCCGTGACCGTCTGGCGATGCAAACTTGATGCCCCATCCCCCCCCCCCGACTCCTCCACCTTTTCCATCTTCGGGGTGTCGCATGGCAAGATCTTAACTACCTCGCCGGGTATGCAGGAGGTCGGGTTCGATTGCGATCCATACAAGCCTCTCTTCTTCCCATGGTCGCGTGGACTTTTCTCCGGGTCCTCCGGTTTTTCCCCTCCACTTTTACAATCGACATCACCACGTGTTTAGTGTATTTGGCTGCAATGCACTTCCCCACGCGACGATGGTGAGCCACTTCAGCNGGCTGTCATTTGTGGCGGCCAGGCTACACAGCTCAGCGGAGCCTTACCTGGTTAAAAAAATAAACATTTGTTTCGCAGTAGCAACTCGGAGAATTGAAATCATTGGTTCGATCGTCACGCGACTAACATTGTCGCTGTTGTGCGCTAAGCGGGGGTGGGACCAGGTGATCGCTTGAAGGCGTCCCTAAGAAGTAGTTCTACGAGATATATATCCGCTTCCGCGTGCCATTATTAAATCTTTATATTAAGTTCGCTTGCTTGCTTACGACCGTGCAAATCTTTCGGTCGTTTTTTAACCCACTTCCCGTGATCCAATCGAGCTGACATTTTGCACACAGACTCGTTGTGCGAGACAATTAATGTTCGTGAAAAATGTTTTCAAAAATTTACACTTTTTAGGGAAAACAAATTAAATATTTAATTACCAATTGCTTAATACTGGCAGACAATCATCTGACCCATAGGTGGCAGCGATCTCAAGCCAGAGGACGAGAGGACTCTAGCCGCCACGCATATAAAGGATTTATAGTGAAAAACTTTGTTTTTACGGGTTTACTTGTTTTCTCTTCACACCAATTACATTTGCACTGCTTTGCGAGCGTTCTGGACGTCTCCTGCGGCTCGTGACGCGACACAAAGAGCGCAGTACGGATAGAGTTGCGAGTCGTCGTTAATTAGCAGCAGCGGCCGCGGCAGTAGCAGCGGCCGGTTGCACTGAAGGACTTCACGTGAAGACGTTAAAGTTGCGAGGTCTGCAGCGAAGGGAAGCGCTCGCTGGAGGTTTCTTTTCACCGTGGGTCAAGGTGGTCGTCTCGGCAAAGGTCGCAACCGGGTACCCGATACCTGTACCCTACCCGTACCCGGCTTACCCGGTGTTTGCGACCCTGGTGCGGCTGGGTACGGGTAGGTCGTGAGTCACTGGTGAGTAACCGTTTGTCGCTCATTTCGGGTAGGGTATGGGTAGGGAACGGTACCCGTACCCGGCCAGGTACGGTTACGGGTACCCATTTGCGACCCTGGTGCGGCCGGGTACGGGTACGGGTAAGGAATCAAAACCCGTTTGCGACCTCTGCCTCTCGGCAACTCCCTCTGACCTGCACGGTCACCGTGCATGGGGAGGTGGGCATGGTGGGGGGAGTTGGGGAAGAGGAGTGAAGCTTTCAGGGCCCAGTGGTTCACGAGACGAAGATCCCCCGCGTCGTCTTCACAGACTGTCAGCGAGCAGCACTTTTGAAGGCCGGAACGGCACACGAGGGGTGGGCGGCACGTCCGGCCAGCCGACTTTGTCTCCCCAGTGGCGATGTTTACCACACACCGTACCAGGTCCTCATTTGAGGCCGAGTCGACCTAGGGAAGGCCCAGAACCGGTTCAGTTAATCGTCAATGGTGTTGGCCGTGAGCGGGAAGCGAACTCGGGTCGCCAGGTTCATCGCGCAAGCCCGCTAACCGCCGTGCCACCGCTCTACGAGACACGCATGCACGCTGTGTAAGCAAATCATCGCTATGCATTCCCGGGAGACCGATTAAAATTTACACGCGACTCACCATCTTTTGTGCTTAAAATGTTTTATTTCATTGAATGTTTCCATCATTGTCACACCGGGATTACACCAATTATAGAAAAATACCCCAAAAAATGGATTGCTTTGGTCCCTGATTGAGTATTTGTATAAAAAAACCCGACAGCCCTGGTCCAACAACACCCATCCTCCACAGACTCGCACCACCACACAAAAAACAAAGATCCCCGTATAGCCTGAACAGAATGTTGCGGCAAGTCCTATAAGCAAGCAGCACCTATGAAGGCGGCACCACGCCCGGGCCGCCTTTGTCTCCCTAGTCGCATGTTTACACCGCACCAGGCACTCATTTGAGGCTGAGTCGACCTAGAAGTTCACCCCTACCCCCACTGCGAAAACTTGGCAGGAACCTCCTGAAAAAACGAGACCCGAAACTCAGTGAGGCTTTCTTGAGTGCCACAACCGGCATCATCAGCCAGAGTTGTGGATAAATCCTGTTTCAGTCTCACTCGAATTATAAATGTGGTTTCCTCTCAACACACCGGTATGCTGTACTAAGAACGAATTGCCACGTTTTATTAAGTGACAAACCTTCGATTTAAAGCTTTCGTGACTGCAGGGATTCATCTTCTTGGTTCTTTCGGTAAAGTCACGTAGAAGGGAAATAATAAAATAATAAAATAAACATAAAAAATTACGTTTCGGCCACAACGCAAGCAGCCGTCTTCAGGTGGAGAACAGGTCTGTCGAGAGAGTCTGAATGGCACGCCCCACCTGAAGACGGCTGCTTGCGTTGTGGCCGAAACGTGAGAATTATTTTATTATGTTTTATTTTTATTCTTTTATTATTTTCCTTCTACGTGACTTTACCGAAAGAACCAAGGGACAAACCTTACTAATTGGCTGTGTCGGGTGGTGGCGGCGGGTTTAAGGACGCATATTTAGCGATCTATAACCTATTACAATAATATTGGTCGCGAAAGCCTGCTGCTCCATGTTTGGCATGGCATTGCCCGTTCAGTGGAGTGTCTCTGCCCATGTATGGTCATTGTGGCACTTTAATTAATGTATCGCATTGATTCTGCTCGCAGTTGAACCACGTTAGAGTCATCAATTCATCGGGGGGGGGGGTCAATCGCCTGCATCGATTCATTGGCAAGCAATACACGGATCGGTGATCCCATTGGTTATCTCAGTGGCGGTCGATAGTGAGCTATGCATCGGAGTGTTGCCACGTTATTTATGTTACTCGCTATCGCGATTGTTGGCTGTCCGGGATTGTTGGCTATCCGCGAATCGCATTTGGAACTCACTACACGGCTACTGCATCGACACGATAAAGTTAGAAGTAAAATGATGTTACTGGGCAGCATCATAATTCAAGGTAAGTTAATTTATAAACGACTAGCTTGACTACCCGGCTTCGCCCGGGACTTGATTCACCACGCCCGGCCGCCTTTGTCCCTCCAGTTACTCGTTTGAGGCTGAGTCGACCTAGGGAGGCCAGGACCGGTTGAAATAATCGTCACCGGTGGTGGCCGTGAGCGGGAATCGAACTCGGGTCGCCGGGTTCGTAGCGCGGCGCGCTAACCACTACACCACCGCTCCCCCACACAAACGCGTCCATAGGTACACATACACGCTGCAGACACAACACAACTTTCAGGGTGCGTACGGCAGTAAACGACTAAAATAATAAACCAACGCTGCGCGAAGAACGCCTTAGACCTGCAACACATTTGTTTGGCACTTTACAAATGTGTTGGGGGGTGACATCAGCAGGCACACTGCGTGACGCTTCCGCATGCGGGTGACATCACAGATGTGACGTCACAGCTCACTTGCCGTGCAAAATATCCATTATTGAACCCCCCCCCCTCCCAAAAAAAATAGAAAAGTATTTTTATTATTTTTGTACAGTCTGGAAAGTACCCACATGGCAAATTTGAAGTTTGTTGCATGTCGGGAAGTACGCTAAACATTTTGAACACACATAATCACAAATTTTCCTTTTATATAGAAAGATAAACCTGAATATTGTGTTTGTGTTGTAATTTTCATGCATTAATAGCTTAATTATGCATTCATGGAATGTGCTATTCACGAGCATCTCGGGAACGTATCTCTCGTTTCAAATAATTATTTTCTTGGTTCTTTCAGACGCTGTCTTTCCAACAGACCTGTTCTTCACCTGAGGACGGCTGCTTGCGTTGTGGCCGAAACGTCGTGAGAATTGTATTTTATTATTTTTATTGTTTTATTATTTCCCTTCTACGTGACTTTACCAAAAGAACCAAGAAGATCAATCCCTGCAGTCACGAAAGTTTTAAATCGAAAAGTATAACTATTTGTTTGAATCCAGAATGAAAGTGATTTAAAAAAAAAAATTCGATTCCGATGGTGCCTGTGGGCTGTTCAGCACGACGCCGTTGGCAGAACGGCACGTCGCTGTTCGGTACGACGTCGAAAACACGTCGGAGAACGAATGGCGCTGGGTGACACGACCGTAGGCACCTTCACCGCGATTGTTTACATCAAAGCGTGACGCAGCTAAGCGATTGAAAGGAGGCGAAGGCAATGGAGAAGGATGCAGGCAGGATGTGTCCGGGTGTGCCTAGGCGGTCTCGCACAGGTAGAGACTCTTTGTGAGTGTGGTCTCCACAACAGGGATGACCTTAACTTTTCCGGATTTGAAAGGAAGTCTTGATTTCCTATCTCCTTGGTCACCTGTCCCACCACGCGGGGCAACACAGCAGCGGCAAACCGCGATGAGTACAGAGCACTTGTTATACATTATATACTACATCTACTCGCTATACACTATATACTACATCCACTCGCTATACATTATATACTACATACACTCGCTATACACTATATACTACATACACTCGCTATACATTATATACTACATACACTCGCTATACATTATATACTACATCCACTCGCTATACACTATATGCTACATACACTCATACATGATATATTACATACACTTGTTATACATTATATACTGCATATATAATATGCTACATAATGGTATTCAGTTTAACATGTAGGCTTTCACGACCAATATCCATAATAGAGTTTTTTTGTGTGTTAGATCACGTAAATACATAAATGTGTCATCTATATATAAATCGCAAATCTGTCTGTCTGTCGTTCTGTGTGTGTCTGTGTGTGTGTCTGTCTGTGTGTCGCCGGACCACGCAGTTTCATTGGACGAAATGTGAGGGATTTGCGAGACGCGATTGGNCCGTTGGTTTTCCNCGGCGGTTGCCCCTGGCAACGGGTAGCGACGCATTCGCTGCGGGTGGACGCCATTTTTAATTCCCGTTAAAAATATGCGCACGCATTAACACGCGACTCTGAGGTAAATTCATCAAAGTTTCACGTCCTCTTCACTCCCCCCCCCACCACAATGTGTGCAATTACTATTATAGGGTCGCTAGATAATAAATTATAGCGATTAGACAGTATTATTGTAGCGCGGGGGGGGGGGGGGGAACGCACCGTACCCAGCCTCAGCCGGGTGGGCAATTTAGGCGAGGCCGGAGGCTCTGCACGGTACTAGGCCTCGACACCCACCACGCGACTCTGAGGTAAATTCATCAAAGTTTCACGTCCTCTTCACTCCCCCCACCCAATGTGTGCAATTACTATTATAGGGTCGGTAGATAATAAAATTATAGCGATTAGACAGTATTATTGTAGCGCGGGGGGGGGGGGGAACGCCACCGTACCCAGCCTCAGCCGGGTGGGCAATTTAGGCGAGGCCGGAGGCTCTGCACGGTACTAGGCCTCGACACCCACCACGCGACTCTGAGGTAAATTCATCAAAGTTTCACGTCCTCTTCACTCCCCCCCACCCCAATGTGTGCAATTACTATTATAGGGTCGGTAGATAATAAAATTATAGCGATTAGACAGTATTATTGTAGCGCGGGGGGGGGGGGGAACGGCCCCGTACCCAGCCTCAGCCGGGTGGGCAATTTAGGCGAGGCCGGAGGCTCTGCACGGTACTAGGCCTCGACACCCACCACACTATAGGCCGTACATATTACTGCACAGCGGCCGAGGAGATCGTGGCTNGGGGGGGGGGCAGGGGTAGCAGCCCATCTGTGTATATATGTGTAATAAAAGACTCGGACGCTTCTCTCTGACTCCGTGTCCTTTATTTGGGTTCGCGTTCTCTTCCACACGGCTGTCTCACTCTCAGGCCCTCCGCTCGTCGCCGACGCTGCTGCCGCACCCATCGCCACCAATAGCCTCTTTGCTGGTCTCCTCGTGTCGCTCCCGTAGCCCTTTTGCTCTGCAGCCCCAGGCTGCTGTAGCCCCTAGCAGCCTCGCTGCTGTCTCCCACACGCAGCCCCTCTGCTGCACTCGCTGCTCCCAGCTTTCGCCCTCCGTGGCCTCACCCTCGTCCAGTCTCCAACCAACTCTCTTCCATCCCGCTGGCTGGCGCTGTCACCGATCTCCTCAGCCACCAGGCTGAGGGCACGGCGACCACCCAACGCGGTCTCCACTCTCTCCTTACCCGACTGGCTCCGATCTCTTCCTGTCTCACCGCTATACCATCTCCCTCTCACGTGACCCTGACTCCTCCCACATGACGTCACATCCGCCAAGCCGTTTACGCCCGCATTACATATGTAAGGTTATTAAGAAATATATTTTTCACCCGGGCAACGCCGGGTACTTATGCTAGTTAAATGTAAAATAATACATGCCTATACAGGGCACCATACCTCAATAGGAATTACCGTTGGTAGGCTATTTTATACACACAATAGACAGGAAGGACAAGCTCAAAGGGCTCGCATAATGCACATGCATAATGTACGCTGCCTCAGTAATCCCCCCCCACTTTGTGCAAGAGTGCAGAAGGGTGGTCACCACAACTACGCCTATATGTAAGGAACGAAACAGGTGGACTTCTCCACAAATCTGGCTGTCGCCTGAATTAGCTGGTTGTAATTACTGGCGAAACGTTGTACTCGGGTAAAAAAGTGCTGTGCCCACATTAATAGGTGCTCGCTAACAGCACTTGCACCAACAGTCTGTTGAAGGCTATTTGGGGATCTTTGTCTAGGGGGCGGGGGGCCTCACCATCGTCATCATGTCCATAACGTGCATGGTGTCCATGTGCTGAAGGAAGACCTTGCCAATATTCTGAATCAGCAGGGATCCCTCATTCCGCTTGCGGAAGGAAAAATGATCTGCGTGACGACACAGTGGTCAATATTACGGCAGTTGGAGACACCCAGGGTCAATAAGTCACTGACGAGGCCACGATAAACCTCCCTATACAGTGAGGGAAACAAGTATTTGATCCCCTGCTGATTTTGTACATTTGCCCACTGACAAAGAAATGATCAGTCTATAATTTTAATGGTAGCTTTATTTGAACAGAGACAGAATAACAACAAACAAAATCAGAAAAACGCATGTCAAAATGTTATAAATTGATTTGCATTTTAATGAGGGAAATAAGTATTTGACCCTTTGCAAAACATGACTTAGTACTTGGTGGCAAAACCCTTGTTGGCAATCACAGAGGTCAGACGTTTCTTGTAGTTGGCCACCAGGTTTGCACACATCTCAGGAAGGATTTTGTCCCACTCCTCTTTGCAGATCTTCTCCAAGTACAAAATCAGCAGGGATCAAATACTTTTTTCCCTCACTGTATCTGGTACCTTCGGGGGAGCTGAAAACCTTGAGCATGTCCGCGTACTTCTGCGGACGTAGCGGGGTGTCGCTCACGCTGTCCGTCTCCACGTCGTCCTTCTCCTCTGCGACGCGGAGAGACGCGGGGCGACAAGGCGAGATGTTAACTACGTCGCCCGGCGCGCGGGAGGTCGTCGTGGGCACGTCGCTGCACCACGTTGGCGTTACGATTATTATTATTAATTACGCTCCACCCGCAAGAAATAACCGGGGCTGCCCGGCAAATTCGCACCGCAAACCTCTGCAACAACAACAACAAGCGGCAAACGCGCTACCGTTGGAGCCACGTCATCGCTAACCCCATGACAACTTGGAGGGTGGGTGGCTAGGNGATGTTAACTACCTCGCCTGGTATGCAGGAGGTAGTGGGTTCGATCCTGACCCTGACGCCTGCTGTACATTTGGAGTTTGCGTGTCTCTCTCTCTGCCCATTGTCCCGTGGATTTTCCTCCGGGTCCACCGGGTTATTCCGTCCACGTTTACAATCGACATCACCACGCGTTTAGAGTATTTTACTGCGAAAAATGTCCACATGATANTGAGCCATTTCGTTAAGCTTTAATTTGTGGCCAGATCACTTCTGAAAAAGACACTAACAGCTCTGGACCTTACCTGGCAAGACAACGTTTTTTAGTTTTATTTGTATTTTTTTAAAGTGATTTGTTTACCTTCTTGGTTCTTTCGGTAAAGTCACGTAGAAGGGAAATAATAAAAGAATAAAATAAAACATTAAATAATTCTCACGACGTTTCAGCCACAACGCAAGCAGCGGTCCTCAGGTGAAGAACAGGTCTGTCGGAAAGACAGCGTCAGAATGAACACCACCAAGCTTGGCAGTGTATATTTAAGTACAAAGCACGACCCCGGTGTCTCTTATGACCCGGCTGCTATGAACCCGACGATGCCACCTCGCACCTCCCCGGCAGGCCTGGATGATGAACACCTTCGGCTTGTTCTGAAGCGCCACGCATTCCTTCGAGTTAAACTCGTCGAAGACAGACTGCAGATGCAGCTCCCTGTTGTCGGCGCCCAAGATGCAGTTCATCCTCCATGGGACATGAGGCAGATGACGACGCAGTCCGGGTCGAGCTCGCACACCTGGCCTTGAACGCCTGCAGGTCTTCCATGATTCCCTGCGTGTACGCGGATCGCGAGCGTGCGTGCGTGCGCATACACACGGACACGGTGGGTGTGAGAGACTGCGCGTGGGAACGTTTGACTACATACGACATGACAGAAATTGTTATGCAGAAGATGGAATGCGCTATCCACGACAATACATTACACAACACTATATATTGAAAACATTTCTTTAGAACTGCTTATTGTGCTTTAGTTTGTTGTCCTTCCGCCGCACCTCCCATTAGTGTGGTTGGCAACGTGCGGCGCTCCTGTGTAACATTTTCTTTATGTAGCTAACGGACACCCACGATATTTTGTGGCCCTTGTTAGCACACGCTTACACACGCGTTGACTACGTACGGTGCGAAAGAAGTCAAACGTGCATACATACACGCTCATCATCAGATACGCACACACGCTCGCAGTACACAAACCGAGGTGTGTTGTTTTTCTCCTCTCGTGACGTTTGCTTTCATCGCGCTAAAGAGCTCTTCCAGCTTTGAAACGTCCCTATCAGAGCCATTTCGGTACATATTTCCTCTGTGCATGACGTTCACCATAAACGCATGGATGCCTCCCGACTTGATGATGTAGGGGTTCTGCAAGAAAACAAAATAAAAACACAACCCCTCAATGCAAATGGTATGGCCTGGCGCTGTCTAACACCCTACAATGGTGTGGTCTGGTGGTGTGGCCTCAGCGCCGGATGGTCTCATACTCGGTGGTACAGTGGAATTGTCGTTCAATTTTAATTACAGCTTCATAACTTGGACCCACACGGCAGCTGCGTTCTATTTGGGTCTTGGTAAAAAATAAAACATCGACTCCTGCATTTCGTGAATTTATCACGGCTCAATAGAGCCCTAAATTAGAAAAAAATATCGAGCCAGAGAAAAAAATTTTTACCATGGGATTTTCTATGGCAGTATCAAGTTTGAAAAATAACGCATTCCTGCGGAGGGAGCTGGTAGTAACGTTGGGTTGCTCAGTCAATGGCCAGGGTCAACGGCGGCGTGGTGTATTCCGCAAATATGTCCGACTGTGAGGGTGGGCACAAGCCGGCGTGAGTAGGTTAAACGTTGAGTTTTATAAGGGCACCACGGGGTGACCAGCCCCTCCCCACCCAGCCCCTCCCCACCCCACCCCTCCCATTTTTGGATGCACGACGGACGGACGCAATAATCCCCTGTGGGCTGGTGTAACCAGGAGGTTCCTACCAGTAAGAATAGGTTTTACCCTCTCCCCTATATTATCAGAGCATGTTTTGTTTGCACGTGTCACCGCAAGTACCGCGTGTGGTTTAATGCAGACTTGATTCCTCGCAAAAGGTTTATATTTTGTGTTTGAACATCTGAACACCTCCTGGTTTATTGCCAATGCTTTGCCGTTATTTCCAGACCGACCTCCTCCCGCGGGTTTTAGGATCTGCGATATGGCCCCCAAATTATCGACAAATATTTTTTGGAAGTGCTGCTGAAATACGGTATATGCATGACGGCTCATCCATACGTGCGATGGTTTGCTCGATAAAATGTGGGCGGAATGATAACCTCCACTGGGTATACCTTGGTTGGGGGTATTAAGAAGACGGCGAAGCCTCCGATGTTATTCAACATCAAAGGGCTTGCATCAGCTCAGAGGTATTACATTGTGCCTCATACTGAGAAGGGGAGCGTGTGTGATTGGTTGCTTTTGCATATAGTAAACTAACTATTTTTCGATTTAAAGCTTTCGTGACTGCAGGGATTCATCTTCTTGGTTCTTTCGGTCAGACGCTGTCTTTCTGACAGACCTGTCTTCACCTGAGGACGGCTGCTTGCGTTGTGGCCGAAACGTTGTGAGAATTATTTTATTATGTTTTATTTTTATTATTTTATTATTTCCATTCTACGTGACTTGACCGAAAGAACCAAGAAGATAAACTATTTTGGTTAACCAGGTAAGGCCCACTGAGCAATATAGCTCTTTTTCAGAAACAACCTGGCCACAAATGATAGCTCAACGAAGTGGGTTATCATCATGCGATGATAAGCACGGTCGGCTACGAACAGTGCGAAATAAGTTCAACATACGTACGTACAAACGTGTGAGCGTGTACTACCTGGAATATCCTGCTTGGTATTCCAATCTTCATGCCATCAGGTGTATCTCTGGACTCACGAGTAACTAAAGAGCACAGGCCAGAAACACAACGACCTCCGATTAAGCGCGGCTGGTTACGTACGGCGCAAAAGAAGTTCCACGAACCACCGGACATCCGTGAACAAAAAACAAGTATAACGCGTAAAAACAAAGTTTTTCACTATAAATCCTTTATATGCGTGGCGGCTAGATCCTCTCGTCCTCTGGCTTGAGATGGCTGCCACCTATGGGTCAGATGATTGCATTGCACATTAAGCAATTGGTAATTAAATAAATTCACGAACATTAATTGTCACGCACAACGAGTCTGTGTGCAGCTCGATTGGATCACGGGAAGTGGGTTAAAAAACGACCGAAAGATTTGCACGGTCGTAAGCAAGCAAGTGAACTTAATATAAAGGATTTAAAAAGAGCGTCACCGACCATCGGATTCCTCCCGGCGCGCAAACCAAAGGTTCCGATTCTGAAACGCAGGTCGGACAAGAATGATGCGAGCGGGCAGATTTACAGGCACTGAAGGCGCTGTCCGTCCAGCTGACGTTCTTCAGCGCCTCCCGCACGGCGCCGTGCTCTGCCTCGAGCTCCTTGAGCGCCAGCAGGAACCACGCCGCCCGCACGTCGTCCTTCTTGAAGACGTCGACCAGGTCGCGGGCGAAGTCCTTGTCGTAGGGGTCGCGAGCCACGATCTTCCCGGCACGTGCGCCAAGGAACTGGGGCAGGCACTTTTCAAGGCAGTCACCAGCATGCGCTTCCTCTCCACCACCAGCAAGCTGGCGTAGTCATTCCTTGGTGGAGTCGCCATCGCCGCCGCTCTCGCTCGGCTGTTACCTCTCTGCTCGCCGGCTCACGCTGTGGGCGATCGATCTCAGTCAGGTGCGATAGCATACACGACGGGTGTGACAGCATACGCAATGGGTGCAATCATACTGCTAGGAACCTCCTGGTTACACCAGCCCATAGGGGATTACTGTGTCCGTCGTGCAGGGAGGGCTGGGTGGGGAGGGAGGGGCTGGGTGGGAGGGAGGGTGGGGAGGGGCTGGGTGGGAGGGGCTGGGTGGGGAGGGAGGGTGGGGAGGGCTGAGTGGGTGGGGAGGGGGTGGGTGGGTGGGAGGGTGGGGCTGGGTGGGGGGTGGGAGGGGTGANGGGCTGGGTGGGAGGTGGGGAGGGGCTGGGTNGGGAGGGAGGGCTGGGTNGGGGGTGGAGGGTGGGCTGGGTGGGGAGGGGCTGGTCACCCCGTGGTGCCCTTATAAAACTCAACGTTTAACCTACTCACGCCGGCTTGTGCCCGCCCTCACAGTCGGGCATATTTGCGGAATACACCACGCCGCCGTTGACCCTGCAGGCCATTGACCGAGCAACCCAACGTTCCTACCAGCTCCCTCCCACCCAGCCGCTCCCTCCCTNCCCACCCAGCCCTCCCTCCCACCCAGCCGCTCCCTCCCTCCCCACCCAGCCCCACCCTCCTCACCCAGCCCACCCTCCCTCCCACCCAGCCCACCTCCCACCCAGCCGCTCCCACCCAGCCCCACCCTCCTCACCCAGCCCACCCTCCCTCCACCCAGCCCCACCCTCCCCACCCAGCCGCTCCCACCCAGCCCCACCCTCCCCACCCAGCCCTCCCACCCAGCCCGGCCGGGCGTTTGTCTGTTACAGACTACACGGGGATCTTCGTGCGAGTACCTTCACAGCTGTGACGACTTTCACCTCAGCACCTAGGTCGGCTCAGCCTCAAACGAGTACCTGGTGCGGCGTGTTGAACACCGCCACTGGGGCGGTGCTCCTGGCGCGCGCCCTCTCGCAAGTAAATAAATAAATAACCGGTGTTCTTTTCCCGCGCTTTCGATTAGATTTCCGGTTTAAGTTCTGAGGTAAAAACTTTTAAAAATTATAGTTATCTTCTTGGTTCTTTCGGTAAAGTCACGTAGAAGGGGAGTAATAAAATAATAAAAATAAAACATAAAATACATATTTTCAACTAAATACATAAAACATGATAAATATTTATTTAGTTGAAAATATGTATTTTATGTTTTATTTTATTATTTTATTATTTCCCTTCTACGTGACTTTAGCGAAAGAACCAAGTAGATGAATCCCTGCAGTCACGAAAGAAGCTTTAAATCGAAAAAAAAAGTTTAGTAGTTTGTCTGATCGCAACCTTCAAGGTTGATTTGAGTTTTGTAAAAACAAATTACTTCTTTGTTTGAAACGTTCGGCCTGATAAACGAGCTCAATGTTGCTGTGACCTTCATTATCAATTGACATAATTTCGATTTAAAGCTTTCGTGACTGCAGGAATTCATCTTCTTGGTTCTTTCGGTAAAGTCACGTAGAAGGGAAATAATAAAATAATAAAATAAAATTATTGTTTTATTTTTATTATTTTATTACTTCCTTCTACGTGACTTTACCGAAAGAACCAAGAAGATGAATTGACATAATATTATTCTATGTTGCTTCGACCATCACAAAGCGGTTTAAACATTTCACTGCCCTCCATCCATAGATTTTCCTTACCCCCACACCCCCGATTAGCGTAGTTTGACTACGTACGGTGCGAAAGAGGTTCAACATACATACTACACACACTACACTACTATACACCACTACACACTACACTACTATATACTACTATACACTACTACACACTACACTACTATACACTACTATACACTACACTACCATACACAACACACTACTGTACACAACACCTAGACTACTATACACTACACTACTACACACTACACTACTTTACACAACTACTATACACAACACACTACACTACTATACACTACACTACTACACACTACACTACTACACATCACTAATATACACTACACTACTATACACTACACTATACACTACTATACACTACACTACTATACACAACTACTATACACAAACTACTATACACTACACTACTATACACAACACACTACACTACTATATACCACTACTAAACATCACTACTATACACTACTACACACAACACTATACACTACTATACACTAATATACTGTACACTACACTACTATACACTACACTACTATACACTATTATACACTACACTACTATACACAACACACAACTACACACAACTACTATACACAACACACAACTACACACAACTTCTATACACAACACACTACACTACATTATACCACTACTAAACACTCCGATTAGCACGGCTGGCTAAGTTGCTATTCAGTGCACGCATGAGATCGATACATCAGCGGGACATTGGCAACAGCAGTGGCAGCTGTCACTCACGGCACAAGGTCAGCCGATGTACACCCCCAACACGATGCTGTCCAAGCTTGCTGCTGTTGCTGTTGCTGCTGTTGTTGCTGCTGCTGCTGTTGTTGCTGCTGCTGCTGCTGTTGCTGCTGCTGTTGCTGCTGATACAGCCAGGCTATGAGTGAGCAGGGGAGGGGTGTTTGTAGGTTTTGTTTCGCAACCAACGATCACCCTCATACCCCCCCCCCCACCACTTTATTCCTTAGGCACAAGGAAGTGAACGAAAATGCAACTAAGTTATGAGCCGATTTTATTGCAAATCGGTGTGTATAACTGTGTGTGCATCACCTGCGCTTTGTACACCTGTGTGTGCATCACCTGTACTTTGTATCTGTATGTACACCACCTGCACTGTACACCACCTGTACTGTACATCACCTGCACTGTATACCTGTGTGTACACCACCTGCACTGTACACCACCTGTACTGTACACCTGTGCGTACACCACCTGCACTGTACACCTGTGCGTACACCACCTGTACTGTACACCTGTGTGTACATCACCTGTGCGTACACCTGTGCGTACACCACCTGCACTGTACACCTGTGCGTACACCACCTGTACTGTACACCTGTGTGTACATCACCTGTGCGTACACCTGTGCGTACACCACCTGCACTGTACACCTGTGCGTACACCACCTGTGCGTACACCACCTGTGCTGTACACCTGTGTGTACATCACCTGTGCGTACACCTGTGCGTACACCACCTACACTGTACACCTGTGCGTACACCACCTGTGCGTACACCACCTGTGCTGTACACCTGTGTGTACATCACCTGTACTGTACACATGTGCGTACACCACCTGCACTGTACACCACCTGTACTGTACATCACCTGCACTGTACACCTGTGTGTACATCACCTGCACTGTACACCTGTACTGTACATCACATGCACTGTACACCTGTGTGTACATCACCTACACTGTACACCACCTGTACTGTACAACACATGCACTGTACACCTGTGTGTACACCACCTGCACTGTACACCACCTGTACTGTACATCACCTGCACTGTACACCGGTGTGTACATCACCTGCACTGTACACATGTGTGTACACCACCTGTACTGTACACCACATGTACTGTACACAGCATGTACTGTATACATGTGTGTACACCACATGCACTGTACACATGTGCGTACATCATCTGCACTGCACACCTGTACTGTACACCACCTACACTGTACACCACCTACACTGTACACCTGTGCGCACACCACCTGTACTGTGCACCCGCGTGTACACCACATGCACTGTACATGTGTGTGCATCACCTGTACTGTACACCTGTGTGCACACCACCTATACTGTACATCTGTGCGAGTCTGTGGTTCTCTGTGCGAGTCTGTGGGTCTTTGTGCGAGTCTATGGGTCTCTGTGCGAGTTTATGGGTCTCTGTGTAATTCTGTGGGTCTCTGTGTGATTCTGTGGGTCTCTGTGTGATTCTGTGGGTCTCTGTGTGATTCTGTGGGTCTCTGTGAGTATATGGGTCTCTGTGCGAGTCTATGGGTCGCTGTGCGTGTCTATGGGTCTCTGTGTGAATCTATGGGTCTCTGTGAGTATATGGGTCTCTGTGTGAGTCTATGGGTCGCTGTGCGAGTCTATGGGTCTCTGTGCTAGTCTATGGGTCTCTGTGCTAGTCTATGGTCTCTGTGCGTGTCTATGTGTCTCTGTGCGAGTCTATGGGTCTCTGTGCTAGTCTATGGGTCTCTGTGCTAGTATATGGGTCTCTGTGTGAGTCTATGGGTCGCTGTGCGAGTCTATGGGTCTCTGTGCTAGTCTATGGGTCTCTGTGCGTGTCTATGTGTCTCTGTGTGAGTCTATGGGTCGCTGTGCGAGTCTATGGGTCTCTGTGCTAGTCTATGGGTCTCTGTGCGTGTCTATGTGTCTCTGTGAGTCTATGGGTCTCTGTGCTAGTCTATGTGTCTCTGTGCGAGTCTATGGGTATCTGTGCGAGTCTACGGGTCCGAACGAGCGCCACTATAACAAGGCATTCCATGTCCCCCACCACTGCATCGTAGTGCATGTGATGCTGCTGCTGCTGCCCGGGTGTTAGCGATGTGTGTAGTGACACCGCTATAGCCACAGGCACCGTGCAGCAGCAGCAGTAGCAGCAGGGAGCGGAGCAGTGTGCTCGCTGCCTCTGCCAATCAGCGGTGACGGGAGTGCAACGCAAGGCAGTCCTCGCTTAACGCGCGCCGTGGCGGCGTTCGCACTACAAAGCGTTTTCGCATAACGCGCTGTTAGAACGTGCAACGAAATAACGCGCCCCTGTTAGGGCCGTCCATAAATGACGTCACGCGATTTTGGACGATTTTTGNCCCCCCCCCCCTCGTCACACGGCGTGACAAAAAGTCAGACCCCCCCTCAAATATGACGTCACAAAGCTCTGCCCCCCCCCCCCAAAAAATGAAACATGCTTCAAATCGCTTTAAACTATTGTCATTGTAGTGCGTATTTAATGCGGCGCTGCACTCTGATGTTGTAGGAGAAAACATTTATTAAAAAGTCTTTTTATTTAAGTAGAACGTGTTGTCTATTTATATAAAATCGCAAATCTGTCTGTCTGTGTGTGTGTCTGTCTGTCTGTGTGTCGCCGGACCATACGCAGTTTCATTGGACGAAATGTGAGGGATTTGCGAGACACGATTGGTCCGTTTGGTTTACCACGGCGGTTGCTCCTGGCAACGGGTAGCGACGCTTTCGCTGCGGGGTGGACGCCATTTTTAATTCCCGTTAAAAATATGCGCACGCATTAACACGCGACTCTGAGGTAAATTCATCAAAGTTTCACGTCCTCTTCACTCCCCCCCACCCCAATGTGTGCAATTACTATTATAGGGTCGGTAGATAATAAAATTATAGCGATTAAACAGTATTATTGTAACGCGGGGGGGGGGGGGTAACGGCCCCAGTACCCAGCCTCAGCCGGGTGGGCAATCTAGGCGAGGCCGGAGGCTCTGCACGGTACTAGGCCTCGACACCCCACCCGTGTCAAGCGACGACTTTGTGGTATAAACTCGATATACCCAGCGTTGCCCGGGGGGAAAATACATTTAAATTCTTCTGAAAACTTTCAAACATTACATACCAATGAAAAAACAACTGTGTAATTACTTTTAAACCCGACGCGCCAAGAATCGATTCTTTAAATGTTGACTGTACAAATAGTCATTAAGCTGGGTGAGCGTACTGGCAGTCTATAATGTAGACTGTTGCCTGCTTATTAAGCTGGGTGGGTGTACTGGCAGTCTATAATGTAGACTGTAGCCTGCTTATTAAGTAAAGTGAGTCAATTTGTAACACGTAGGCTTTCGCGACCATTATTCATAAACAACGTTATTGGATTTAGATCGCCTTATTTATTAATGTGTTGTAACCCTCCACCACCCGACACGGCCAATCAGTAAAAAAGTGTCACGTTGATAAAAGACTAATAGTTCACTGCTTTAGCCCACCGGTGTGTTCAAGCGTGAAACCACAACAATTACCATTTCAGATGAAAAAACTACTGTGTCATTACTTTTAAACACGACGCGCCAAGAATCGATTCTTTAAATGTTGACTGTACAAATAGTCATTAAGCTGGGTGAGCGTACTGCCAGTCTATAATGTAGACTGTAGCCTGGTTATTAAGCTGGGTGGGTGTACTGGCAGTCTATAATGTAGACTGTAGCCTGGTTATTAAGTAAAGTGAGTCAATTTGTAACACGTATTTTCCCGACATGCAACAAACTGCAAATTTGCCATGTGGGTACTTTCCAGACTGTACACCATGCAAACATTATAAAAAAACACTTTTTTTAGGGGGGGGGGAGCTCAATAATGCATATATTTTTGCACAGCAATTGAGCTGTGACGTCAAATCTGTCATGTGACCCGCGCATGTGGAAGCGTAACGCATTGTAGTGTCGTGGTTAGCGCGCCGCGCTACGAACCCGGCGACCCGAGTTCCATTCCCGCTCACGGCCACCACCGGTGACGATTATTTGAACCGGTCCTGGGCCTCCCTAGGTCGACTCAGCCTCAAAACGAGTAACTGGTGTGGCGTATGAACATCGCCACTGGGGAGACAAAGGCGGCCGGGCATGGTGGATCCAAGTCCGGGCGAAGCCGGGTAGTACAGCTAGTATTTATTTAAAGTTGCGCATTTTGATGTGACGTCACATTTCTCAAACTCCCTCCCCCTCGTCACACATCGTCACAAATGTCTGACCCCCCCCCCCCTAGGTGCGTGACGTCATTTATGGACGGCCCCTTATGGTAATTTAACGTCTTTATTTTGTACGCATAATTTTTAAGTGACTTGTTTACGATACACTCCTGTCCCATTGACTGTGGTAGTTGAAACTTTCTGACCCACGTGGGCCCGTCACTGGAACGTCTTTGATCAAAGAGCTTCACAGCTATTCGGATTCCTCGTGCAGCCCGATTAGGTGCGTGACGTCATTTATGGACGGCCCTTATAACGCGGAACGTGTGCCCCGTTATAACGCGGTTTCTGAGCGGTCTACGGAGAACTACTTTCTTAGGCTGAGCGGTGTACTCGTACAGCATGCGGAGTGATACAGAGTAACGCGGTGGCGGCCTCCTCTCGGTCTCGGTAAAGTCACGTAGTTAAAAATAAAAAAAATAAAAAATTGAAATAAGATAATTATTTTATTTATATTTTATTTCTATTAGGTTTTTTCTATTAGTTTTTTTTAGGTTTTTTCGGTAAAGTCACGTAGGTAAAATTAAAATAAATAAACTAATAGCAATAAAATATTTTTTATTTATATTTTATTTATATTAGGTTTTTTTCAGGTTTTTTCGGTAAAGTCACGTAGGTAAAAATAAATTTAAAAATGGAAATAAAATAAATATTTCATTTATATTTTATTTATATTAATATTATTTTTATTAGGTTTTTTCTATTAGGTTTTTTAGGTTTTTTCGGTAAAGTCACGTAGGTNAAAAAAATAGAAATAAAATAATAAATCACAACGTTTCGGAGGCAACACAAGTCTCCGTCATCAGGTGGGACCGTCACAGCCAGATTTACTGTCTCAAGTGAGGAAGCTGTGACTTCTTGTCTCGATGTCTGTTAAAACTCTAACAGATAGGTGAAATTCCTCCCCGTAGAGGGTATAAATTCTACATTTTTTATTAGGGTTATTTATTTATTATTTAAATTTTACATTTTTTATTAGGGTTATTATTTTATTATTTAAATTTTACCTACCTGACTTTACGAAAAAACCTAAGAGTATGAATCCTTGCAGTCACGAAAGCTTCAAATCTAGAATGAATGCTTGTGTTGCANCCGAAACTTCGTGATTTAATGTAGTTGTTTTCATTTATTTTATTTTTTACCAACGTGACTTTACTGACAAAAAAACAAAGTATGAATTGTTTTTGTTGAACGCATTTTTCGCTTAACGCGACATTTTTCAGGTACGCATATTACGACTACTTACAGCGCGTTAAACTTGCACTACCTGAGGGTGTTGTGGGAGGGAGCGGTGGCGCAGTGGTTAGGGGCCGTCCATAAATGACGTCACGCACCTAGGGAGAGGGTCAGACATTTGTGACGATGTGTGACGANGGGGGGGTGAGAAATGTGACGTCACATCAAAATGCGCAACTTTAAATAAATACAGACAACACGTTCCACTTAATTAAATATACTTTTAATAAATGTTTTCCTACATCAGAGTGCAGCGCACATTAAATACGCACTACAATGACAATAGTTTAAAGCGATTTGAAGCATTTTTTTGGGGGGGGGGGGGCAGAGCTTTGTGACGTCATATTTGAGGGGGGGGTCTGACTGTGACGCCGTGTGACGAGGGGGGGTCAAAAATCGTCCAAAATCGCGTGACGTCATTTATGGTCGGCCCTTTGATCCGACCCTGACGCCTGCTGTGTATTTGGAGTTTGCGTCTCACTCTCTCCGTGGTCGCGTGGATTTTTCTCCGGGTCCTCCGATTTTTCCCTCCACGTTTAGAAACGTCCATTTCGAGTATTTGGCTGCTGTTCTAAATGTCCACTTCGTTGGGCAATCATTTGTGGCCAGGTCGCTTCTGAAAGCGATCGATATAGTTCAGTGGGCCTTATCGGGTAAAATAAAATAAAAATTAAGTGAATAGTTTATATCACACGACTTGCCACGTCTGATGTGATGTTTTATTGTGATGTAGAAGTTGATGTGAATGCAGTGCGGTGGACAATATGCGATATGGTGTCACGTGCAATGTGACGCGTGTGATGGATGTGCAATGTGATGTAATGACACGTGCTATGTGTACTGTCATATGATGCGTGGTGTAGTGTAATGACGCGTGATATATGTAATGTGATGTGTAATCTGGTGTAATGACGCATGTTATATGTAATATGATGTGTAATTTCGATTTAAAGCTTTCGTGACTGCAGGGATTCATCATCTTGGTTCTTTCGGTAAAGTCACGTAGAAGGAAAATAATAAAAAATAAAACATTTATTTTAAATTTTTATTATTTTCCTTTTACGTGACTTTACCGAAAGAACCAAGAAGATGATGCGTAATGTGGTGTAATGACGCATGTTATATGTAATGTGATGTGTCATGTGGTGTAATGTATATGATGTGATTTATAACATGTGATTTAGTGTTGTGATGTTGTCATCTGATGTAATGTACGTAATGTGATTTATACAATGCGATTTAGAGATGTGATATGTAATGTGATGTAATGTAATGTATGTGATGTGATTTATAAAATGTGATTTAGTGTTATATGTAATGTGATATAATGTATGTGATGTGATTTATAAAATGCGATTTAGAGATGTGATATGTAATGTGATATAATGTATGTGATGTGATTTAGTGTTGAAATGTAATATGTAATGTATGTGATGTGATTTAGTGTTGTGATGTGTAATATGATGTAATGTATATTCTTGGTTCTTTCACGTAGAAGGGAAATAATAAAAATAAAACATCATAAAATAAAATTCTCACGACGTTTCGGCCACAACGCAAGCAGCCGTCCTCAGGTAAAGAACCGGGCTGTCGGAAAGACAGCGTCCTAATGAATTTTTTATTATGTTTTATTTTTATTTTATTATTTCCCTTCGTGACTTTACCGAAAGAACCAAGAATATGAATCCCTGGAGTCACAAAAGCTTTAAATCGAAATGATGTAATGTATGTTATGTGATTTATAAAAATGTGATTTAGTGTTATGATGTGTAACGTGATGTAATCTATGTGATGTGATTCAGTGTTGTAATGTGATGTAGTGTGATGTGTTGATGTAGTGTGATGATTTGTGATGATGTGATGTTAATGATGTAATGTGATGGTGATGATGTGGTGTGTTGATTGTGGTAATGTGATGTGATATGATGATGATAATGTAGAGTGTTGATGGTGGTAATGTGATGATGATGATGTGTGATGATGATGTGTGGTGATGATGAGTGTGATGATGATGTGTGATGATGTGTGATGATGGTGATGATGTGTGATTATGGTGATGATGTGTGATGGTGATGATGATGTGTGATGGTGATGATGTGTGATGATGGTGATGATGATGTGTGATGATGTGTGATGATGATGTTGTGTGATGGTGATGATGATGATGTGTGATGATGGTGATGTAATGTGATGATGATGATGGTGGTGATGATGATGTGTGATGGTGATAATGATGATGTGTGATGATGATGATGTAATGTGATGTTGTGTGATGATGATGTGTGATGATGGTGATGTAATGTGATGATGATGATGGTGATGATGTAATGTGATGATGATGTGTGATGGTGATAATGATGATGTGTGATGATGATGATGTAATGTGATGTTGTGTGATGATGGTGATGTAATGTGATGATGATGATGTGTGATGGTGATGATGGTGATGATGGTAATGTGATGTGATGATGATGATGTAATATGATCATGATGAGTGATGATGATGTTGTGATGATGTGTGATGATGTAATGTGATGGTGATGTTGTGATGATGTGTGATGATGTAGTGAGGATGATATTGTGATGATGTGTGATGATGTAATGTGATGGTGATGTTGTGATGATGATGTGTGATGATGATGATGTGTGATGATGTGTGATAATGTAGTGTGATGATGTGTGATGATGACGGTGATGATGATGTAATGTGATGTTGATGATGGTGATAATGATGATGTGTGATGATGATGTTGTGATGATGTGTGATGATGTAATGTGATGATGTAATGTGATGGTGATGTTGTGATGATGATGATGATGTAGTGATGATGATGATGTGTGATAATGATGTGTGATGATATAGTGTGATGATGTGTGATGATGTAATGTGATGGTGATGTTGTGTGATGATGTGTGATGATGATGATGTAGTGATGATGATCATGATGTAGTGTGATGATGTATTGTGATGATGTGTGATGATGTAATGCGGTGATGATGAGTGATGATGATGTAGTGATGATGATGTTGTGTGATGATGTTGTGTGATGATGTGTGATGATGTATGATGTAGTGATGATGATGCAATGCGATGATGATGAGTGATGATGATGTAGTGATGATGTTGTGTGATGATGTGTGATGATGTATGATGTATTGTGATGATGATGATGTAGTGTGATGATGTGAGTGTGATGATGTAGTGTGATGATGATGATGATGTAGNGATGATGTTGATGATGATGTAGTGATGATGATGATGTATAGTGATGATGAGTGATGATGTAATGCGCTGCGATGTGTGGAGGTGCGATGTGTCGCGCCGCTCGTCACGTGAGCGCGACGTGCAGAGCGGTGACGTCACGGCTCGTTATCCCGGGATGAGGAGGAGGAGGGCAAGCCGGAGGAGACGACTACGACGACGACGATGATGGAGGAGGTGTGGGGACGGCTCCACGCGACTCGCAGACGAGGAGCCTGAGCCTCGCGGGCCCCCCACGGCCCCCACAAGCAGGTGAAGCGGAGTTTCCACAGCCCGCATCCCCAACCTCCATCCCCCCCCCTCTCCTCTCTCTCATCCTCCGCCTGCTGCTGTCTCTTCACGATCCAGGTCTCTCCCTGTCTCGTCTCCATCCCTCTCACGCTCCGCCCAGGACTAATACTCCCTCGCGTCACACTTACCTCCCCCCTCCACTCTCCACTCCCTCCACTCCGTCACGCTGTCACGCTCTCTCCTTGTGTCTCTCTCCATCCTCATCCCGCAAAACCCTCTCTACGCCTGCCCCTCCTCTCTCTCCATCACCTCCCTGTTACCCCCCCCCTCCTCCCCCCCTCGCCTCCTGGCTCCCTCCACGTCCACCTTTGTCTCTCCTCCTCTCAATCCCGCTCCCCCCCCATCTCACCATCCCTCCCTCCATCCCTTCCCCATCCCTCCCCCATCCCTCCCCCATCCCTCTCCCTCTCCCCATCCTCTCCCATCCCTCTCCCCATCCCTCCCCATCCCCTCCCCCATCCTCCCCATCCTCCCCATCCCTCCCCATCCTNCCCCATCCCTCCCCCCCTCCCATCCTCCCCATCCCTCCCCCCCCATCCTCCCCCATCCCTNCCCCCATCCTCCCCCCATCCTCCCCTCCTCCCCATCCCTCCCCATCCTNCCCCCATCCCTCCCCCATCCCTNCCCCATCCCTCCCCCATNCCTCCCCCATNCCTCCCCATCCTCCCCCCATCCTCCCCCCATCCCTNCCCCCATCCTNCCCCCATNCCTCCCCCATCCTCCCCCCCATCCTCCCCATCCTNCCCCCATCCCTCCCCCCATCCTCCCCCCCATCCCTCCCCTCCCATCCTCCCCCATCCCTCCCCCCATCCTCCCCCTCCTCCCCCATCCTCCCCCCATNCCTCCCCCCATCCTCCCCCCATCCTCCCCCCATCCCTCCCCCATCCNCCCCCCATCCTCCCCCATCCCCCCCCATCCTCCCCCCATCCTCCCCCCATCCCCCTCCCCCATCCCTCCCCCCATCCTCCCCCCAATCCTCCCCCATCCTCCCCCCATCCTCCCCCCATCCTCCCCCCATCCCCCCCCATCCTCCCCCATCCTCCCCCTCCTCCCCCATATCCCCATCCTCCCCCCATCCCTCCCCCCCATCCTCCCCCATCCTCCCCCCCCCCCCCCNTCCTCCCCCCATCCTCCCCCCATCCTCCCCCCATCCTCCCCCATCCTCCCCCCATCCCTCCCCATCCTCCCCATCCTCCCCATNCCTCCCCCCTCCTCCCCCCCATCCTCCCCCCCTCCCCCCCATCCTCCCCCCTCCTCCCCCATCCTCCCCATCNCCCCCATCCTNCCCCCATCCTNCCCCCATCCTCCCCCATCCTNCCCCCATCCTCCCCCCCATNCCTNCCCCCATCCCCCCCCATNCCTCCCCCCCCTCCCCATCCTNCCCCCATCCTCCCCCCCATCCCCCCCTATCCCCCCCCATCCTCCCCCCCATCCTCCCCCCCATCCTNCCCCCATCCTCCCCCCATCCTNCCCCCCCCTCCCCATCCTCCCCCCCTNCCCCCATCCTCCCCCCATCCTCCCCCCTCCCCCCTCCTCCCCCCCTCCCTCCCTCCCCCCCATCCTCCCCCCCTCCCCATCCTCCCCCTCCTCCCCCATCCCCTCCCTCCCCATCCCCCCCNCTCCCCCCCTCCCCCTCCCCCCCATCCTCCCCCACCCCCCTCCCCCATCCNCCCCATCCTNCCCCATNCCTCCCCCATCCTCCCCCATCCCTCCCCCATCCTCCCCATNCCTCCCCCCATCCCTCTCCCCATCCCTCCGTCTCTCCTGCCGCTCTGTCTCTGCCCCTCTCTGTTTTCCCATCTCCCTGTGGGTAAGTGGGGGGGGGCTGTAGGGGGAGGGGCTGTAGGGGAGGGGCTGTAGGGGGAGGGGGTGGGGGCAGTCCCCGCGTGGTTTGGCTCGAGGGACACGAGGCTCGACACGGACAGTGATGGGATTCCCAGGGATTACGCCTGCTGCTGCTGCTGCCCATATCCCTCCATCTCCCATCCCCACCTCACCCCTCCTCCCCTCTCATCCCTCCTCCTCCCTCTAACCCCCCCCTCAACCCCCCTCTAACCCCCCTCTAACCCTCCCTCCTCCATTCACTCTTTCCCTCCTCGTCCTTTTCCCATTTTTCTCGTGTATTCTGAATGCACGCTCCTTCCCTCCCTCCCGCCCTCACTCTCCTGCTCAATCTCTGCCTCCGTCTCCCCCCTCACCCGCCCTCTTCTTTTTCCAAGCCCCTCCCCTCCATNCCCCCCAACCCTTCCCTCTCTCATCCCATCCATCTCTCTCCGCACCTCTCATCCCCCATATCTCTCGCACTCCTCCATCTCCTCCAGCCACCTTCCGTACGTGACCAGCGTCTCGTGTGTGTTGACGTGTGCGCGCGCGTGTGTGCACGTGTGTACGTGCGCGTGTGTGTACGTGTGTGTGTACGTGCGTGCACGTGTGTACGTGTGTGCGTGTGCGTGTGTGCACGTGTGTGTGTACGTGCGTGCACGTGTTCGTGCGTGTGTGCGTGCACGTGTGTATTCACGTGTGCGTGCCCGTGTGCACGCGTGTGTGTACGTGTGTGTACGTGTGCGTGTGTGTGCGTGCGCGTGTGTGCGTGTGTGTACGTGTGCGTGCGTGTGTGCGTGTGTACGTGTGCGTGTGTGTGCGTGTGTGTGCACGTGTGCGCACGTGTGCGTGTGTGTGTACGTGTGTGTGTACGTGTGTGTGCACGTGTTGGTAAACGTGTGTGTATCTTGGTAAACGTGTGTGTATGCTGGCAAACCTGTGTGTACATGTTGTCGAGTGTACATGTAGTGTAAAGCGGTCCTGGGTCTCTCCTAGGTCGACTCAGCCTCAAATAAGTCCCTAGTGCGGTGTGTAAAGGCGACCGGGCGTGGTGCTGGCCACCCACCTCCTCGTGTGCCGTGCCGGCCTTCATAGGTGCTCGCTAACAGCACTTCCCAACAGCCTGTGAAGGCTACACGGGGATCTTTGTCTTTGTATGTACGTGTAGTGTAAACGTTCAGCGCTACGCTGCGCTAGGAACCCGGCGACCCGAGTTCGATTCACGCTCACAGTCAACACCGGTGACGATTATCTGAACCTGGCTATGGGCCTCCCTAGGTCGACTCAGCCTCAAATGAATTCCTAGAGAGACAAAGGCGGCCGGGCGTGGTGTGGCCACCCACCCCCCCCTCGTGAGCCGTGGCCGGCCTTTATAGGTGCTGCTCGCTAAAAGCACTTGCCACAACATTCTGTTAAAAAGCCTATCGAGGGAATGCTCATACTCTTAGGTTTTTTCGGTAAAGTCACGTAGGTAAAAATAAATGATAAAATAATAAAAAAAAAATAGAAATAACAATAGAAATAAAATAACAAATCTTTTTTTACCTACGTGACTTTACCGAAAAAAAACCTAAGAGTATATGAATCCTTACAATCACGAAAGCTTCAAATGTAGAATACAGAGGGGATCTTTGTCTGTGTACTTGGGTTTGCCGCTGGTGACACTTGCTCCGACAGTCTGTTGTTGAAGATTATAACTCGGGCATCGTGCGTCACGTGAATACTCGTACGGTGACCCATGTTAATTGTGATGTAAGCTCGTGCTATTTGATGGATTACATTTTGCATCGGGAGCCTTGCTCCATTGATATGTTCAACTAAACGCCCTCCCCGTGGTATGTATTCGACACGTGAGTGTGCGTGTTAAATGCCTATTCTTAACGCCCTTATGAATATTGATTGATGTATATGCGTGTAACTGTTCACGTGTGTGGTGTGTACGTGTGCAGCAGGAATTAGGGATTATAAGCGGAGCGGCTGGAGACCGCAACACGGGAATCACGCGGGCTGTGACACAGACCACAAGCACTGTCACACAGAGAACACTAGTATTGTAACACACATCACTAGCACTGTGACACACACACAGCATTGTGACACACAGAAAATACAACACTACTCATTGTAACACACAACACTAGCACTGTGACACACAAAACACGAGCACTGTGACACACATCACTAGCATTGTGACACACAACACTAGTACTGTGACACACACACACACTAACATTGTACACACAACACTAACATTGTCACACACAACACTAGCACTGTGACACACACACACAACACTAGTACTGTGACACACACACACACACACTAACATTGTACACACAACACTAACATTGTAACACAACACTAGCACTGTGACACACACACAACACTAGCACTGTGACACACACACAACACTAACATTGTACACACACACATCACTGACTGTGACACACACAACACTAGACTGTGACACACACACACAACACTAACATTGTAACACACAACACTAGCACTGTGACACACACACAACACTAGACTGTGACACACACACACACTACACTGTGACACACATCACTAGCACTGTGACACACACACAACACTACATTGTGACAACACTAGCACTGTGACACACACAGCACTATCACTATGACACACACACACGTCACTACAACACACATCACAAAGACAAAGACCCCCGTATAGCCTTTAAGCGACTTTCTGAGTCAAGTGCCGTTAGCGAGTAGCAGCACCTATGAAGGCCGGCAAGGCACACGCTTGGCTAAGTGGCCAGCACCACGCCGGCCGCCTTTGTCTCCCAGTGCTGATGTTTTTACACACCGCACCGGGTCCTCTTTTTTTAATGTTTTTAAGGCTGAGTTGACCTAGGGAACGCCGCCGGGGTTGGTGGTGCACGAGGCGCTGACCACTGCGCCACCGCTTCCCGGGAGCACGAACATCGAGGCAAAGATCCCCGGATAGCCTTAACAGACTGCCAGGGGCAAGTGCTGTCGGAGCATCACGCAAACACGCACGCGCCTCCGATGAGCACGGTTTGGCTACGTACGGTGCGAAAGAAGTTCAACGCTACACCAATAGTAATAGGTTTTTACCCTTTCAACTGCTACAAAAACTGACGCCTTTATACAATACCCAGCCACTCGCCACTAAGTGACGGTGACGTCACCGCTGCGCCCGTGCCAGGCCAGGTGCACGTTGAGGCCACACGCGCACAAGCGCGCACGTGCATTGCATCTCTCGGCATTGAGCAGCAGGACAGCAATGCGCACCTCACGGCCATCATCGCTACTTCTGCCGGTGGCGGTGATCGTGGCGATGTTCCCGGGCGAGCGGCGGGCGACTGCTGGACCGTGGAGGATGAGCGTGGGCTGTTGGCGCAGGCCATCTGCAGCCAGAACATCCCGGCCTTCGACTCCGTGCCGCGGGACCTCAACCGCACCGTGTCCGACCTCGCCTCAACCGCAACAAGATCGCCGAGGTGAGGCGGCCACGAGAGAGGTGGGGACGACGAGGTGACCTTGTGACCTCTCCCTTGACCCCGTCAAAGGTCGGTGACGGAGGTGACGGCGGGTGGCGCGTCATTGCCGAGGTGATCTTGTGACGAGGTGACCTTGTGACCTCGCCTTGACCCGTCAAAGGTCGCCGAGTTGGTGACGGCGGGGTGGCGGCGTCATTGCCGAGGTGATCTTGTGACGAGGTGACCTTGTGACCTGC